>JAUCMX010000005.1:26828491-26881482 GCA_033459395.1 Hemibagrus guttatus | reverse complement strand
AAAAAAGGTTGCATAAAGCACTTTTACATGTTCTTCAGTTTGTCCATCTGAGACTCAGAAAGACATAAAGTATAGCCAGAGGGTTCAGAAACATATACGCTGGTAGAAATCACCAAGCTATCATTATTGTTATATTTTTAATGGAGTTGATTAAAAATCCAAGGCTTAATTTACTCAAAAAAAAACAAGTTGCCTGTTAATATTGAACCTAACATGTATATGAGTGGAAAATTCCAGAAAATACCAGCAACACAAAATTATGTTAATCTTAGCTTCAAATTACTCACCTAATTCTTAAAAATTCAGTCAATGTTCAGAATTCAATCCTTCTCCAAGGTGATGATATATCCACATGTTTTAGCTGGGTAGGTTCTCTGTGTAAGGTTTGTACTTCTTGTAACTTCTGGTATCCAAACACCACAATAACTGCTACCTTCATTTGCATAAAGAACCATAAAAAGCACTGGAGATGTGCCAGGGTGTGTAGGCTTATTTACCGGTCAAAGTAAACTGTAACTACAGAAAAAACTACTCAATGGCAAATGTTTATTTGATACAGAAATGGGTCAGGAATGTGTCTTTAATGAGATTAACGATGGCAAGCCATGTTGTGTAATATGTAAATATACATATATATATATATATATATATATATGTATATATATATATATATATATATATATATATATATATATATATATATATATATATATATATATATATATATATATATATATATAGACAGCAGACTCCATGCAATTGTGCTTGCTTCTTAATTGTGTATATGCATTATGTGTAAATAATAATCAACTGGATAAAGTGTATGTAGAGTTCAGTTCTGTATATCCATTTTTTTTCATACCCCAAACCCAGATATGTATATATTTGTTAGCTGAAAAAAGCTCTGTTGTTATCTCATCTCAACACAGAGCCACTTGCAGTCAAATACACAGTAGCATATATTCATATAGCTCCCAGTACTTCCGTTTGTGGTTAGATGAAAAACAACAACAAAAAATGCTTTCGTTTTGTACGTAGCTGGTTAAGAGAACTAAACAGGATCAGTGTCCACCCCCCCATAAAACCCCAACACCCCGTCACTAAAAAAAGGCCTTAATATTTTGTAAAAAAAAAATTTTTAATGCCAATTTCAACTAAGCACACATTTTCAGCTGTGCTACACAGTTTTATTAGAGGTACTATGCATGCACATACACTGATCAGGCATAACATTATGACCACTTGACTAATATTGTCTTTTGCTGCCAAAACACCCCTGACCCGTCGAGGCATGGACTCCAATAGATCCCTTAAGGTGTGCTGTGGTATCTGGCACCAAGATGTTAGCAGAAGATCCTTTAAGTCCTGTAAGTTGCAAGGTGGGGTCTCCATGGATCGGACTTGTTTATCCAGCACATCACACAGATGATCAATTGGATTGAGATTTGTGGAATTTGGAGGCAAAGTCAACACCTCAAACTCACTGTTGTGCTCATCAAACCATTCCTGAAACATTTTTCCTTTGTTTCTACAGCTATGCAGCCCCATACACAACAAACTGTTCCTTCTTTGGACCACTTTTGATAGATACTGACTACTGCAGACCCGGAACACGTCACAAGAGCTGCAGTTTTGGAGATGCTCTGATACAGTCGTCTATCCATCACAATTTGGCATCAAATTTCTTAAGTAGTGATATGAGAAATAAGGGTCAAGATAATAGACAGTAATTAGACAGGCAGAATCAAGCCTGCATGATGTTGAGCTGCATTTTGTTTAAGCTTAAGTGGGAGTATTATTGGGGAGGTGAACAAAAAAAGTCAGAAGCATGTTGGTAGAGAAAAAGAGTCCAATTTATTTAGAAAGAAATGAAGGAATGATTCAAAGAGTCTATGGCAGCAGATGCCATGGAGCCTAAGGAATGGAGTTTTGGAGTTTAGGAGTTTATTTACTCCTAAACAAAAAAATAAACTAAGCAAAATGTGCTATCTGTTAGTATATTATACTTTAGACCAGGGGGGTCCAGTCTAATCCGCAAACATCCGATGTGAGTGCAGGTTTTTATTCCAATTAAGCAGAAGCTACACCTGATTAGAAGTTGCTTTCGGCTGCTCCCTGTTCGGGGTCGCCATAGCAGACCAACTGGTCCGCACAACAACTTGACAAATGTTTTACGCCAGATGCCCTTCCTGACGCAACCCTCCCATTTTTCCAGGCTTGGGACCGGCACTGCATCCAGTGGCTGGGGTTGAGACATTGGCTGGGAATCAAACCCGGGCCTTCCGCATGCTAGGTGAGAAACCTACCACTGAGCCACCAATGCCCCAGAAGCTACACCTGATTAATCTAGGCTTTTAATCAGTAGACTCAGGTGTGGCTTCTGCTTGGCTGCCACACTGGCCCTTTGCAGATAAGACTGAACATCCCTGCTTTAGACGCAATGAGAAGTTTTACGCTGCCATCTAGTGGTACAAACATCTAGGACAGACAAGAACAAACATTGAGCCTTTAATTCAACATATTTATACACCAGTACAGCTGAGAGAAAAAAATAGCCAGCTGCCATTGACCTTACAATGTTGATTTAAAACTTAGAACTGTTTTTTGGTGTTTTTTTTCGACTTACTGTACAGTAAGTATTATATTGCAGGATGTCTCTCAGTGTATATGCACATATAGAATTTATTAATTAGAAAATACAGTACATGGAAAACACATTAACCAAGTTTCAAACAGTGTCTAACCAAAAGCTAGTAACTGTGGTATATACACTGAATATGTACAAATGAATTAAATGAATATTAAGCCCATTTCAAATTGTGTGTCTTAATACCGTATGCTCCCAACTGGTATTAATGGTCTGTATAATTATCAGTTTTCTATCATCCACATTTGGGTCTCATTTCGGGAGCTAGAGCTGATGTCTGTGACACTAAAGTATTTGGTCAAAATGAGATTACCATAATGCACAGGATGGCATTCAACTCACCAAAGGAGCTTTTCTTTACCCTGCCTCAAACAGAGGCAAGGCAGTCAAGATGTAAACAAATATGCATCTCTTTAGTATTAACAAAATAATCACTGGGCAAATTTCCATAAGGGAGACATATAAAACATCTATTTTTCCATGTATTGAATTCATTACAATTCCTTTTTTTTCATTAAAAAGGTATGAACACAAGCACTGAACAATTGACAGTTCAGTGTTATGACGAGACATCAGGCACTAAATTATTCATGTTCTGTCACCTTAAGTGCTAATAAGTAACCAACAGATGTGCTTCATAAATCAAGGTGCTGCACATGATCATTTTCAGCACCTCAAGAAACTGTTGCCTTTCAAAAGCTATTATGCTAACAAGGCAGCTTAGGTCATCATGAGTTTGGTATATATTCAAGTATTACTACTACTAGCAATGTGAATTGCTAAATATGTAGTTTACAGTATGGGGCAGTGTTGTCCACAAAATACAAACAGTATCTCCAGGGCATCAGGTTCTGCAGATTGTTTTATGACTCCTGTTTGTGCATTCTGTGCTTTGACTGGCTGAGTAACCACAGTAGGGGTTGTAGCTTCTGTCAGTGGGTGCACCTTATTATCTGCTTTCTTTAAGACTGGTGGGCTGAAGGCAGGTAGAAAGCTGTTTCTCTCAGCCATGGTTTTATGTGCCTGTGTTGCAGGGGCCACTTTCACTTCCCCTTTTTCTTCTGGTTCCAGCTCGGAGTCACTTGCATTTGGAAGGTTGAAGTAAGTAAATCTTGATTTCTCAAGCTTCGTGGAATGCTGAGTCCCATGAAGAGAATCTTCCTGCCTAGAAGGTTGCTCAGGATCAACTGATATGGTTTTGTTATTCCCATTTCTGTGACCTTCCTTGAGTTCTGAAGAGAATTCACAAATTTGGTTCTCTGCAAGTAACTGGGCATGTTCATTTAGTCTGGTGCAATCAGTTGCCACGCTGAAGATATCAGATGCGT
The DNA here is from genome assembly GCA_033459395.1 of Hemibagrus guttatus. Taxonomy (NCBI): domain Eukaryota; kingdom Metazoa; phylum Chordata; class Actinopteri; order Siluriformes; family Bagridae; genus Hemibagrus; species Hemibagrus guttatus. The sequence goes on along the minus strand of JAUCMX010000005.1, from coordinate 26,877,507 downwards.
TTGTGGCACTAAAGTATGATAAGTCGGTCATTACTCGAGTGCGAGCTTCATGGTAGGAAGCCAAACTAGAGACATTGGTTCTTCCAGGACCTTCTTTTTGCATGGGCTTCAAGGCAGATGGGGATATCATATTATCTGCACTTACACTACTTGAATTACTTCTTCCATAGAGCCTCTCAATGGTTCTCCTGACAAAACCCTTGGCAATAGCTAAGCGGCTTGCATCATCCTCTCCACTGGATGTCTCTTGTGACCAATTTCCCCCGCTGCCTGTAGATTCTGGCTGGGAATCAGATAGATCAGAATTTGGACTATGTAGTTGTCTCTGCCCATTCTGGGTTCTAGTTTGGCTCTTAGCAAGAAACATATCCCTGATAAACTTCACTCTGTTAGTCTGAAAGTTTCTTTCTGATTCTTGTGCCACAGAGCTGCTTCGGGAATCATAGCTAAATGCTAATGAAGATGAGTTGGCTTCTGAGTTTGTGTCTATGAGCTTACCTGTTAAAGAAACATTATTTAAGTTATCTGGGTCTGATACTTCAGTGTGACCCACAGATCTGTGCTCTGGCTTCTCAGGTTTACTGCTAGGCCTTTGTGTACATGTTTCCAGGTTACTGATGAGCTTTGCTACTGAACTATTTTTCTTTTTAGCTTGTACCGTCTTTCTCTCACTTACTACAGCTTCTTCGGGACTATATTCCATTTGAACTGTGTAGCATTCTGGTACCTCCACAACCACCTGCTGCCCCTCAGAACAAACCCGCTCCTCGGGTTGATGTCCTGATTCATGTTCCAGACAAACAGCAATCAAAGTAGTTTGCATTTCAGTTTGCCCAGTGTTCTTCACACTCTCTGTTTTATTGTATAACTGTGTGTGTGCTCGATTCAACAAATCTTCACATTGCCATTTTGCTTGGGGCTCTATTTTGGAATTTACTTGAAGATTTTCTTCTTTATCACTGACCTGATCTTCAGAAAAGTTCATATGTTCTTCATCACAGCTATCTTCTTCTATGCTGGACTTCTCCTCTTCAGAGTTAGTCAGGCTTTCTTTATTCTTCCTTGGCTCTGATAATTTGGGGTACACTTCAGTAGTTCTACCATAATCTATTTCACTTGTGTCTCTCAGGTCTTTCACTTCCTTCATTTCTTTATGAGAATATTTAGGATCAGTCTCCATAATGTAATCTTCCTGTACACTGTCATCCTTAGATATAATTGTTCCTTGTGTCATTCCACTCTGTTCACACACTACCCTGTGTTTGATCTCTTTCATATTTATTTCCTGTTTTGAATATGCTTCCTGTTTCTCTTTATGTCTTATATCTTTCTCCTCAATTCTTTGTTGCTTTTCTTCCAAGATGTTTTCACAGATGTTAGAATCTATTATGTCGTCAGCCTGTTGTATTCTCTCTGTGGGACAAGAATTTCTGCCCTGTTCACAAGTTACTACTTTGATTTCTTTTTCAGAGCCAAGCAATGAATGTGCCCTACAGACCTCTGAATTGATATGCGCATGAACTGCTTTTTCAACGACAAATTTAACATATGAGTTTATATCTTCAAGCACAGAGTCAGGTAACCTGACTGTTTCTTTTTCTTTGTTTAAGCCTGATTCTGTGTATTTAGTTACCTTTTTCTCTTGGAGTGACTCACACAGCTCTTCTGATCTCTTACCCTGGTTACCTCTGACTCCATCCTTTCCTTGGGTGTGGAGAGCAGCCAACTGTTCTCGAACTCTGTCTGGAACACCTAGTTCTTCCATGAGACCTTGAATTGCCTCTTCCTCAGAGCTTGCCGCACTGTAAGATCCACCTTGAGTGCACTTTGGTGTGACACTGGAACTCATGCACATATTGGCCAGTTGTTGAAAACCTTTCCACCTTTGCAGCAAATGATCAGATGCTGATTTCTGCAGAGCATTTAAGTCGGCTCTCAGCTGCTCTGCATCCTCAATAGCTGCCATCTCCTTAAGAGACTGAAGCATGAGAAAAGCCTCTGAGCAACTCAGGCTGTTCTCAGCTTGGCGGAGTGCATTCAGGTTCGCCAGACCATCCCTCAAAGTCATGACTGAAAGGAATGCTAGGAGCACTCGTGAAGAGGAACCAAAAGTAGAGGCCAAGTGTGAGGAAAAGTCTGGCAGGCGTTTGGATTTCTCCAAACAGGACCGCTGCTTGTGCTGTGCTGCTTCACAGAGCGAATTAATTGAACAGCAGAGCTCATCTAGAACATGCCTCATATCAGGCCTGACTGCCATTTTGACTGTGTATGATTTTTCTGCTGGAAGGACTGCCATTTCTTTCTTTGATAGCGGACTTAAAGATGTATGTTTACCATTTTGCCACGAGCCTACCAATCCCTGTGTAATCATAGATTTAGATCCCTTGATCTTACCTGACGGTCCAGGTTTTGGCTTTTTGTAAAATGCTCCATTCTGAGAAATGGCTGTTTTCTCCACAACCTGATTGCTGAATAGAGATGCCTTAGACAAAGTGTTGTTTTTGGGTATTTGTTCTATGGAGGCTTGGGTGGATAGAGTCTTTTCTGAAGAATGCTCTCTAGTAAGAGATGTTGGCTTCACATGGTTGTTTGCACATTCCCACGTGTCACCCAAAGGCTCATCTGAGTTTTCATCTTTTTTCGCATCTTCGGGAAGTTGGATTATTTCTTGTTTCGAAGATAATTTTTCACATATGGATAAATTGTTATCTAAAGCAGCATAACTAGTCAATTGCATATTTCCTTGTGACATACTGTAGCCAATAGTTTTGCAAAATGGACCTCCATTTGGTGATGAATTATCTTCCAAAGACATTCTTTCCCAGTGATTAGTTCTCAGAGAGGGTGTCATTGGTAAAGGCATGTTTACTGAAGTGTTACTTTCAGACTTCATTTCTCCTCTCACTGTGTTAATTTGGGATAAGGATAAGCTCTCTTGGGCAGAACCTCTGGGCATTCTTGTTCTTTTTGGGGAAGAATTGAATGGCTCTTTCACTGACAACTTTGCCATATTTCTGGCAGTACTATCTAGTCGAATCAGAGGTGTTATATTCTTTTTTGATGCCACTTTTGCACCTGGCGTCTCACAAGTTAGCACTAACTCCTCTGAAGGCTTAGATGGTGGCACTTGTTCCTGGTCAGGAGCTGGTTCTCTTTCACTCTTCTGTAGCCAGAGTTCTACATATTCATTTAATACTGAGGAAGGGTAATGAAGTGAAGGAAGGGAGGTGCTTTCTTTAAGCTCTTGTGTGTTTTGCTCTTGTGTCTCATGCTCTTCTTGCATTGATGTTTGCCGGGTAAGAGTACATTTACTGGTTGATACATTAAGTAAATGTTTATTCTGTGTGGTAAAACTTTCTCTTTGTTTCCCCTGGTATTTGTCGGCATTGGCAGGATGCTTATCATTGGTACAGTGTTCTTTCACAGATAGTTTATTTGGACTTTGAATTTGCATCATAAAAGTCTTGGGTAGATTGGTTCTTTTATCTTTTAATAATTTCTTGACAGATCTGGTTCTGTACTGTTCAGTCATACCTCTCATAACACCAGCTTGGCTAAAGATAGCAGCTCTTATTTTCTTTATCTCTTTCAGAATGTCAATTCTGCTATCTTTTCTCCTATTTTCATGAGTCATAATGTGAAAAATATGACTCTTTTTTACAATAACTCTTACTTTCTTTCTTTTCTTGATAGAATCTGCAGTCAGAGGAGATGACTTTTTAGAATGTTCAGTTAGAGCAGTATACATTTTTGACTTTTTCTTTATGATCTCTGGAGGGTAATTTCTTTCACATGATGTCTGGATCTCCAGTGAGGGGAAGACATTTTCCTGTCTTTGGCGAGAACCATGAACAATGGCAGGTCTGGGCTCAGACTCTTTGCTTGAAGAGGGACATGTGTCAGGGGATGCAGAAAATACAGTATCACTTGCGTGTATCCCTTGAGCATAGCATTCTGTATTGGCAAGGAAACTCTTCTGGCAAGTCTGCTGCTCATAGATTTGAAGCACTGTCTCCTGTTCACTGTCCTGTAGTTGTAGAACTTCTGCGGATTTATACATACTAGCCTGCATTTGTGAGATGCCAGCGCTACGTGGCTTAGGTACTGGGTGTTTATTGCATTTACCAGGAATACTAACCAAGCAGTGCTCCTGCTCACTACTTGCCTCTTCCCTTGAGGTGTCCAATCTTTGCAGTGTATCTTGGCTCTCATTTCCAATAAATATTTGTTTCTGTTCTGGAAGTGGCTGCAGCGGCCCTTTTATTCTGATGCTTTCTTTTGCTGTACCGTCCATTATCGCTTCATACAGGTCTTGAAGACCTTCATTAGTTGAGTTATTGTTATATTCTTCAACACCTCTTTGGATTGCTGACACATCAAAGCCAATATCTCGGGCCATTTTGTCAGCTAAAGCTGCACCCAAATCAGAATGTGACTCCAAGCCAGACTTCATTTGACTTGTAACACTTTCCCGACTGAGTGTTGTTGTCCAGTGAACAGTTTCCTCCTCTTTAATAGTCAAGCGCACCTTCATCTCTACAGTCATGCTGCCGTCTTGATTGACCCGAAAAGTTTTCTCAATGTCGTCATCTTTGGGCATGCAGATGTATTCATTAGTGTCACCATCCATGCAGGTGACTGTATCTGTCTCTGCAACAGATTCAAGTTGATGACCAGTCTCCATTTCCACAGAACCCGTAGGGTCATATGCACTTTCTGCAAAACTGTTGTGTAACTGATTTACAATGTAACACTCTGAAGATGGTGAGAAAGTACGAGATTTGGTGCTGCTCGTCATGGATTTCTTTTTTCCTTTAGACGTAAATTATGATCAAACAGATTTGCATACAATGCAATAGAAGAAGAAAAAGAACAGGATAGTATTTTACCAGATATCACAGAGAGAGAAAAATTAGATGTATCAAGAAGATATCAGGATATCAATTTGATTACCCAGTCCAGACCACCATGAAAGCATTAACAGGGGAAAAAAAAGAAAAGAGACAGGGATTAGAACTACCAATGATGTAAGTGAGTTATGATGCATGTTGCAAGATGTAGGTCAAGCTGGTTATTAGTGCAGATACCAATGCCTCAGCACCTGCCTCAGATAATCTCAAACACAGACAGTCACCCATTTAAATTACAATATTTTACAGATGCAGCCAATTTGCAGTACTTTTTTGCTGTAATGCTTGGTTGTATTAAATGCAAATCATGTCACATAAATATCTCACATTGCTTTGTGTCATTGGTTTTTGTGATGTAAAAAAAAATGAAACCAAGATAAATCACATCAGATATTTTCTCAACTTTAAGGTGACATGGCAACCAATGAAACCGCAAATTAATGTTTTTTGGGAAAAAAGGAAAAAATACAATAACCTGATTCCAAATAAGAACACCTTGTTAATACAGCAGTGAGTCTTCTTTTGCTAAGAGTCTTACCACATCTTAATTTGCTGATCAAGATTCTTGCAAAGTTCTATCAAATTGGCTCTTGTGTTTTAAAAAATTGGTGCTCAGTTCTGTCTAGGTTCTGACGGGGACATTCCACAAGTTTGTTCTTCTTCAGAAGCTCTTCTTTTGTTGACTTGTAGTTTAGATCATAATCATACTGGAAGATGAAATTTTTGTCACATGCAAGTGCGACCAGTACATGCCAGATATTCCTGCAGCTCCTTTAACGTTGCAGTAGGCAAGTTTCACAGATAAGTTGTTCCTTTTATCAGTTTTTTTGAAAGCATGTCCTCTTCTTAGTACTGTCATACCCAATTTTCTCTACTTGTTGATAAATGTTCTGGGAATTCCTTTGTAACCCTCTGCTTATTAATACCCATGGTACATGCTACCTGAATGATAAAATTCAGCAGTGAAAGTAACCCAAGAAGTCAAGAAAATCCTACAAAAACAGCTGATCATTAGGTGTATGATAATTACCGTTCTGTGTGAGTTTGAATGTGATTGGTTAATTTTGAGCACAGTCACATGCCATTTTTTTTAAATAAAATGTTTCTAGCTAAGGGGGCATGGTGGCTTGGTGGTTAGCATGTTTGCCTCACACCTCCAGAGTTGGGGGTTCGATTCTTGCCTCCGCTGTGTGTGTGGAGTTTGCATGTTCTCCCTGTACCTCGGGGGTTTCCTCCCCCGGTCCAAAGACATGCATTGTAGGTTGATTGGCATCTCTAAAGTGTGTGTGTGTGTGTGTGCCCTGCAATGGGTTGGCACTCTGTCCAGGGTGTATCCTGCCTTGATGCCCAATGACACCTGAGATAGGCACAGGCTCCCCGTGACCCGAGAATCGATCAGATAAGTGGTAGACAATGAATGAATGTTTCTATCTGTTTTTCATGTGAATTTTGTTGCATTCTACATCACATTAATGATCAACCTTGGTTTCATTTTTAACATCACAAAAACTTTTTATAGACTTTTTAAATCCATTACATACCAAGCATTTGCCATATAAAGATTAAATAAAGGCAAACCAATGGATGGTCATAAATTCTGCTAAAATATTCTGTCTCTATTTACTATTTGAAGTGGATAAAGAATGGTAGACTTACTGGTGGCAGGATGCAGTCTTCCTACACTTTTTGCTGGCAACCAAGTTGGAGCAAAGGGCTTTTGAACATCATAGTTTCCTTTTCTGAAAGGCTCACGACCAGCAGCTACCAAGACACCAGAACATAAGATCAGAGCTGGTAGTCCATCCACCTGTAATACAGCAAAACATATTTTCATTATGGTTAACTATGGAATTATGCACCTAAGTGACATGCCTATTACATGCTGCACACCAGCTGAAACCAATTCTAAAACTGACCAGAATCATGTCTAGAGTCAATGTCTTTATATATTTCTACAGTGCTACCAATAATGATCAAGATATTTAAAGTGAATTAAAACTCATTATTTAAATATGTGGTGTTTACATGATAAATGATTAAACTGTAATTTTTGTTCTTTAACCAGTATTGTTTCTGTTATATTGCTAGAATCCACTGACATCTTTTGACCACAGTGCCAGTTATTAATATAATTAAATTTGATGCGTTAAGGAATAAAATTTGCAGTAGTGTTTAGTGGTTAGTTGTCTTGACTACAGAGAATTCAAGACATTCCCACTCACAGGCTTTGTTCCCGGATACAGGCCAGCATAATAGGATGAAAGTAAAGAAGCTTAATGCTGCAAGGTGATGGGTCATCTTCAACCATGTTATTTATGCTCATAGCAACTATAGACAAGCCCATAATGTGTGAAAAACATCAACATACACCACTATGGTTACATGGTCCAATTTTCTAGAAAAATCTATAAGCATATTTGGCAACCCAAAGCTCTATGAAAATGGATTTCCCCCAGACATTCTTCACCATTGCCTTGAATTTTTCTAAGAAAGAAACTTGTGATCTGGATGTTATAAGTAATATAACATATTAAATTAAAATAAAACTGTAATTTATTGTGTTAAAACTTTGACATAAATAAACTGTAAATATTGCTGTATATAAAAAAAAAAACTATAGATCCCATATAGTAAATGGGATAGTACACATGTAACATGAATTAACTATGCATAGTAAATTGGAACAGTGTTGGTTAAGGCTCTTAGTTACTGCCATGGTGGATATGCTCATTCTTATACAAGCATTAAACTGCTTAAAACTCTGTCAAAGTCACAATTTGCCAAAGTTGCAAAGAGAATGTACGATTTTTGGCTCATAGCAGATTTGTTCTTGTTCATCTTCTTCTCAAACCTGGTTCCTTTGCCGCGGTTGAAAAACATATATTGAATTATTTTTTTTAAAAACAATCTATATTAGGACATTGAAGGAAAAATCACATTTTTATGTAGATGTTTATATGTTTACACTTTATAAGTGTGTTTAGAAGGAGATGTAAAAATCCAATGTAAAAATCCAAATGTAAAATCCAGAAAATGTAAAAATCCAAATTAAAGACACTGATGTAAGAGTCAAATGATGAAAGTATCTCCGTCAATCTCTACCAGTACACAAGTGGAAATGGTGCTGTGGAAGGAATGAAGGTGACATACAGTTGTTTTCATACTCAAACAGTTGTTCTCAATTTGTCAAGTAGCATTATTTGCGTGTGGATTTAATCAGGTGTGTCTCTAGCAGTAGCTAGACAAAATTAGTGAGATATCAATCTAACCTCAAGTGAGAACTCTATCACTGGCAATAATGTTATAGTTCTTACTGTAGACTTTAGACTAAGCAACTTAGAGAGAGAGGAAAAAATCATTCAAAACAAAGTAAATAAAAAGAAATCAGAAAGAAACAACAACCTGTATTAATGTATGTAATTAATATTAAATAAATAATTGTTAATTAAATAACAATTATTTGCTTTTATTTTTAACGACCTATTTACTAATTTGTAAAATAAAACTAATACCTATTTGGTGGGGGCACAGTGGCTTAGTGGCTAGAATGTTTGCCTCACACCTCCAGGGTTGGGGGTTCGATTCCCGCCTCCACCGTGTGTGTGGAGTTTGCATGTTCTCCCTGGGGGTTTCCTCCAGGTACTCCAGTTTCCTCCCCCAGTCCAAAGACATGCATTGTAGGTTGATTGGCATCTCTAAATTGTCTGTAGTGTGTGATTGCGTGAGTGAATGAGAGTGTGTGTGTGCCCTGCGATGGGTTGGCACTCCGTCCAGGGTGTATCCTGCCTTGATGCCCAATGACGCCTGAGATAGACACAGGCTCCCCGTGACCCGAGAATGGATCGGATAAGCGGTAGACAATGAATGAATGAATAATACCTAATTACTGTAATGCACATTTTATGACACCCAAGAGCTTTAAAAAAATTTCTTAAAATTAGATTAGTTTTATTAAATAAATTCAGTATGGATTTATGTGCTGATCTGTTTTTTCAGTATCTTTAAATAACCAATAAATAAAAAAAGAAAAGAAATATAGAATTTTAATAAATAAAGATTCATTATCAGTTATTGATATTTGCTGTTTAAAAAAAGCTTTTGTTAACTGAATTGAATTTGTTGTTAGGGTATTTTTAATTACCTTCATAATCTATTTAGATTTTGTCTTTTTGTCTTTTCATTTTAAAGTGAATCACAGAAACATTAGTGTAGAGCTTCACAGCACAGTTGGCATTCTTGGCAAACACCATCGGTAACTCCTGGCAACTGCAGATCACTTGTTAAACTGAATTGCAGGTGACAAAACAAGGTGAAAATGATGAAAAAAAAAACAAGCCTAAAAACTTCAAAGAAGAAAAAAAAAATCAAAGATTGATTTCTCACCCTCCTTCCATCTGGTGTGTGTAACCTGCGCACAGGGAAGCACATGACCTCGGAGATATGATCAAGCAGTGCCTCAAAAGAGTGTGTGGTCCTCTTCTGCAGCAGAAGCGTATGCTTGACTTCCGGATCTCCATTGCGGAAAACCACCAGCCGCTTTGGGGTGTGCAGTAGGGCAGCATGCTCGCTCCATCTTGAATTGCGTGGGAGAGGACTCTGCCTTTCTCTTGGGCGCCTGCTGCTGACAGGCCTGGCATGGTACCATGGTGGTGGTTTGCGTCGTGCTTGCTCCAAGTCGATGGGCTTGACGGTGCGTTTGTCTGAGCAGATATATGAATGACCGTCGTGAAGTTGATCAAGAGCACAGACTGCTGTATGGCCACGTGGTGTCGTAATAATGCGGACTCCAAATGGCAGTGGAACTCGCTTGGACAGGCTGTCTAACAGCGCCTCAAAGGTTTTGAAAGTGCGGTTATTGATGACCACTGGCAAACCACTAAATTGCGCATCCCCACTTTTATAGAAGCACACACGCCTGGATGCAAAAGGTTTGCTCATGTATGGCTGCCGTGAAGGTACCAAGGTGTGGCTATTGCCAGGGGACTGTTTCTGTTGTGCAGCCTTCTGCAATGCTGAAGCGCCATTCATAATCTCACTGTAAATGTAGCCTATAAGGGGAGAGAGAGAGAGAGATACAAAAGTCAGAACTGAGTGCACAGATTAAATATGACAGCATAGAAATGTTTTTCTCCTGCTTATATTAATGCTAAAACCTTATGAATCAGCTGGTAAGTCTAACATTATTCAAGTCCAAAATCACTAAGATCAGTTCAGTGTGCTTCAAAAGCACTTAACAATCAATATTCTATGTGCATAGGCCCTCCACATAAGAAAAGTAACCCCACACCAACCCTCACCCCATTCTAAAACTGGTAAAAATATTGGAGACTATACAATGACTGCCAGAGGTCTAAGCAGTACATAGCCATGCACTGGCACTGAACAGCAGTAGGACTGAATTGTCAACAACAGTGGCAGATATCTGAATAAAAGGAAAACTAAAATAAGCCAAGATCAGCATTCTCTCTGTTTGATGTTTGTATCTCCCAGTTTGCTTTTTTTGGTCATTAATTATTATTAAACACTGTTCACATTACGGTTTTATAATTCTTAATTTGTTTAAAGTAGTCAGTTATATCTGACTATAATTCAATCAACTAATATGAACGATAATTTTGTATAGAAAGGTTATAATTTTTATTACGGGCAGCACCACTCTGATTCCCAGGATCTGTACTAGGCTGATACCAGCAAAAAAATGGTGAATCAGTAATGGACCACAGAACAAATAAAAAGACTCTGATCCCATCCTGTAATGAATGGAAAGGACTGGGATTGATTTTAAAAAAGATTTTTTTGGAACTGGAAATATGTACATATAAAGAGACCTGATTCTAATAGTTTCTAGAACCTTCTTGAAGATACTACTATCAGTATCAGAAAAAAAGGTGATACAGTTCCATCTCTAATTTCTATGACTGAATTTAAAATGGTCCTCCTGTGGTGAAATGGTTAGTGCCTTGGACCCTGGTGCAGGAAGGCTCTGGTTCAGGGGGCACGGTGGCTTAGTGGTTAGCACGTTTGCCTCACACCTCCAGGGTTGGGGATTCAATTCCCGCCTCCGCCATGTGTGTGGAGTTTGCATGTTCTCCCCGTGCCTCGGGGGTTTCCTCCAGGTACTCCAGTTTCCTCCCCCAGTCCAAAGACATGCATGGTAGGTTGATTGGCATCTCTAAATTGTCCGTAGTGTGTGATTGCGTGAGTGAATGAGAGAGTGTGTGTGTGACGGGTTGGCACTCCGTCCAGGGTGTATCCTGCCTTGATGCCCTATGACGCCTTGATGCCCTATGACGCCTGAGATAGGCACAGGCTCCCCGTGACCCGAGTGTAGTTCGGATAAAGCGGTAGACAATGAATGAATGAATTTAAAATGTGTCAGACTGATGAACATCTCTTTACCTGATTAACTGTAATCAACATCTAGGCAGTGAACACAAGAACGAAAAAGAGCTCAATTTAGTCTGATTTACCATATGAACAATTTATTGCTGTCTCTGACCACAAAACTGCATTTAATACAACAATAGTTAACTACAAAGGAAAACAAAATAATCTAGCTATATATAAATTGCTTCTAGGAGCTTTGAGCTTGAATGAGATAAAAACTGTTGTACTGAAATATCAGATTGCTTCATTTCTGTTTTAATCCTATTTTTATCCTGAAGAGTTTTGAGGTATTTAGGTAACCAACAATTAATTTTAAAAAATTAATTTTTTTTTAAATAGTCCCAAAAAACATTGCAAATTATAGATAAATACTATAATGTATTTATATAGTATATAATTCTTTATATTTTATATTTATATTTCTTTCAGAAGATATAATATTTGGAATTCTTTATTAATATTTTCATCTTCCAACGGTTAAAACATTTTAAATATTTCTGTTTAGAGACTACAAATATTTTGTAAAGACAATTATATATTTAATATATAATAATATTTTTATATCCTATTTTCTACATTTGCCCACTAAACAAACAATAACATCAGAGCACACACAGCAACAGGAAGGTTATACTGTTATATAAACTCTGTAAAGAAGTGTTCAGAAAAGCCAGCAGACTAATACATTTACAATACAGCTACAATTTTCACTTTAAAACACACTGAAAAGGGATTTTAACACTTACCAAGTTTCCCATATTGAGCTGGAAGGTGTTTAACTGCTCTCGTGTGCTGGTTGGTGAAGCGCAGTTGGTCAGTGGAGACTAAGAGTTATTTTGAGCAACGGCTTCACCATTAATTTGCTTAATCTTTGCTCACTGCTAATCCCAGTTACATGGTGGAGAAAACACATCACAGAAGGGTGCATGGATATGTGTGTTTGTAGGTGTTTACATGTGAGTTAGTGTCTTCAAATCCAAGTAGGAAAAGCGCTCTCAAGATATATGAACTTAAAATCACAATTTTAGCTCCTGTGCAATTTGACCATTTATACAGCCAGTGCCCTTTGTCAAGTCATGAACCACTTTCCTCACATTCGTTATAACATACATTTCAGACTACATTTAAAAATATTTTTCTAAATGTTATGCGCAATAGACAGAATTATATAAGTACAATACCTGGTAAATAACACTCCAATATTTGTTCCTGTCACACTGACCCAACTCTGTGTTTCTATGTTTTAACTACAGATGGCCACAGGTTCTGTGCTTAATCTCAATTGTATGCTTTAAAAGGATTACACCAGCACTGTGTGTGTGTGTGTGTGTGTGTGTGAGAGAGAGAGAGAGATAGCAAAGCAGATTGATAATCATTCTGATCAAAATATTTGATAACAAATAAATAATGAAATAAATAAAAAATTGAGGAGGCGAGCTCTATTTTAACTTTATTTTTAAAGAATTGGACTCAATACCCACACTAAACAATACATTCAACCCACAGAGATGTGAATGCAGATATAAACAGTTGGAATAAGTTCATGAAAATCCTTTCATCACCAGCAATATACACCTTTTCCACAGTGTGTGAATACACATGGAAGAAATGTGAAATGTGAAGGAAATGAAGAAGTGTGGAATGCCGGTGTGGTCTCCTGTTAAGTGTGTCCTATTCCCAAAACAAAACTAAGAGGAGGAATGTCAAACATTCACCAAAAGAAGCCCTTTCCTGCTACTGATAAGGGAGTCTGTAGCAGAGGGATGTCTCGTGATATAAATATCAGAATTGTGCCTATTCATTGCTTAATCAGCATGAAATCCTGCTGTACTATACCATTCCCACACACACACACACACACACACACACACACACACACACACACACACACACACACACACACACAAGGCAAACTGAGGTCTCTTCCCTTTTAGATCTAAGCACTGCAGTATTTAGATGTGTGGATGGAATGTGTGTGTATCTATATTTAACACTTCACTGCAGTCTCGGCGCCGGCTCCAGATCCCTGAGCTCTCTTTCAGTGGGAAAGTATTTGTGACACATTTAGGATGAAATAAGGGATATGTTTGATATATGAAACTTGTGTGAGTGTGAAAGTGTGTGTGTGTGTGTGTGTGTGTGTGTGTGTGTGTGTGTGTGTGTGTGAGAGAGAGAGAGAGAGAGAGAGAGAGAGAGAGAGAGAGAGAGAGAGAGAAAGAGAGAGAGAGAGAGAGAGAGAGAGAGAGAGAGAGAGAGAGAGAGAGAGAGAATGACATTATCCCACCCTACCTGCCATTGCCAACTTCATTCTGTCTGCCTCTTTCACCTACACTCCAGATGACCCATCAAGTGGATGACCACCCACAAAAAGCATTGTTGGAAAGAGAAACTCAGTTTGACACATTAAGATAATTTCATGTTGGGTTTTTTTTGGGAAGAAGCAGAGGATTGTGCTGTTCCGGCTCCCCGCTGCTCCAGGTCCTGACCGATCTTCCACTGGAATTCCCTGAGCCGCCCTACAACCTCCCGCTGTACCATCCTGACAATCTGCCCAGGTTACGCAAAGGTCTTTCTGCAGTTAGCTACCGTTAACACACACGCACATAAACATGAGATACACATATGACATGAGATGAAACACATGTCATCCTATTAACATGTTTGATAACACATAACTGCCTTAAGTGACTATTACTAGATAAATTTTGTATTATTGTATATAATTATTATTTTATGAAATGCTCTAGAAAACTTCTGATACACCCATTTTTATGTCATAAGGAAATAGCTATCAGAGTAGATTACAGCAGAACAATAGCTTCACCTTTAGCTTACTCTCTATAAATGTAACCTACACACACACACACGTGCACACACACACACACACACACACACACACAGAGTTCACTAATCCACTCATTAGACTGTTCTCTCCTCTTGGCTATTGTGTAAATTTTTAAATAAGATTTTTGAAATCTCAAAATTTTTATAACAAATACTATTTCTACTAAAATTCACACATGCTTCAATTCTAAAGCTGTGAAAAATCCAGTTGTCTGACCAGTAAGCAGCTGTCTAAAAGAAAAATATTTCCCATATTCCTTACTGGACCAAATCAATCAGTAATTGTGTGTTATTCGGATTGCTTTGGAGTTGTGTTATATTCTTAATAAACAACTTTGTAAGCGTTAATTGAGAAAATAATTCAGAAGTTTCCTCTCTACAAGCTTTACCAGGTCTGCCTGGTAGCTCATTGGCTAATAAACACGTCCAGTGTTTCAGGTTGATGATAAGTAAAGTAAATATCAGAAAAACCTTTATTTAAATTATGCCTATTTCTAGCTCAGCCTGTGTTTTAGCAGCTGCCTCACACCAAACTGGCATATTCAACAGGTCTGAATGCCTTTTTATATCTGCCGTAATAGGTGATTTTGGTGATACAGGACACAGGACGTTAAACGAGGCGGCTTATTTAAAGATAAAAAAAAAAAAAATTATCCGCCATTTTCTCTCAGTTAACGGACGTGGGGCGTGACTTATGCAGCGCGCGCGCCCTCTGGCGGGAAAATCCCCAATTCTCACAGGCGATTCTTGGAAACTGAGAAATGCCAAATTTAATTCTTATCTATTCATAAGTCTTTAAAAACTTTTTAATAATAATATTAATAATGATCATAAAAATCCCTAGGGACAAGTCAAATCCACACTTTTGTTTGAGAGCAGATAACTAAAGTCAGCTACAAACAGAAGCTAATAGCGCCTTAGCGCCTGGTCTAGGCTTAATTTAAGTCTAGATCAATATGTACACAAACTGTGTGTTTTTAAACCGGATATATATATACCATCATTGACCAGACATGATCACTGAAGATCCCTTCTTATTTTTATTTTAAGACTAAAGTTTATACAGTGCACATCAAGACACAGTTTCTGTACAAAACATCAAATTCATAGCAACTCATTTCCCAGGGTTTACCTACATTTATTACTATTATAATGCTCGCAAGATAATAATACCAGTTTCTTTCTTTGATCATTTTATTTCAGTAGTTGAAATCATAACCTACTATTGTCAATTTTATTTTAAATATCATTCCATCCATTTCGTCCATTTTCTGTGTCACTTATCCTACACAAGGTCCAGGGAGCATGGAGACTATCCCAGGGGACTCGGGGCACAAGTCAGGGGACAACCCTGCACGGGATGCCAACCTATTGCAAGGCACAGTCATGCACACACTTACACACCTATTCACACACTATGGACAATTTAAAGATGACAATCAGTCTACAATGAATGTCTTGACTGTAGGAGGAAACTGGAGGGAAACCCCAAAGGAAACCCCTAAAGCACATGGAGAACATGGAAACTCCAAACACACAAGACATATATACATATATATATATATATAGATAGATAGATAGATAGATAGATAGATAGATAGATAGATAGATGCTCTGTGTGTGTGTATCTATCTATCTATCTATCTATCTATCTATCTATCTATCTATCTATCTATCTATCTATCTATCTATCTATCTATCTATCTATCTATCTATCTATCTATCTATCTATCTGTGTGTGTGTGTATGTGCATGTGCGTATGTATGCATATACGTATGTATGAATGCATGTATGTGTGTGTAGTGTGTGTAAAATATTATTAAGTTCTTATAGTTATTAAAAGTAGCAATGACGATTTTGTTGTAATTGTGAATGTGAGTGAAAGTTAATTATTTTTCTTAATTGTGAAAGAAAGAAATATTTCTATGGTTCAAATAAACAGCACAAGTATTATTGTGCTCATTTAAATAATGCATAACAAAAAAGGTTTTTGTTTTTTTGTTGTTTTTTTTAACTTTTTTTTTTAACAGTGAAATGGATCCTTGTCTACAAAGAGTTTTGACACCCTGAAATAATTTCAACACTAACCCATTGCAATGTATTTTGCAACCTCATGAACACACTGAATACACTCCAATTATACACTCCAATCTACAAACTATGTCTTTTACAAATGCAGTAAATAAAGGCTGGTATTCCCCTGAAAACATGCACTGAGGTTAAAATGCAGTTCATGTAAAATATAGACAAAGTACACATCTATTTTAGGTTAACTAGCTAGTTATATTTTTCAGACTAGACAAACAAGTTAGAGGTATTATGCAATCATTTTCTTATTAGTTCCGTGTTTAACATTATATAAAACAGTGCTTCACTTACAGAAAGTCAGAAAACAACATGCATTATCTGCATTTATGCTGGTTTCGTCTGTTCCTGTTCTGCTCAGGTGTGAATGTGGAACTTAAGTGATAAACAGGAACGTTGCTGTGACCCCAGTCTGAGACATGTGTGGGAAAGACACACACACACACACACACACACACACACACACACACACACACACACATATACACACACAGACGTCTGACCCTGACGAAGGTGTCTGTCCTGTGTTATGTTTTGACCTTTCTTTATTTAGTTTTATTTTTGTTGTATTTTTATTTAGGAGGAAATCCTTCTCTTTTTCCCAGAGAAGTGGAAGTTCTGTCTGTTTTAGGGAACTTTGTTTCCTGCACAGCTGAGGATGTTCCCAGCACATCTTTCATGTGTTAAGTAACCAAGACAATATCTGAGTTGAGGAAGTGCAGACAGTTGCTCTTGAAAAACTTCCACAAATGCTCCAATATTAAACACAATAAAGCACATTCATCTTTTTGTTCAGAAATTCATCAACGACAGCTTCTAAAACATGACCTATTTTAAAGATTCTATAAAAAAAACTATAGCAATAATGTTTTATATAAATTATAGTACTGATTTACACATTTAATGGTCATGCTCTATTAAAGTAGCTCAAATCAAGAACCACAGGAAAAACATAAGGAACTATTGAATTATGTAAACTTGCTGGATATGTCCTGATTGGCTGTTTACTGTGTAGAGCAGTGAAATGTTTAATAAATAGTTAATACATATAATAAGGACCTAACACTGTGTACATAATTTCATCTATTAGAGAACACTTAAGGATTGGCTACACAGGAAACCTCTAAAATTGTCCTGTTACTATTGGTGGAAGTTCTGGTTCAGGCAAAGAACACACATGATTTCCATTATTTAAGCGGACTGTTAAACTTTAATCATTAAAAATAAGGAAACCAATATTTGTTGTTATTGTTTTTGTTAGAAGTTAAATGCATTTCAAATTAATATTTGAGTCAGTATGATCGACTTTTTTTTTTTTTCTAAGGGTCAAATCAGTGAAAATAGCTTATTGTGTCAGAGCTGGGAGAGTGCTGTTCAAGTGTGAGCTTATATTTAGAAGTGCACAACTGAACAGACTGGGTTTGGTTTGGGAAAGCCATGCCTATGAATGTGATAAGGCCAGGGAGGAGACTCATATTCCAAGGATTATAAAACCGAGTCACATAGCCCCACACACACATGACACACACACACATACATTGAAGTACACATGCACTCACACACACATTCCGTTTCAGACAGGAGACACCCCGTCTATTGCAGCTGCCTCCTCTGATGGACATTGTGCCCTTCTGTGCTTACCGAGCTTATGCCTACAAGACCATACACACTCACAATTCACCTATTTACATGTTGTTGTATATGTGAGGAGCGCCATCAATCCTGACGGTCTGTAGTGGACAATGTGTCTGTATGCACATACAAAACCACACTATTTTTCTTTCCAATATATGTAAGACTCTATTGTGTTTCTATGCCTGAAGTCAATTTGCATTAGTTGCCTGTTAATTTGGGTATTAGTAAGATGCTAAAGCCAACTAACCTCATCCTCCACCACAAACAGCTCACTCTCTCTTACATACACAAACACACCGATACAGGTGTTTCAGGGTGGAGACAGCGCCTATTGTTTTGCCCTAGGCTCACAGAACAAAACACACACACTTACCAAGTGGTCCACAGTTTCTGTATGTGTGGGAATCTGGAGGTCTTCGTGCAAAAACCTGTAGTTGTTGCATGTTTCCGTCAGAAGGCTAAAAAGGGACGCAGGGTCAGTGTCAGTGACCTCCTCCGAAAAAGCCTCTTCCTTTTTCAAACAGAAAATGAACGTGCTCATACTGCACACTCTGAACAACATGCTGATAGATGCAGACTAATTGTTTCTATTATGGGACAAAGCGCAATACGTAGTTCCTCCACTGGCCTGACTTTTATTCTCAGGTCCTCACAAGCCTTTGTTTGTGTGTAGGAAGGTGTATGTGTATGTTTGTGCATGCGTGTGTATGTGTGGAGAGGTGGAATGGGAGGTTGGAGCTTAGGTCCTTATTGATGTCAATGATGGAGTTTGTTTGGTGAAGGTGAAGAGATTGTGATCATATTTAAGTTATCAAAGCCAACAGAGCTGCAATAAACAGGAAGAAGTGTGTTAATCGCAGTTCCTAAAGCACACACACACTCACACACACACACACACACACACACACACACACACACACACACACACGCACAAACAACCACCTGCACACACGAACACATAAAAGGGGAGAAAAAACAGGTCAGAATTACATAATGGAAATATTAGGAGGAGCAGAAAAGTTAATAGTAAAAAAAAAAAAGAAAGAAAGAAAATGCCAAAAATGTTTATCACTGAAATTTTTATTTTCCAAAAGTGCAAAAAAATATGAAATTACATTTTAATACATTAATGAAATTTTATGTTATAAAATGACTTATATACAGCATTATAGTCTCCTTTAAAACATTTTAACATGTTCAATTAAGCATGTTTCAGTGAATTTCTACAATTCATACAATTCTAAACATTTCTAAATTCATAACACCCTTCATTATGTTCTACAAATATATAGATATATGTGTGTGAGTCTCTGCAAGATGTTGATCCAGTGTGTTCAGACAGTGTTAAGTCATTCAGAAGTCAGAAGTGGCTCAGGAGTGTTTGCTGTGATTCAGGAGCTTCAGGTGTTGTTATAGTTAGAGTAGTAAACAGCAGTGCTAGCATCAGACAGTACAGTAGAGATGAGGTCAGACCCCTGCATGGGTGCATGAGGGAGGCCATATGACAGGTACTGCTCAAATTCACCACAAGCCATTTCACTTAGCATCTCAGGAGCATGCCGGCATGTCTCTGCCTGTGTATGGGAGTGCTGGTCAGAAGGAGCGTGAGAATGCGTGTGCCCTTCTTGTGGAGGTGATTGCTGCTCAAGCGGGCGTTTGACCTGAGAGGCAGGGTTGTAAAAAACACCTAGAGTAGATGGGCAGCCCATGTACGCAGGGGGCAGGGCCTGATTGCAACCAGGTGACAGGCTCCTGTTAAAAAGCGCCTGAGATATCGAATGCGCATGGTGAGGATTGAGATTGTGGTTGATATTGTGGTGTGTGCTGCCATTTGCGTTACCGAGTTCCTGAGGGTGTGAACTGCTCATCAGATTAACTTGTGTGTTACTGTGAGCATGTACTAAATGTAAGTTGGAGGTGGTGTGTGTGTGGACCTGTGAGTGTGTTGTGGCATGCGAGTGTGTATCATTTCGTACTCTGCCTTGAGCTTGTGTACTAATGAGAGGGTGCTGGTGCCCTAGCGCTGCATACTCTTGTTGGGGATTATAGCTGTATGCCATGTGAGAGCTGTCGTCCTGAGAATGGCCAGTGAAGAACACACTCTCTGATCCCATCGCATCCATTGGGGAGGAGTCAGGAGTGGGAAGACTGTAGTGCTCAAATAAGCCCTGAGCATCGCAGTACTGAGAGAAACTAGCCTGAGGCAAACCCCCAGGGGCGAGGGAGTAGCCCACCTCAATGTTCTCCATACTGAGAGCGCCGGGAGGCTCACTTGCACCAGGTATCAGGAATCCAGAGTCCAGGCGCTTGATTCTCTTCACCTGTTTGCGACGACGAGGCCGGTACTTATAGTTTGGATGATCCTGCATGTGTTGCACACGCAGCCGTTCCGCCTCCTCCACAAATGGTCGTTTATCCAACATGGACAGGGCTTTCCATGACTTACCTAACCCAAAATATGGAGATACAGTTAATTTAGTGCAAATAATAAATCAAAAACATCAAATGTATAAACTGTTTCTCTTAAAATGTAAGACCATGTACAGTATGCATCAACTTGTAACTGGATAAGACTTCATAGACAGAGCTAATCATTTCTAGCAAAGTTTATGCAATGTTTTATACTGACCTCACAATTCCAAATGGAAATCAGTGCAACTCTATATTGCCAAACATCTTACTGCTATAGACATTCAAATAAAAATGAACAAATTATAGCTGTACAAATATATAACTCTTGCATTAAGGAGAACTTTTGTCTTTGTCTTTTAAGAGATTTTGATTTTGGACACTGTTCTAACTTTGCACCAGATGCTGTTAAAAGTAAATACTACAAACGATGTAAAAAAACAACAACAACAACAACAAAAAACAGCATAAAATAGAGCACAATGTACACACACATTGCAATAATATCTCATATAGGCTACACAATTATTATGTATAACAATTTGCGGACTCTATTTAGCATATTTAAATAGACTGTGGACTCTATTTAACTTTTTCATCAGATCTTAAAGTGTCCCATTGCAGAGACCTCACATGAGCAGGTTAAGTGCTTCAAGGGCATAATGGCTGGAGCAAGCTGTTATCAGTTACAATCAAACTAATGACCTTTCGATTCCCAGCAAAGTTCCATCTCCTAGCTGTAATATTTGAGGAAATATCCATTCTAACACTGCCCATATCCCTTAAGAAATCCATTTACGAAGTTTCTTGACACATAACCATGCTGGGAACAATTTCATAACTAGCTTTTATTAGTAATGTGTCTTTGTTTCTTTTTTCTTTGTTTTGAAAAGTTTGGAATAAAAATGTTTGCATTAAATATTAGATTAAATTAGAATAATTGCAAAATAATAACACTCAAGCGGAAATTCTAGGATCCGATTTAAAGTGTGACACTAAAGATTCACAAATCTAAGCAAATAACGTTTGTAGAATAAAAATCTTGGTGTGTTAAATGCAAAGCATATTAAAATATTTTATTTAACTCTAAAACAAAGAGTTAAATTCAGAAATGATTTCTAAACGAAACAAGAGATTAAAAACTCAGTAATTCATACTTTCTTTTACATAAAAGACTACTGATTACTACAGCAGTATACTGAAGCACCACAAGTAGCTGCTTGTGATTAGGCTGATAGTTAAATGCAGACAGTGCTGTGTATCTACTCATCACTGTATCGTGAGAAAGTTCTAAAGGTTTCGTTAAAAAGCATGAAGTTTTTGCTGAACACACTGTAACGAATAAAAATAAAATCGTCTGGTTGTGAATACGGAAAATAACGACCCTTCCTCCTCTGAAAAAATTATGAAACCTTATGAAATTAATCTCTGCTGAAAGGTTTTTTTTGTTCCTAAAGGAATTAAGGTTATATAACATTTCAGTAGCACGCACAGGTGGATCCCAAAATAAACTGACTTTTGGGATTGATTTTTTTTTTTTTTTTGTATGGTGATAAGTATGGTGATAAGTATGGTGATAAGTTTATAAAATATAATAGATGTCGAGGTAAATAGAAATGTTAGATTATTTGAAGAGCTCGAGTGAGGTTATGCCACAAAACGGACTGAATAATGATGTTGCGCATTAAGCTGCCGCCACTCACCGAGCATTTTGCTGAGCTCGGCGTTGTGCAGGTCTGGGTTTTGCTGTGCCAGTCTCTTGCGCTCGTCTTTGGCCCACACCATGAAAGCGTTCATCGGCCGGCGGATGCGCGCTTCGCCTTTCCCGCGCGCTACCGCGCACGGTTCGCTCTTGGCTTTGGCGTGCGCCCTCGGGCTGAGCGGCTCCGGCCAAGCGCACTGAGCCGCGCCGGCCATCATGGTTGAGCTGGTCCCGCGGGCCTGGCTCGGATCGTCACTGGCGTAGCCCGCATCGGGACTGCTCATCTCGCGATAACCCGCACCCTCCGATTACCGCGGGGCCGAGAATGACTTCTTTCGTAGAGCTGGACAAACTTGACGCGCGCGTTACTGGAGAGAAAAGTTGGACCTGGTGCAGGTGCTTGCGCTTCTGCTGCGTTTTTTTTCTCCGCTAGGACAAAGGAAGATGCGAGTGACCCGCTCCGGGACACTGAAAGTCGGAATAACGCGGAGGGATGCCGCGAGCTTTAAAAGCGCAGCAGCAACCAATGGCGAGTGCGGTGGGAGGGCTCGGCCAACGCCGCCGAGGAAGCTGGGACATTAGAGTACATCAGCCAAGTCAGATTCACTCATAACCGCTTTGCCCCTCGGGGACCTTGGAGAGACCAGAGTTGAAATACACTGCCTGGAAATAAAGCCTTTGATTTGTGTCGTTATGTCATTTTGGGGCTCTAATGTACTCCTCAGGCCTAATTCATTAAATGTAAGAATAATGAAGTGTAGGCTGTATACACACCTCCCATCATTACTGAGAGTCAAGCTGAGATTCCACAACAGAACTTTCTCCTAATTTTTTTTTTTTTAAAGTCAAAGCTTTTCATAATGTTGCCCTGGTTATAAAATTGACCATACTGGCCAAAAGAATATTGTTGGTGTGTTTTACGAGCTTGAAAACATGAACTGAGGCGATAATTTTGTGTACAACATCTGTACACGTCCTTTAATAGAAAATGATATAAGAAAGTGTATTATACAATGAATGTTACTATACAATGACAACACACAAGACAAAGAAAAAACTTGCGCTTGATATCGTTGATCCTCTCTCTCTCTCTCTCTCTCTCTCTCTCTCTCTCTCTCTCTCTCTCTCTCTCTCTCTCTCTCTCTCTTCTCTCTCTGTGTGTGTGTGTGTGTGGCTACATTTGCAAACAGTGGAGAGAGAGAGAGAAAGCAGAGATAGAGACTCAGAAAACAGTGCTTTGTAGATTAGACCGATTAAACACACATTTCCAGCACTTCTTCCTAATGTAACCTGGTTGCCTTTACACACTCAAATGCATGTGGCAAGTCAACACATGTCCTCATAACGTTCATCAATTTGTATGACCTTATATTTCAATTAAAAGTTGAAGTGTGTGTGTGTGTGTGTGTGTGTGTGTGTGTGTGTGTGTGTGTGTGTGTGTGTGTGTGTGTTAAACCCGTCCTGCTTAACTGGGTTTAGGTCTGTTCCGGGTGGAAGTGGTGATAGTGGGATTGCAGTGCAGGTGTGTTTAACTGGAGGTTCTGCTCGGATTTTTCGCAACTTGTCGTGAAAGAGGATGTGTGTTTTGAATGATTCCCACAAAATTACGAAATACTTCTTACTATCGGTAATATTCCCTAGTCAAGCGGCTGCCTGGTAACAATATAACAAACTGTTAATATTTTTCCACTTCCAAACACACAGCAGTAGATCTACAACATCTTATCTGGACACTTTCTAACCAATATAAAAATATTTCAATCAATACAGGCTTGTTTGGTGTGATATGTATTTGGACAGAAATAAATGAATCTCTAAATGAATCAAACTGCTCTAAATGAAACTCATTTCTTTGTGATACATGCAGAGGAATCACCATTCTATGTACAAATTCATTTCATTTATACATACACATTATATATGTACTGATTAGTGACTGAACATCTTATGTAATATTACATTCTTTGCTTTGATGCTACACTATTGAATAGGAAAAGGCAATGATTTTAATTTAATGGCGTTCTATCACCCTATTTGAAATATGAGTTATATAAATGATTTGCAATACATGAACACAGTTGAAATGAAATAAGTCGTGTCTATTTCTTCTGTGTTGGAAGAAGAGATTTAGGGATGTAATGGACTTAAAGTACATAATTTGATATTACTTTTAAAAAAAAAAACCAATACCATGCTGAATTATTGCTCGTTATTGTGCCAGACTGTCATCAATCTACTGGAGTAGTTTAGCAGAAGGTGTATTATGAGAAGTTAGTACACCTTATGCTTATGCTGTTCCGAGAAGAACTGGGAACCTCACCTAAACCACATCCTATTTTTCCAACAACCATATTCTGTGTGTGTGCAAGCATGCATATGTGTGTGTGTGTGTGTGTGTGTGTGTGTGTGTGTGTGTGTGTGTGTGTGTGTCTGATGAGAAAAAACAGTCTCTCTGAGTCCCTTACCTGTAATTATAATTCTATAAATATGATGATTAGGTACAAGTGAAAAGTCTGAGGCTTTTTAAGTACAAGCAAATTCCAGCCTCAATCTTCACACTCAGGCACACAGCAACACCTCATCAATTCTCCCACCATCACACACACTCACCCACACCCATACAGTATATTTGGACCTCTACACATCTCTATTGTCCCCCAGAGTAAGGGCACAGAGGGAGTGCTGGATCGGTATTACTGTCATCATCTATTTTACTACCAGAGACCAAATATGCTGTATGTGTGTGTGTGTGTGTGTGTGTGCGTGTGTGTGTGTGTGTGTGTGTGTGTGTGTGTGTGTGTGTGTGTGTGTGTGTGTGTGTGAGCAGTGCTAACACATATACAGCTTCCGCTTGACTCATGTAAAAAGCAGCACTCAGGAGCCAATGCTATTGTGTAATTCCCCAGAAAGGCTCGCCTGGCGACAGTCTGTGTGTGCATGTGGGAGTGTGTGCGAGTGTATGCGGGTGGGTGGGTGTGTGTGTGTATGTCTGAAGGCGGACAGTGTGTGCTCCTGCACCAAGGACAGGAAGCAGTTTGTGGGGGACAGGAAATGCACGCTGAAGCAGTAGCTCAGATAAGAATGAGAGACTGCTCCATCATACACACACACCTCACTCCACCCCAGACTCCCCTAGGCCACGCTGGTGCCATACAGACATGCTTACCCACCCTGCATCTGTTCGAAATTCTAAAAGTGTTAAAATGACCTAACAGACCAGAAAGGGACAGTCAGTGAAAGTGTCAGTGATTAATAGTCAGAACAGATTGTTTATCCATTAAGATAGAAATCTTGGATAGGTCACAAGTAAAGCTCTACACTTTCGTTGACCTAAATTATATATCGGTCATCCAAGTTATCCAGATATTAAACAATTAAGATTCAAACTTGTTTTCTGTTATAGCTATTCTTGTGGCATTTAAAACAATAGAGAATTGTTGGAGCTAACAACAGTTGCTGAAGTGTTTTGTATAATTTTAGCATGAAAAATAGCAGCAATTTTATTTTGTAAAAATACTGTAAAGATTTTTAAATATAAATTACAGTTTTTCACTTCATGTGGATTCTCATCGGAAACATTTTGTGTCTCCTGCATGTTAATAGTCTCCACACTCGAGATGCTTCATCACTAATAAGAAATAAATATCTATAAGAATAGCCTAAGATTTTTTAATTGAGCATGGTCATGAGTACTCATCTTAGGAAAGAAAGAAACTTTTGACCTGCCTCTTTAGTTTTTGATGAGATTAGCATTCTAACCTCCATTCTATCACCTTTAGTAACTGCTTTATCTTGACCAGGGTCATGCAGCCGATCCTGAGAACACTGGGCATGAGGTGAGAATACACCCTGAAAAGGATGCCGGTGTATCACAGGATATAATGCACACACAATTTCACACTCATTCACAACTAGGGGCAATTTATCATAGTTCACAGACTGGTATGGTTTTGGGAGAACCTAAGGACCAGGAAGAAACCCACAGATACAGAGAGAGCCCGAGCTCAGGATTAAACTGTTTGAACTGCACCACATACTGCCCATATTTCAAACAGCTTGTATGTATATTTCTATACCCAAGTACCCAAGCATATAATTGATGCATGATTGAAAAAGCTATATAAACAAAAAACTTGCCAAATCAACTCAAAAGGACACTAAAAGACTATATGTATATAAGAATATATATATATCACAAAATTGCGACAGCTTCCTGATGCAGCCATTCAGTTCTTCTTATATATATATATATATATATATATATATAAGAAGAACTGAATGGCTGCATCAGGAAGCTGTCGCAATTTTGTGATGAACTTTAACAGGAAACATGGAAAGCAAAATACGCAGCACTGGTGCCAAACTGGGAGAGACGACTTTGTGTCTGGGTGTTTACAAAGAAATGTCAGTCATGTAAATGATGTTTTGTAAATAAGTGTTAACTTGTAAGTGTTAATTTCCCCTCTTTCTGTCTACAAACCAATTTATGAGCACTACAGATTGGTCCACTTTAAGGCAATATGATGGAAAAGTAGTAAAAGTAATTTGAGAGATTGTTAACATGCCATCATTTTGAACCTATTACTGTCAGTGTTTCCTTATCTGATTTATATGAACACACACACACACACACACACACACACACACACACACACACACACACAACTATTCTCAGCAAAAATAACATATTATTAATATTCTTCCCTTTCTGGTAACAAATTTAGTCCGAAAAAATTTAACAAACCTTGAAAATGCCGCTATACTATTTGTGGGATTTTGGACATCAGAACTTATTAGTTAAGCTTTTAATGAACAATCACATTAACAGCAATTTAATTATATTTTACATTGTTTATGTATTTACATATTATTATTTACAAATATAAGAATTAATCTTTTTTCTTTTAAAGGGACCGCTGAAAATAAGATCTATAAGATGTAAAATTAGCAGACTGTAAATTATTCTTTTAACTTAAGACAAGCTAACAAATTTGATCATGTAATAACATTTTACAACATATGACTATGTCCTGTCAAAGGACACTGTTTTATTGTTTCTGAGTGACCACTCTTGTCTACAGTGGTGTGTGTGTGTGTCTGTGTGTGTGTCTGAGAGAAAATAGTGAGGGCGTGAGGGACTTTGGGGTTGAAAATGTTTAGACTACTGAACTGAGAGTGACAGAAATAAATGAATAGTGGTTTAATCATGGGGCTTTTATGACCAGTTTATAGCCAGACTTTGAGCATGACACAGCCCTGACCTCAACCCTGACTTCAACACTTGACCATTCATATAATCTTGCCTAATATTGAATGTGTGTCTCTAACTGAAATGGTTCATAAAACTAGTGTTTTACATGAATAAATGAACACATAAATAATGTTACATTTTCATATTAATATTTTAAGTTTGTTAAAATAATTAACCATAAGAATCAGTATGGTGCTATTAATATTCATATTTCTAGTTCACTCGGTCTGGGACTAGGACCTGTTTAGAAGAGGTTAGTACAGTAAGATAAGAAAACATAAGTCAAACGATTAAAAAAAAAATAGAAAGAGAGAGATTAGCTAAGTGATTGATAAAGATCTTTACTGTTTCAAGGCAGCAAATGACTAAGCTGTTTGAACAGCCAGAGTAAGATCATGCCACTACCTGGGTGCCAAGATGCATGTCTTCCTTGTATCGTGACAAACTGTGGGTCAAGTCAAGTCATACTAGAGGGCTAAAGGGAACAAAGTGAAGTGTGAGCTGTGATAAGTGCTTTAATGTAGGTGGGCAGTGGACTGTTTTTTGGCTTTGTTGGCAAGCATCAGTGTATTAAATTTAATTCGAGCTGATACAGGAAGCCAGTGGGGGAAATTCAGCAATTCAGCTATTAAGGTGAAGACAATTTATACAACTGCTTTCTGAATCAGGTGCAAAGACCTGCCAGGAGGAAGCTGCAGTCAGATCCTGAGATGACTTGAGCACAGAGTGGCCTCTGTGGACAGAGATGGCTGGATCCACCTGATGATGTAAAGCAGAAGCCTGCACTTTAGGTAAAATTAAAGAAGGTCTTAGGATGAGACATACCTAAAAAATGTCCTTATGTACAGTAGGTTCCCAATGTGTTCAGACTGCTTCAGTTTGTTGTGTCAGAGATTTAATAAAAAATGGATATCCATTTTTATCCACAATATCCATATATTTCCATAATGACAGAACAAAAACAAGCTCAGACATTTTGGCAAAAAACTAAAAACTTTTATTTCAATAGGTATTCTGAGCCTTTATTCACTACTTTGTAGAAATATCCTTGGCAACAATTACAACTTCATGTCTCCTTGGGCAAGTCTTTACAAGCTTTGCACACCAGGATTTGGGCAGTTTCTGTCTTTCTTCTCGGCAGATTCTCTAAAGCTCAATCAGATTGGATTGGGAGTGTCTGTGAATTGCTGTCTTCAGGTCTCTCCACAGATGTTCCCTAGGGTTCATGTCCAGCTTTTGCCTGGGCCACTTAAGGACATAGCATAGTGCTACTATTACCATGCTTCATTTCAGAAATGGTATTAGCCATTGCATTGATTGATATTGTATTGTATTGGTATCGATGAGTGATTTTCACCAGAAGTTGCACTTGGAGTGGCTTCTGTCTAACCACTATACAAGGTTAATGAAATAATCCTATTCCTGAGATGGTTGTCTTTCTGACAGTTCCTCAGATCTCGTATTTTCCCAAGCATGGCCCTTCTAGCCCAGTTACTGAGTTTGGATAGATGGCCAGCACACAGAAGGGTCCTGGTGGTTTCAAACTGCTTCCACTTTCAGAACGATGGAAGCCTAATCTACTCTGTTAACAAAGTTAAAAATGAAAAATGTTTTTATACTTCTGCTCGCATATATGTCCCAGCACAGTTTGATTGTAGAGTTCTATGGGGAGTCTGTTGTACTTTATAGATTTTGGTCTGATGAGCACTGTGAATTGTTGGACCTAATGCCCACTGGTGTGTG
The DNA here is from genome assembly GCA_033459395.1 of Hemibagrus guttatus. Taxonomy (NCBI): domain Eukaryota; kingdom Metazoa; phylum Chordata; class Actinopteri; order Siluriformes; family Bagridae; genus Hemibagrus; species Hemibagrus guttatus. The sequence goes on along the minus strand of JAUCMX010000005.1, from coordinate 26,848,540 downwards.
CCTTTCTAAATCTTGTCTAATCAATTTAATATGCAGCAGATGGACTCCATTTTTCATTTACATTTCTGGCATTTGGCAGACACTCTTATCCAGAGCTCCAGACAAGTTCTAGAGACATGTCAAGCTAACCACAGCAAAAAGAAAGCACTTTAATGTCTTAACTAAGGGCCTGAATACTTATCTAAATGAGACAATATTTACATTTTTTAATTTTGAATGTGGGGGGCATGGTGGCTTAGTGGCTTAGTGGTTAGCACGTTTGCCTCACACCTCCAGGGTTGGGGGTTCAATTCCCACCTCTGCCGTGTGTGTGTGGAGTTTGCATCTCCCCGTGGAGTTCTGTGGAGTTCTCCCTGTGCCTTGGGGGTTTCCTCCGGGTACTCCGGTTTCCTCCCCTGGTCCAAAGACATGCATTGTAGGTTGATTGGCATCTCTAAATTGTCTGTAGTGTGTGTGATTGCATGAGTGAATGAGTGTGTGTGTGCCCTGTGATGGGTTGGCACTCCGTCCAGGGTGTATCCTGCCTTGATGCCCAATGACGCCTGAGATAGGCACAGGCTCCCTGTGACCCGAGAGTAGATCGGATAAGCGGTAGACAATGAATGAATGAATTTTGAATGTCTAATGTAAAATCTGTATAATCCATTCAAACTTAAATCTATAGTATACTAAAGTGTTCAAAACTCACATGTATCTAAATAGTTTTCTAAACTAATGTTATTGCTTTCGGCTGCTCCCTGTTCGGGGTCGCCACAGCGGACCGACTGGTCCGCACAACAACTTGGCAAATGTTTTACGCCGGATGCCCTTCCTGACACAACCCTCCCATTTTCCGGGCTTGGGACCGGCACTGCATCCAGTGGCTGGGGTTCGAACCCAGGCCTTCCGCATGATAGGCAAAAAACCTACCACTGAGCCACCAATGCCTCAGTTTTCTAAACTAATAATCTAACCTATTTAGATCTTTCAGATTAAATGCACTTTCTCTGGGTTTTATATCTATACACAATCAGCCAACACATGTATATCATTTACACACTTCCCTATGAAGAATTATACAAGTTTACAGTTTACAAACGCTGTTAATCAAAGAATTTGTTAAAGTGTGTTATAAAAGTTTGTTGTTCAACATACACAGTTATTCACTGCTCCAACAACTGACCTTAAAGTTCTAATATATTTGATTTTCGAGTAAACAAGACTTCCTGTCCTTTTCCCAAACCATTACAGTCTGTGGTAATCACATGCTACACATCTTGAGGACAAAGTTTTCCTTTAAATGTGTGTAAAATGGTGTTATATGAAATTTGCTGCCAATACTAAAGGAAAAACCTTGCTGCTAATATTATAGTTTACACCTTACACACATAGACATGTGCAGTGCACTAAACTGAATTCACTGTTGGGTTTCAATAGGCTCGATGGCTTCAGAAATAATTCCCAAAGATCCATCAAAGATTAGGATCTTGGTCCACTTTCACCCTTTCACCTTCCTGGCCTAGACTAAAGAAAAAAAACACACACACACACACACACACACACACACACACACACACTAGTTGACTGTTTGACACTGATTATTGCAACAGTTTATCATTTTTATGAGCATTTGTGCAAAGACAGAAGAGGAATAGCCAACATCCTGTGACAAGGCTGTGAATGACTATGAGAGAAAGACAGAGAGAGAGAGAGAGAGAGAGAGAGAGAGAGAGAGAGAGAGAGAGAGAGAGAGAGAGAGAGAGAGAGAGAGAGAGAGAGAGAGAGAGAGAGAGAGAGAGAGAGAGAGAGAGAGAGAGATGCACACACAGAAGGGGAGAATAAAATCAGTGAGAGTGATGTATAGTGTTTGAACTTGTCCATTGTTTTTCTGCATGAAGATAGGATAGCCTATGAACATTAACCTGAGTTTGATCTCTTGAAGAAAAACATCAGAGTAAACTATTATAGACCAAAGAACAAGTCCACCCCCCCCAACTTCCCGCACACACACACATGCACACGCACACGCACACGCACACACACACACACACACACATGCATTAGAAACTTTATATTGATTCAGACTGTACTGAGTTCCTTTGATTCAGAGTTATACAAGTTTAAATAGAAGTTAATCATCATCTCTGTGTGTGCGTGAGTGCAGGTGTGAATCGATCTCTCACACACCTACTCCAGTGTCAGGTGTGCTGTTTCACCAGTTGTGTGTTAAAAGGCTGAGAGGGGTGGAGATGAAAGGCTGAAGTTGTACACACACACACACACACACACACACACACACACACACACACACACACACACACACACACACACACACACACACACACATAATAGCAAGCTTTAACACAGATCAGATGATACCAATTGTTGTGGTCATTTCTGTTGTCCTGAAATTAGCTGGCTCACTCACTACTATAATGTCAGAGCTGCATGAAGCCTCTCTAGCAGGTTGTGTTAAACCAGCTAGTAATTTTAACTAGCTAACTCAGTTTAACTGCAACACAAAGCTGAGGCATTGGATTAATACATAGACAAAGAAGGTTTGACACAAAAACATAAGCTCTTTTTAAAAGTCATTTTCTCTCTTTGAGTCTCTTCATATATTTTGTATACTTTTTTTTGGGAGCACAAGCTTAGGGATTTTCAAGGGTGCAATCTGATTTGCTCTCCACAGGACTGAAAAGAATGTTGAGTTTTGTGTGAAGCACTTAGTGGTGAGTAAATGAGATAATCGCACATTTTTGGTCAGAGTAATTCCTTCGTTTTCTAAAAGTAGCTGTTTCTTGGCTGCTTTTATTGACAGAATGCATCAGACACTCTAGATAAGATCTCTCTTCTACATTAAACTTATCAGAGTCACACCAAAATGTTTTTCATTTTAGTCTGTTTTCTTTCTATTCCATTTTACTATGGTTCTCTCTGGGTGAAGACTGAGCGAGGGATAGAACCCCAAGCTCTCTTTAACACACACACACACACACACACACACACACACACACACACACACACACACACACACACACACACACACACACACACAAACATTTACGTCACAGATTTTCCTTTCTCCTGTCACTGATTTATTACAGCTGTTTATAACTTGATCCTCTGCAACAATGAGATGCGTAACATACACACACACACACACACACACACACACAAACATTTATGTCACAGATTTTCCTCACTCCTGTCACTCATTTATTAGAACTGTTTATAACTTGCTCTGCAACAATGAGATGCATCACACACACACACACACACACACACACACACACACACACACACACACACACACACACACAGAAGGTGAAGAGAGAGAAGTGTTTTGGTTCTCACAGCTGTAGTTTTTATAGGGGAAATGCATAGCATGAATGTGTGTATGACTGCTTCCTCCCTCCAGCACATATGCACTCAGACACACACACACACACACACACACACACACAAACACACACACACACACACACACATACACACCGATAACTGTTATTGATTTGAGATGAACTCCATATGGCCTAAGGCTGATTACTCATAAGTGTTACAGGGGGTTTATAAGGGTGTTACTTCTTACCTGACATTCACTAATGAACAATCTGTAATATTTTACAGCACAGCTATTCAGCAGGCAGCCCACTTTCAAGCGGCACACAAGACTTGAATTATAGTACAATCAGTAATCAGAAAAATTATAAAATAATACCAAACTCATAAAATATATGAAATTCATGTAGATGTTGTAAATTGGTGTTCAACAGAGGACTAGGATTAGTAAAAGATGCACCAGTTCTACTTGAAATGGGAAATACAATTGAACCCAGTAGGATTTAATAACTGCTCATTATATCAATTGCGGTGAAAGAAACAATCAACAAGTTAAAGTTAATTGAAACTCAACAAATTTCATTTGAAACAGCCATAAAGATCAGCTGAGTGCCTTAGTCTTGCCTACTACCTGTCTTTTAAAGGATTTACAGTACATTACAACAAAGGGCATTGGTGGCTCAGTGGTAGGTTTCTCGCCGACCATGTGGAACGCCTGGGTTCAAGTCCAGCCAATGCCCCCATCTCAGCCACAGATACAGTGCTGGTCCCAAGCTGGGAAAAATGAGAGGGTTGTGTCAGGAAGGGCATCTGGCATAAAACATTTGCCAAGTTGTTGTGCGGACCAATTGGTCCGCTGTGGCGACCCCGAAAAGGGAGCAGCCGAACGCAACAGTACATTATAACACACACACATGAGATGTCATTTCATGCCATAGCCTCTTACAGCTCTAACTTCCCTGACTGTGGTCAGATGAGCAGCTTCCCTTTGCTGATCCCTGTGCAGATAACCCACCTGCCACTCACACAATTTCTCTCTCTTACTGTAATAAGTCAATGGTGCATATAATTCCTTTTTTTAATTGGCTTATAGTTATATACGTGTGTGAAGGGCCCTGAACTCTTGTGGGTTTTTTAAGGGTTCTGGCTCAGCACCATCCTAAACAGGCTTTATCGCCAAACTATGTGCTTATCAGATGGCCTTGTGTGCTTACAATAACACATGCGCTATCAGCGGAGCACAGGCTCAATCTGGCAACCTGACCCTACAACAACAATAAATACATCACAACAGTTATTCTCTCAAACCCAGGCATCCCCAAGACAACATACAACCTCCTCACCCACCACCACCACCACCACCACCACCATAACCATCACTGAGTCATGCCTTAATGTGCCATCCCACACCATACACACAGGTAGAAAGTGGAACATTGCTTATTAGTGCTTTATCACTTTACATACATAGTACCACAGTTACTGTAGACTTACATCCTAAACAGAACGAATTTTAATGAATTTGATTCCTCAGAAGGATTAGATGTATGTATATATGTATACATGTATGTATGTAATGCATGTAGGAAGCTTAAAGTCAGTACCTAGCCAGCTCTGGTCATATCCCTGATATGGACTGTATACACACACATTTTTTTTCTTATCATGGTATCCCTTTAAAATTAATTTTTTAATCTGGGTTTGTGTTAATCCCTAGCAGCAGATGTAAATAAGCCTATCCAACCTATCCAAACTGATGCACACACACACACACACACACACACACACACACACACACACACACACATACACACACTCTCACACAAACACCCACACACATGTGCAAACACACCTGGTAAATAGTGCTCATGGAAAGCCTCTCTCCAAAATTAATTTTCAGCGTCACAGCTTGGTATGCTCTGCTCTGCATAATCATGTAGGTCACACAGCCAGCGCTGAATACTGAATCTGTTTGGATTGTTTCATATATTTTAATTCCACAGTAATGTTGAATGCGTAATTTTGATGGGTTAAAAGGTGTTGACTATTGATTGTTGATTAATGTGTTGATTGTAATTTTCTATAACCTCACAGCTCTAACAGAATTGTTAAAGCACAGGTTTATACACTGACCAGGCATAACATTATGACCACCTGCCTAATATTGTGTTGGTCCTCCTTTTGCTGCCAAAACAGCCCTGACCCATCATGCACTGTGTATTCTGACACCTTTCTATCAGAAGCAGCATTAAATTCTTCAGCAATTTGAGCAACAGTAGCTCATCTGTTGGATCGGATCACACACTGCAGAACGGGAACACCCCACAAGAGTTGCAGTTTTGGAGTTGCTCTGATCCAGTCGTCTAGCCATCACAATTTGGTCCTTGTGAAACTCGCTCAAATCCTTACGCTTGCCCATTTTTCCTGCTTCTAACACATCAACTTTGTGGACAAAATGTTCACTTGCTGCCTAATATATCCCACCCACTAACAGGTGCCATGATGAGGAGATAATCAGTGTTAACTTCACCTCACCTGTCACCGGTCATAATGTTATGGCTGGTGTATTACAGCTATAGAAATCAGACATTTCATTTTTACAGTATCTTGTATGGTAGACATTTCACATAATCCGAGCCTAATAAAATGTATTTAAAATGTTATTTTAGAAACAAAAGCATATATGGCTAAAAGTACGTGGACGCTAGAGCAGGTAGTATTGATTCAACCCCCCACTATAAAAGAACAAAAGTCTTACATTTAAACTTCAATGCATCCATTGTCTGGACTGCTTATCCTACACAGGGTTGCGGGGAACCGAGAGACTATCACAAGGAGGACAGAATGCCAACCCATCACACTAAACCATATACACACGCACGCACACACACACACACACACACACACACACAAATACACACACACACATACACACACATTCATACTACAGACAATTTAGAGAGGCCAGTCAGCCTAAAAAGTCTTTTGACTGGGGAAGGAAACTGGAGTACCCAGAGGAAACCCCAAAAGCATTTACACACACAGGGCAGAAATAGGAATTGAACACATTTGAACAATAGAAATGAAATTTTCAAATGAAATTTTTAAAAAATACATATGTAATAGACACAGACAATTAGTCAATGAAAATTTTTTCACATATGGTTTATATAACTCATTGTCACAAACATTACTGTCTTTCTTCCCTGATTTATTACCAACATTTCCATCAGCAATGATTCTATATAAGGAAACATAGACTGTACCTTTCTGAAAATGAACTGAAAAGTCCATATACTGTTTTGGAAATTTAGGGAGTGTCCATATAAAGATGCCATTCATTTGTACCTGTATTTTATTTATGTCTTTCATTGTCAGCTTGTTAGCATGAGCTAACCTGTCAGAATTTATAAGAGGATTTTCCTAATTATATATACCATATACTCAGATGTCAATAATTTAACATAACATACACAGATGTTAATCATTTTTGTTGCTAATGCTAGTAGCTGGCTAAAATAACCCATTTTAACAGCTCAGAGTGCAATCACAAATCAACACCTATTCCGAATGTTTGAACAGAATGTCTTTGAGATCATATCTCAAAGCTCACACACTGACACCCACATACACGGTGACAAAGACGATTATGATTATGTTCGAGGTGAGGCCCAGGCAAATGGAAAATATGGTTTGAAATGTGATAATAGAATTAGGAGGATAAACACCACTCTGTAATTTCACAATTACTGCATGCTAGCTACATGATATATATATGTGTGTAGGTTACATTTTAAGTGGTTGATTTCATAAATTTCAGAGCTTGAATATAAATTTATGGAAAAATTCACTTTATATAAGAACATTCATTCATTGTCTACCGCTTATCCGAACTATTCTCGGGTCACGGGGAGCCTGTGCCTATCTCAGGCGTCATTGGGCATCAAGGCAGGATACACCCTGGACGGAGTGCAGGGCACACACACACTCTCATTCACTCACGCAATCACACACTATGGACAATTTAGAGATGCCAATCAACCTACAATGTATGTCTTTGGACCAGGGAGGAAACCATGGAGAACATACAAACTCCACACACACAGCAGAGGCGGGAATCGAACCCTCAACCCTAGAGGTGTGAGGCAAACGTGCTAGCCACCGTGCCCCCATATATAAGAACATATATTCCTTTATTTTAATATTTGATTACAAATGACAGATTATTTTCATAACTGCTTATTGACCAATATTTTGTCTAGTATTGATAAATTGTTAAAAGCAAAACAATGTTTGATGAATACCAGGGATGTTGTGACCTATGTGAAAGTACAACTCAACATCAATGACATCAATGGGGATGTGTCCACTGCCAACAAGTCTAGTCCTTCTTGTTTCTAATACCCTTAAAATATATGTCAAACAGGAAGGATGCTATTGAAAAGATACACTTTCAGACATCTGACCTTGCGGCAATTCCAAAATATGCAATTATATTAAATGGTAATGATAATATATGCACAAACAACCTAAAATAGAAATAGAAATACGGTAGATGAGAAGATTAGGTAATAACATATTTTTTAAGAAAATCAACACCTCCCAGAATTTTCTTAAAATTAGCCACTCTTCAGAAATCTAAATCCCAGGTGTAGTCAATACTCCAATTTTCTATTAGTATTTTCTCTCCTACCAACCACATTGCCTTCGATAACTTCATTCAAAAAATAATACAAATAGCATATGGTATACAGTGGTGTGAAAAAGTATTCCTGATTTCTTATTTTTTTGCATGTTTGTCACACTTTAATGTTTCAGATAATCAAACACATTTAAATATTAGTCAAAGATAACACAAGTAAACACATCATGCAGTTTTTAAATGAAGGTTTTTATTATTAAGGGAAAATAAAATCCAAAACTACATGGCCCTGTGTGAAAAAGTGTTTGCCCCCTAAGCCTAATAACTGGTTGGTCCACCCTTAGCAGCAACAACTGCAATCAAGCGTTTTCCATAACTTGCAATGAGTCTGTTACAGCGCTGTGGAGGAATTTTGGCCCACTCATCTTTGCAGAATTGTTGTAATTCAGCCACATTGGAGGGTTTTCGAGCATGAACCACCTTTTTAAGGTCATGCCACAGCATCTCAGTCGGATTGAGGTCAGGACTTTGACTAGACCACTCCAAAGTCTTCATTTTGTTTTTCTTCAGCCATTCAGAGGTGGACTTGCTGGTGTGTTTTGGATCATTGTCCTGCTGCAGAACCCAAGTTCGCGTCAGCTTGATTGCAGTTGTTGCTGCTAAGGGTGGCCCAACCAGTTATTAGGCTTAGGGGGCAAACACTTTTTCACACAGGGCCATGTAGTTTTGGATTTTGTTTTCCCTTAATAATAAAAACCTTCATTTAAAAACTGCATGATGTGTTTACTTGTGTTATCTTTGACTAATATTTAAATGTGTTTGATTATCTGAAACATTAAAGTGTGACAAACATGCAAAAAAATAAGAAATCAGGAAGGGGGCCAACACTTTTTCACACCACTATAGATACTAAAGAGACAATAGCCCAAGATTTGCTTTTGAAATATCTATCATTTATGAATAAATCCATCAAAACACATAACTGCTATGCAACAACACTAATTACACAATGCTGACCACATGTTGAAAAGCAAATAAAATACTGAACCGTAATCATTCACCTTTCATTCCACTATGGCACAGTCCTATGTACCAAATCTACTACAACAAAATAAAATAAAATAATAAATAATAACAAAATAAATAAACAAACAAACAAACAAACAAATAAATAAATAAATAAACAAACAGAAAAATAAATAAATAAATAACACAAATGTAATTGCAGCAAGTAGCTAGAGTAGCCAGGCTTTCTTCCTTGTTTCATAGCTATTGTAATCTGGAGCGTAAATTGATGCCATCATGCTCACAGTCATATGGAACTTGATAGCTCCCTCACATGGTGACTCATAGAATACCACACACACACACACACACACACACACACACACACACACACACACACACACACACACACACACACTATACATTTTCTAAATGTATAAATTTACTGCTTCTTTCCATTATCTGTTCTGTTGACTAAAACATGAGGTACATGAGAGCATTTTTTTTAAAGGATACTACATATCATTCTAAGATTTGATCTGTTGTATCCTTTCACAGAATAATTCCTTAAAATTATCAAATGTGTTTGTTAAAAGAGCCTGTATGTTAAATCAGGGGTCATTTTAGAACCATTATATTCAGTGTAATGTCCCACACACATGCTCAGACACATACATAAACACACCGGCACAGATAACAGAGCTTGATTTCACACTTCACCTTCTTACTCTTCTTCTTAATCTTTTTCTAACATACAAACAAAGACATGACTAACTCAGAGAGGATGCAATTAGCTACCAAAGGAAGGAGAGATGTTTATTTGTGACATGGCACAGGGTCTCTATCATTACCATTGTATGGAAATGTTCCCCTCTGTACTTCTATCGCTCTGCATCCTTCACACAAGCACACACTTGGATTCAACTTTCTGGTGTCTTGGGGTATAAAAATACCACAGAGGGGGATCAAACACTTGACACAAGCTCAGACACACAGAGGAAGAAGATCGATGTAGAGATTCAGTAAACATGGGCTGATCACACTCCTGCAGCTACTGAAGCTCTGCTTAGACCAATCACTTATTAACTCAGCCTGATAAAACCACACCAATATAAGAATACCTCTTGATCAAATGATCATTTTTATGAATAACATAAAAGGGTTTTTTTTCTTTTCCAACTTAGATCTTTTTGCTTTAATAAAAGAAAAAAATCTACATTTTTAATTTCTTTTTTTTATAGTAATGTTCTGTATTTTTTTTTTTTATTTATATTAATTTTCTTTATAATTAGTTATTTTAAAATTCTGAATAGATTATGGATATGTCACTAAATATCTATATTAAAAAAAACACTTTTATGATCATTAAGTATTACTGAAAATGTCTTGAGAATAAAACACAAAAATTAGTGAAGCAGCCATTGTTTTTAATGATTCCACAATATGACCTTTGAGATTTTGACTGAATCACTTTTTCACACTCCCCACCCTTTCCGTTACTAGCTTTAAAGCAGCTTTTTAGTCTAATAATTATTGTAACACTATTTATTACTTTATTGTCTGTGACTTCCTCTTCTTTTCCACATTTTCTTGTTGTATTTAATATGTTCTTGTGAAGTTTTGTTTGTAACTGCAAATCACTTTTTAAACTTCATTAAACACTCACAAGATGTCAATGGGTTCAGGCTTATGTCTTTGTTCGAAAGTATTGGGAACCCTTTTTTTTAAATATATAACTTTGGTCCAGATGTTTTTAGATTTTATGATGTCTTTAATACTGGGTCTGTTGAAAAAAAAAATAAATTTCCAACTTTGCTTTTCTAGCCAAATTAACTGCTGTAGAATAAATATTTTAAGGTAACATGTACCTTTTTTTCCCACATATTGTAGAAGGTAAGATTAATACAATATACCATGTTTCATTTAAGAAAGGGATTACCTGCAAAACCAGTAACAACTATGACTGTGTCAACTAGTGCAAAATGTAGCGTATTGTCCAAGAGACTTAATAAAATTAACAATTTCCTTATAAATCTGTACAAAATATACTTTAGACTATTGATGCATTTTAAGGGTTGATATGCAAAATAAATGTTTAGTTTATATATGAAGAACAGTAAAGAGCAATAAAGTAAACCAATTTTTGTTTGCAGTTTTTAATGTAGTAAGTGTGTAATTCCATTATTCTTTAATTGATATGCTTTAAGATGAATATCTAAATTATATAATGAGACTGTAAGGGGTTAACTGCAAAAACAGTATAAATGCAACATAATAGTAATAATAGTTATTAGATTATATATAATAATATGTTTCATGTATTGCTGTATTGCCTCACATACATTTTCCTGACCCAATTCAACATTTGCAAAAAATCTCATCTAATATGTTCCACCTACTATTCTCATTTCCCTTAACTTTTTTTCTTTTCTTTTTTTTTTACGAAGCATTTCCAAAGCATTGCTGGAACATTTGCCACAGGAGAGTTCAAGCATAGACATTATTTCACACAGCTACACATGTAGTTTAAAGCCCACACAGCTTGTCCAACAGGAAATATTCAGTACTCCAGTTCTAATGAGGGTTATTTCCTTTTAGCACATAACTCTGAGCAGTGTGTAATACTGAGCAAATGTGAACCATGAAAAGCCATAAAGTTTAATTATTTCTAAAAACATAACTTGTAAGAATCAATCTTTCACATTCCAAAGCTTCGTGCTGGATGAAAATTGATTAGCACATCGTTTACATAACAATTTACAAATGCTTTAAATTCCCCAGATCATTGACATAGAGCAAATAACAGGAAAGGATACAAATATTGCAATATAATATTTATTCTGCTTGCTGGTTGAGAAAAAAAATTGTTCTATAAGATTTATGCATGCAGAATTGGGCTAGCATTCATACTAAACATTCTGTGCATCTGAAATTATATTGATCAGAATTTAGTCAGTATGCTAATTCATTTCAGTGTTTTTATTTACATTAGCTATGGAAGCAGAGTGGTTGAAGTTCTGTGCTTGTGACTAACTAAATGTGAGTTCAAACTCCAAGTTTCTTGAAATCCTCTGAGCAACCTAAAATAAACGATTGAGTTTTATGTAGTTTTATTTAAGACAAAGCTATCTGACAAACCAATACATAATTTGATTGTTTTTGTTGCAATACTAATTTACTTATTAATACCTATTAATAATTTTACACATTTTGAACAGAATTACACATTTTACCCATCATCCGGGGATGATGTAGTTTGGAGGTTGTTAGTGTTGTTTTTTGTCTGACATCAGGGACTGTGGCTCCACCCAGAATGCAAACATTTGCATTAGATGTGTAAGGAGGACAAATGGTTTAAATGATATACAAACATACCTTTAAGCCCATTGGTAAACAAACTGTACAATTTCAGTGCTTCCCTTCCAAAAATTGTACTGCACTATAAAAATACAGACTTGTGAAAAACCTAAACTGGTGAGGAAGATAAGCGGTGGAGATTAGCCCAGGAACCAATCAGCATCATGCTCCTGACACGATCAAACACTCAGACAAATAGGTCTAAATGAAGAACAATGAAAGAATAGCAGGACCTCTGTATCGTGACCTCACATGAACCTTGGGGACGTTTCTGGAACATGAGGAAATAGACCCAAGCATTCTAACATCATTCAAATGTATGAAATGGATAAAAACCACAAAATTATATTTAAACATTTTATTTATAGAATCTGTAATTGGACTTTCCCACAAGTGAAGTAATAAATACACATTCCGAAAGTACAATGATGTACGTTGATCTTATAAATCTCTGAGACAAAAAAGCAGCAAAAATTAAATGACTTAAAGTAAGGCAGATAACACATCTTAGAATAAGTTAATGGATTTTCTGGAGTTTTACACTGACAGTGAGATTTACTCCCGAGGAAGGATATTCTGTGTATTCTGTATTCAGGCACCACTAAAATTCATAAATAAATACAAATATTTATATACATAGTCACATCTTTAGAAGAAAAAAATTGTTAGAAGCAACAGAAAACTTTCAAACACTGTGGTTTGACCTCATGTGGAGTCTCTTGGGTTATAACACTGAAGTGTGGTCACTTTCTGTTGTTTATTGGAAGTTTTGGTCTTTAGGCTGGACAGGATTGAGATACTGATCAAACTCACTGCGGTCCAGCTGGTCAAGCATGTCCACTCGTACCTGTTCCAGATAAAATTCTAGTGATGGTCCACCTGAGCACAGGACACAAGCACACGCTTCTGCCCCTCGCCAATCCCACTGCTCGTTTCTATGCTGAACTGCATACTGGGAACTGTAGTACAGCTGGTGTTCTGCTGAGTACACAGACTGCTGTGGGCATGCTAAAGACGAGTTTAAGAATACTGCTCCATTTGGAAGTGTTAACCCTCCATTTGTGAACGTTGTGCCATTCTGTGATGGGGCAGGATGATGCTGGAAACTGGGACCATGCATGTGTGAATATGAGTTAGGCAGCGTGTGTGAATGTGTATATGGATAGTGAAGAGCTTGGTTCTGGAGCATATAGCTAAGCTGGTAGTTGGGTGAGATGTTGGTTTCATTTGAAGGCATCTTGGCAGCACGCTTGTTGGTCTTGCGGCGACGGGGACGGTATTTGTAGTTGGGATGGTCAATAGTGTGCTGGACCCTCAGTCTTTCTGCCTCCTGCATGTACGGACGTTTCTCTGCCAGAGACATGGCTTTCCAGGTCTTACCTACAGAGCACGTGAAACAAAAGGAGTGAAGATTAGAAATATGATCAGAAAGCTTAAAATAATCGTTAAAAAGCAGCAGTGTCTACTTTTTAGCTCTGGGTACTGGCATTCCTGATTCAATCAACTGATTAGCAAGACCTTCAATAGGGACAACTTTATGAATGTGGACTGGAATCTTGATATAATGGATGACTTGGACATATTGTGCATATTGTGTGTACGTGTTTCAGACCTAATGTTGTAGCGTGTGTTACAAATTTCCTGATGACCTTAAGTGTTAAAAGGCAACAGACACTTCTTGTTGTTTTACTTACCAAGTATTTTACTCAGGTCGGTGTTTTCCAGATCTGGGTTGAGCTGCGCAAGACGTCTGCGTTCCTCTTTCGTCCAAATGATGAACGCGTTCAGAGGTCTCCTCACTCGTGTTTCCGGTGTCGGTTTGGTTTCCGGACTGGAGCAGCTGAGCTCGGACTCAGCCGATGCTGGGCTAGAAGGCCCTGAGACAGGAACCTCGGGCTGTTCAGACGGTGCGTAGCAGCGCTGCTCGCTTTCCAGCATTTCTTGCATGTCCAGAGAGGGAAACATTCTGTCAAAGTACATGACTGTCTTTAAGACTTCTTCAGCCTCTCCATGTCAATCCCAGAGTTCCAGTCGGACTTTAAGCGTATCGCGGACCAATGGGCGCACAGAGGAGTGGATTAAAGGTGTGAGCCTCCACAGGTTTCCCACCTAAGTGAGAACTCCCAGTTACAGCGTTAAAAATAATAACAAAAAGAAATCTCCAAATTTCTTAAAAAAAAAAAAAAAAAAATCTATGTATGTTTATTCCACGAAATAAAATATATTGCTTTTTCCCCCATGAATTGTCTTTTTGCACCAAACATGTGGGTTGCTGTATAAAAAGCAAGCAATTACCTCAATTTATTATTATTATTATTATTATTATTATTATTATTATTATTATTATTATTATTATTATTATTATTATTATTTATTTTATTTCATTTTTTAAACCTACTTTTTTATGAATATATTCAAAGGATAATGGGCAATTTATTGTGTGTTTTAACCCCCCTTATCCCTTTTAATTCTAACTAGTGATCATTTTCTAATTTGCAAAATCCTGCTTTACATTTCATCCATAGATTTCACAGACACTCATGTTAGTCAGGATCACTAGACTTGAACATGATTAAATATTTGCCAGGTCTGCAGTAAAGAGTTCACGTCCAGGGCACTCTCACAATGCCACCAATGCCGAGGTATCTATTTTCCAGGCTGTTACATATCCAGTCCCCATACAATATAATGTACATTGTGAGTGTATGTGCATAGTCATAGGATCCAGATGTTGACATGTATATGTGCTAGTAGTATAAAGGCATGTATCGACAGACGTGCGTGAGACGTTGGCTGAGCTGAGACTTGAAAGAGCATGTGTGAAGGTTATTTTGCTAAGCCTCAGGTTTTTGGGAACGATAAGATTTGCGCACGGAAACCTGTAACTGTAGGAAGGAAACGTGGCCTTGGAGTGGTGCAGGAGCCCAATACGCCGTGCGCACTTTATTTTCCCTGCGGAAAAATCCCGGCCATCAAAACTCCCCGACAGAGCTCCCTGTGGGATTAACCAAGGGCGGCTTTGTTACCCGAAATGTCAATATCTTTTTATGAAAACAAAGTTCTGTATTTATTTTAGTTAAGGTTTGCAAGTCTCTTTAATGTGTCTAACTTTAGTCCCTCGTGTTCTCCAACTACATGAGAAGCGCAGAAGAATTGCACCATAATTTATTGTACAAAACTGGGGGTTTAAGTTACTCTATTACTGTGTAGTAGATCCTTCAGTTGTGTAAAGAGGAAAATTGTGTAAAGTGTAGGATTTTAAGGTGTTACCTTTAAGCACCTTTTCTGACAAAGTATCTCGTATATAATTAATTACAATACTGCATTTTAATCTCGGAAACTGCTTTTATTGCATGCTTTACGCATCCTGACCTCAGTGTGTCTGAAATATGTTTCCCCAAAATAATGCAGATTAACATTTAACCTTGCTGAAGTTTTATTTTTATATATTGCAAGGCATCTCGAATGCAGTAGGTAGCAATATAATCACACACCGGAACATCAAGACATTTCTCTGTGTTGGCACACAGGAGGTGGAATAAACTTCCCATAAATCATACACACGCACACACACACACACACACACACACACACACACACACACACACACACACACACACACACACAACCATCACTGTAAGCCACTGACATCACTCTCCCATGGCTTCTAGCGACCTTTTGGTGTTCTTACACCCTCTGATATTTGTAAAGCTTGGAGATATGTAGAGTATATGATGGACACACAAACCACATCTGTATAAGGGAGTGTAGTGTGGAAACTGGAGAAGTTTATTCAACACCGTGTATTCGGTTGCAGTTTTAAGAGAAGACGTGTTCATACAGCTCTCTGCTTACTGGTTGTTAGTTTGTCTTTCTATGACAAATTCTATGAGCTGCTCGAGTGTGTATTTATCCCCTTCATTTTCAATTGTGTATTGATCCACTTTATTTTTTAATTTAATACGTCTTTATTTCACTTTTAAAATTGATTCAGCACTGGAGTTTTGCTGGACATAGTTATGTTTATCTTTCAGCTCTAATACACACAGAGCACTAGCCGAAGAGAGTGAACTGCTGTCTGCTGGCTTGATTAATGCACCTGCTGCTTGTGTGTGTGTGTGTGTGTGTGTGTGTGTGTGTGTGTGTGTGTGTGTGTGTGTGTGTGTGTGTGTGTGTGTGTGTGTGTGTGTGTGTAATACTGAGAGAGAGAGAGAGAGAGAGAGAGAGAGAGAGAGAGAGAGAGAGAGAGAGAGACAGACAGAGAGAGAGACAGAGACAGAGACAGAGACAGAGACAGAGACAGAGACAGAGAGTAAGGCTACATAATTATTGTAACCTTTATACGTTTGACAATATTGCATGTAAATAATTATATCAATATGTAAATAATTATATCAATAAAGTACTTTGAAATACTTTGAAAGAGAGAGAGAGAGAGAGAGAGAGAGAGAGAGAGAGAGAGAGAGAGAAAAGAGAGAGAGAGAGAGAGAGAAAACTTCAATTCACTTTAATACCTTCTAGCTTCAGCAGCCATAATATAATCATGGACAGAATTGCGTTGACACCTTGATCAAACACACGGTCATCCATTCAGAACTGGCCTGTCAGTTAATTCAATGAGGCCAATGATCAAGGTTTAGATTTTTATCTGTGTGGTCTGGCTCATGTCTGCGCGCCGGCCGGCGCAGTGAAACCCTCCTCACAAAGCATAGACGAGTGTCCGTTAATCGATACAATTTAAGAATAATACATGTTAGACAGTCTAATGATACTGTGGATAATCGAATTGAAGTGGAGCGCTTGTGCTTTATTTATTTTTTTTTTTCATCATGGAGGTCAAGAGACCCACGATGATTGAGTATTTGTTAATTAGGGACTAATTTGATCTTGCGCAAGCGATGATGAAATGAGAAAATACTGCAAAGACCACGTAACCACATCAGACAATCGTCACAACATGAAGAGATTTGGGATGATCAAAGGCTTGTTTATTGTTTATTTGTTTTTGTTTTTTTAAAAAAAACAAAAAAACAAAAAAAACCCCACAACAACTATAATTGAAATATATAGTTTGAAATCTTCTCTTCATTCTTTCTTTGGTTGCGTAAAAGACGCACAGTTGCATACTTATAATAATAATATATTATTATATTATGTATGTATCATATGAGTTCATGATTACTTCGATCCTCCGTGGTGCAACTGACCTATGGATAACCAATAAATAAATAAAAATGGATCAGCTAGTCTAAGTGGAGTGTCGTATTGATAAAGCAATCAACAAAACATATTTACATCCTAACCTTGTACACTTCCCAAAATGTGAATACACTTCTTATGATGTAGTGATTTGCATACAAAAGGCACGAAATGACAGCACACCAATACACATTCCTCTGGTGGCCTAATGCGTGTTTACACTAATAAGTGATTCCCTTTTTCTGCGTAAAACTGCGCTGTAGAGCAGAAGTGTGGAATCCACATGTGCGCGTAAACGCCAGCGCAGGCTGCTAATGGGGTTAGTTAATGACAGCGAGCGGCTCAGCGTGAATACAATAATGTTAGTAGTTTCGGCTGACATTTTTCACCATTGCAGGAAATATCGTGGAACACTATAGCGACCTTTTAACTTGTGAATACACCTGTGAATCTCATTGTCTCATGAGAAGTGTATTGTAGCCTCTACACAGAAGTACAATGCTCTTAAAAAGAAATTTTACCATTCTGTGTCACTAACATCTTTCGCACGCTTAGACTGTATCTTCCCCTGGAAAGGTGAATGTAGTGTATTCTAAAAACTAAAGAGTTTTGCTTAAGGTCCAGTGATGAATCAACATCATCAAGAAGGACATTCACATTACAGTGTAACAGATACACTCTGAAAGTGTAAAGGGCAGAGATGTACCCTTGAATCTACCAAACTAGTGACAAGAACACTCTCTGATACTGACTACATTTTTGTGGAGTGGAGGTACAGTGTAATTATGTACTTTCATAATATTCCTCTTTGATTATATTATTCTAACTGAAGAGACAATTATTCAGATTCAAGCTTTTGATGGTATCACTCCACTGATAAGGATTTGTACCATAAAACTGCAGTTTAGTAGAATTTCATTGTAGGCCATTTTGGAAAGAGATTTGTGTTTAAAGTCAACACAGATTCTTAAATCTAAATGTTTTGTTATTTTTTTTCGTTCATCTTTTGTTGCTCAGGGTCTTATCCAGGGAAATGTTGTCATGAGGAAGGAAGAAATCCTGGAACATAGTTGTGGAACATGGAAATGGTGTGAGAGGGTGCTACAGCACCATGGACTTTCAGGATTTCTACAACAATTCCTATAACAATACCCACAACAAGAGTAATAACACAAATCAAAAATATAATAATAATAATAATAATAATAATAATAATAATAATAATAATAATAATAATAATAATAATAATTATTATATTATTATTATTATTATTATTATTATTATTATTATTATTATTATTATTATTATTATTTTTAAATTAATAATAATAATAATAATAATAATAATAATAATTCAAAACACGTATTAAATTATTAATACAAATTGTACTGTTATTATTATTATTATTATTATTATTATTATTATTATTATTATTATAACAATAATATAGAAGTATTTTTTAAATCATCATTACAGAGCACACTCACATAATTGCTGCTAAAATTTCAGTGCCCACAAATAAATAGTGTTCCCACCTCTTTTCCCTGCCAGTCCACTGCAGTACAAATAATTAATATTCATATATTCATGTTTAATTTACAAAATTGTATTAAATAGAAAAAATGAATGATTTAGAATGCATCATGTAGAAAATAGCATGAAAAGGTATAATAAAATTGATATTAATTAATTAATCACAATTAATTGTTTTTAATAAATACTAATAAATATTAAATACTAATAAATATTAATATTAATACAAAATAAATATTACTAAATACAATTAATCATTTTGGTACACAGTTTGGAATATTACATTGTACCTTTATATATACCTATGTGTGTGTGTGTGTGTGTGTGTGTGTGTTGAATGTTGGCTCAGATCATCTGGAATGTGGTAATCCACAGCTAGATTGTGTGCAGTTGAATGGCCTCTGTGCTGTGTGAATGGGGATTGTCTTGAACACAATGTTCCATTGTATTGGACAGCAGTCATATATGAGACTGAGCAGAACAGTGTCAGAACAGAGCCGAGCCAGTAAGTGTGAGGAACTCTGGAGAATCTGCACCTCTTTCCGGATGTTTAGATCACATTAACTGGGATGTATCTCTTGGAAATGATGGGTCTTATAGAACTGGTTGGATTTACCTGCTGGATATAGCGATGCAAAAAACTGGGCTGCTTTGGACTGGATACTTGGCGTTTTTGTGTTTGGGGATACTGAGTGTTTCTTCTGACTCCTAGAAATCTGATGATTTCTTTTCTCTTGTTGATTTAAAGGATTTTACAAAACAAGTTATGAGATTTTGTGTTTGTACACAGTCTGAAGCAGAAATATGTCTATACTGAATTCCTAATGTGCTAGCTTTTGTATATTCGGTATGTGGTGTAGTATTTAATGGCCGGCATTAATGAGGGAAGGTTCTTTATCTGAGAGCGTGATGGTTTTTGGGTTAGATAGAGAACGACAAAAGGAGAAGGGTGGCCATGTTTTGGCACATTTCCATATAAGTCTAAATGTGTG
>JAUCMX010000005.1:26720991-26825991 GCA_033459395.1 Hemibagrus guttatus | reverse complement strand
GTGAGCTGAACACTGGTTCTCTGCTGCTTTGAAGATAAGCGCTGGTGTTCGCTCATAAACACTGATTGTGTCCTCGCTTTCCTGAGATTTTGATTTATTTACAGAGCTGCACTGAGAGCAGTCGGACCTCTCTTCCTGCCCTTTTCTGGCCATGTAAATCTCGCTTTATTATTGGCGGCAGGAAAACACTCCATCATACACTTGCACCACCCTCAGTTCACCTCAAGGCCCAGTGTGGACAGATCAGCCCAAAAGAATGGGCTACTGGGACTTTGATGGAAAAAACTATTAAAATGTTAAAATTAAAAGTTAACGTTCAGTTCATTGTCTTCCTGTCCATATACACGTATAGAGCTGGGAGTAATACTGCAACTCCGGGACCATGGGCAATAAGACAATGCAGGGCCTAATGAAGAAAGATCTACTCTACCTAGTTGCATGAGCTAAACTCCAGCATAACTTATTGAAAATTGTAAAAATTTAAAATAGATCAATTATACTGGTTAAATCAAGATATCTGAATTGTGTGTGAATTAAATTATGATTTAAGCAAAGCAGCCAACATTTCTCTCATTGCACTCTCTCTCTCTCTCTCTCTCTCTCTCCACACACACGCACACACACATACACACACACACTAACATCAACACAAACATGTGCTTCCTTCGATAAAGTCAGCAGAGACTGAGGCTGAGTCCCTTGTGACAATATCTGTAAGCCTGTGCTATAAATAGACAGTAGTAAGCTCTGTTTGCAAAACTCAGAAAAATCGCAAAGGATCAAGTGATCTCATACACTTTCCTGGAATATGTACTAGTCATTTTAATAAGCTGTGTGCCAACCTGTGCTGAAATATTGCCTATAAAAAAACTCCTGAGAGGTAAGAAAATAAAAGCATAAAAATGTAATGTAATTGATTAGCAAATGAAAAGTGAATAGAGACTCAGACCTACAGTATACATTTTACATTTATGACTATATGATTATTGTGTGCAGGGATGAAATATGCAGTGCTGTAATGCTATATTGTCATGATTTCAGCTGTGTTCGCTTTATTAGCCACATTTCCATTGGAATTCAGTTAGAATGTCAGGAATGTGTCGGGAAGGTGAGGACACTTCACTTCAGGACACATTATAAAGCGATCACCACTGTGCTTTGGAAATTAGACAGGAAATATGGTGGCACCTTCGGTGTGATTGCAAGGTCCAGTCATTTTTGTGCCTACAACACGTGTATTACAATTCATTATTCTGGTTGTTGTTTTTTTTTCAGTAGATAATCAGCACCTCAGCCCGGATACAGCTGTATGTGAGTAACACCACGTTCACAGCCACTTTGCCTGGTCGCTTTCTACATACACACACAAAACAGAGGCCGGAGAAATGCAGCTGGTTCCTGTTTTCAGACCCCAAAGCCTCCTATTTTCCCTGTGTTTCCCGCTCACCTGCTCCAGTTGTTCCAAATTTCTTCCCTGGCACACTAGCAGAAATAAAGACTGAACTTTTCTTTGTTAATGGTTTGGTACCAACAACGGTACATATTTTGTACCGTTTTGTTCCAAAGGTTTTGGAATTCAGATGTTGTTTTTCAGGGGTTGGGCTTGGCCCCTTAGTTCCAGTGAAAGGAACTCTTAATGCTTCAGCATACCAAGACATTTTGGATCACAATTTCATGCTCCGAACTTTGTGGGAACAGTTTGGGGATGGTCACTTCCTGTTCCAACATGACTGTACACCAGCGTACAAAGCAAGGTCCATAAAGACATGGATGAGCCAGTTTGGTGTGGAGGAACTTCAAAATAAGTCCTGACCTCAACCCAATAGAACATCTTTGGGATGAATTAGAGTGGAAACTGTGAGCCAGGCCTTCTCATCCAACATCGGCGCCTGACCTCTCAAAAGCACTAGAGGAATGGTAAAAAAATTCCCATAAACACACTCCTAAACCTTGTGGAAAGCCTTTCCAGAAGATTTGAAGCTGTTATAGGTGCAAAGGGCGAGTCAACTCCATATTAAATTCATGTGCATGTAAAGGCAGATGTCCCAAAACTTTTGGCAATATAGTGTACTTTATCATTATGATTTCCCTTATGATTACTAAAATTCATGCCCAAACCTATTCCAGCATGACGATGCTCCTGTACACAAACTGAGATTCATGAAGACATGCTTTGACAAGTGCTCTGACCTCAACCCCATTGAACACTTGAAATTGGAGCATTGACTGTATGCAAGGTCCAATTTCAGTGTCTAACCTCATTAAAGCTACTGTGGCTGAATGAACACAGATCTCCACAGCCACACTCCAACATCTAATGGAAAGCTTTCCCTGAAAAATGGATGCTGTTACAGCAGTGTACTACATATTAATGCTCGTGGATTTGGGAAGTGATATTCAGCACATCTGGTTGTGATGGTCAGATGTCCACAAACCTTTGGCCATATAGTGTATTTGATTGTACCAAAACAGTAACAAGAAAAGTAGTCTCCAGCTTCTATATTCTATATTGATTGTGATATTTTTCTAGCATTAGTAGATGTTCAGAAATTCAGAAACTGTTTCCTTTATACTGTTACTTACCAGCTGGCAGAAATGGTCTCCTAACTTTGCCTGTAGTTTGGTCAGAATAAACTGCATGGTATATTAAAGGAAATAATCATGTAGCCTCTTAGCCTTGTGTTTTAGTGCCAAAATGGGAAAACCTGAAAAAATCTGTTAAACCCATGCTAACCATGCACCAATTTATGAAACATGTTGGAAGATTTTTATCAAAATTTTCCATGGGTTATTCAGATTCATATACTTTATTGATGGCACGGTGGCTTAGTGGTTAGCACGTTTGCCTCACACCGCCAGGGTTGGGGGTTTGATTCCCGCCTCCGCCGTATGTGTGGAGTTTGCATGTTCTCCCCGTGCCTCGGGGGTTTCCTCCCCCAGTCCAAAGACATGCATTGTGGGTTGATTGGCATCTCTAAATTGTCCGTAGTGTGTGAGTGAATGAGAGTGTGTGTGCCCTGTGATGGGTTGGCATGCCGTCCAGGGTGTATCCTGCCTTGATGCCCAATGACGCCTGAGATAGGCACAGGCTCCCCGTGACCTGAGTGTAGATTGGATAAGCGGTAGACAATGAATGAATACTTTATTGATTCCATAAGGAAATTCATTACTAGTATTCCCATACATATAATAAGATAAAATATAAATAAAAATGAATACATAAACAAACAGCAGCCATCTTAAGACTATTTTGTGCTTGTTAGCTTTAGATGTTGTCCTAATTACTGTAAAGTTCCTAGGAATTAATGTAGAAATAAATTACTTTCCTCCATACATTTCCTACTGATCAATTTCTTTTCCTCCATGCGGGGGGAAGTTAGTTTAGGCAATAGTTGGTAATTATTTATTCCTTAAAATTTAAATTGCTTTTAGAAAGCAGTGATAAGGAAAACTTACTTTTTGCAGTATATTGTATTGTATTTGTTGCTGTATTCCCTATACTGAAGATAAGTGGGAATAAGATGAGCTAGTAATACATTTGTACTAAATGTCTTCATAATGATGACCTTGAGAAAAAGTGGGAACTTCAACAGCTGTGTAATGGAAGCAGAGGAAAAAAAATTCCACACAAGTCAAAGTTTAAGCGTGATGACAATTTATTACTGATAACAATGATACATATTTACACAAATATTATTCAGAAAACTGGCTTGTGCGTGTCATTAAGCCACATATTACGAACTGTAATACTTCAGTACATCTTTGTCAGTGGGTTTAAGGATCTTTTTCTCTGCCAAATTTACTACCCAGCCTGGAGACAAACCAAAAAAGATCTGTCGCGGGTCCTTCCTCTCGGCTAACATTTTGCACACCGTTTCCGCCGATACGTCTGGTAACGTGTAGCCGTATTTCTTTGCCAGTGCAAGCCGGGCGACCTGGATCTGCTCTGGGTCAGCAAGATAACCACGGTTATTAGCATCTACGTAGTATGGCAGAAGATCTTCACCTGGGAGCATGCGCTTAGGAATGGGCTGGCCAGTCATAAAGAATGGCACTGGTTTGACAAGGATTTCTACAGCAAAACACAGACAAAGGGTCAAGTTACAATATGTTGTACAATATCGTAGGGATACACAATCTGGGTTTAAAAAAAAATGATTTGCTTTCAGGCTGGACTGGTTTTTGATGCTATTTTGCAGGCTTTATTATGCTTAATTATTTTCGCAAACTAATTTCCCTAATGACATAAATATAGCTCTAAAAGAAAACATAACCTGAAATAAAATGTATAACTACTTAGGCCAAGGACCAAGGAAATCACTTCCTGTCAAAATGTCAATTAATTCCAAATGATTATTTTAGACAAAAACAGTCTAGTAGGGATTGCCTAAATAAAGTAAATAAAGAGGTAATCATCTGTACTAATGTATTCTGTATTAAAACGGCAATAAACAAAATGGATGCTAACAAAGAAGGGTGAATGTAAATACTGAATATTAACATTAACATAAATATTAATTAATATTAATATAAAACCATTAACTGGGTTTTTAAAATAAGCTTGAATTTGGTTTTATTGTGCCAATTTCTCTCAAGATTCTGTGTACAGCTGTAAGCTGGTATAATAAAACTCTTAATCTGCAAGTCTTAAAAAGGCTCAGCTATGTTATGTCGCTTAACACCCATGACTGTTCTGATGGGTATCATGCAGTTATCAGGTTTTCAATATACTCTTTTTCTGCTTTCTTAGTGGTTAAACAAATCTGTCATGTTTTGCAACAACCATTGTTTGTGCCATGTCCATTGTGTAGTTCAGTAGTTCCATATAACTGCCCTTTTTTTATGCTCCAGCTCCTCTGTGCTGTCAAACATGCGACCATGAAGGAAAGATAATCTGAGGAACTGCTTTAATCTTGGTTATTATTAGTTTGTTTGTGTGTCTGTCAGGAACAGAGTGGGCTAGACTAGCAAACAGATTCAAGTCTGGTTCATAAAATAGTTTGAGGTGCCATGAGCGTTTTATTCGACTGGCAAGAAAACATTTATCACCGTATAATAATTTATATTTGAATTGTTCTAAGATATAGTGATATAACCCCGGCAACAGAAATGATGTAACAACTACTTAGTTGTCGAAAATATCCAAAAGTTGGCTTCATGTATGTTTATGTGAATGTGTATATACAGGTGCATCTCAATAAATTAGAATGTCATGGAAAAGTTTGTTTATTTATATATTTAACAAATTAGAATACTTCATAAGACTAATAAAAAAAACCTTTTTAGTGAATTGTTGGCCTTCTGGAAAGTATGTTCATTTACTGTACATGTACTCAATACTTGGTAGGGGCTCCTTTTGCTTTAATTACTGCCTCAATTGGGCGTGGCATGGAGGTGATCAGTTTGTGGTACTGCTGAGGTGGTATGGAAGCCCAGGTTTCTTTGACAGTGGCCTTCAGCTCATCTGCATTTTTTGGTCTCTTGTTTCCATAGATTCTCTATGGGGTTCAGGTCTGGTGAGTTTGCTGGCCAGTCAAGCACACCAACACCATCGTCCATTAACCACTTAACTTTTGGTGCTTTTGGCAGTGTGGGCAGGTGGCAAATCCTGCTGGAAAATGAAATCAGCATCTTCAAAAAGCTGGTCAGCAGAAGGAAGCATGAATTGCTCCAAAATTTCTTGGTAAAGGGGTTGCAGTGACTTGTGTTTTTTGAAAACCAAATGGACCAACACCAGCAGATGACATTGCACCCCAAATCATCACAGACTGTGGAAACTTAACACTGGACTTCAAGCAACCTTTGGGGTATGAGCTTCTCCACCCTTCCTCCAGACTCTAGGACCTTGGTTTCCAAATGAAATACAAAACTTGCTCTCATCTGAAAAGAGGACTTTGGACCACTGGACAACAGTCCAGTTCTTCTTCTCCTTAGCCCAGGTAAGACACCTCCGACATTGTCTGTGGTTCAGGAGTGGCTTAACAAGAGGAATACAACAACTGTAGCCAAATTCCTTGACACGTCTGTGTTTTGGTGGCTCTTAATACCTAGACCCCAGCCTCAGTCCACTTTCCCTTTTGAAGTTCACTCAAATTCTTGAATGGATTTTGCTTGACAATCCTCATAAGGCTGCGGTTCTCTCAGGGTTTGGGTTTTGCATCTTTTTCTTCCACACTTTTTCCTTCCACTCAACTTTCTGTTAACATGCTTGGATACAGCACTCTGTGAACAGCCAGCTTCTTTGGCAATGAATGTTTGTGGCTTACCCTCCTTGTGAAGGGTGTCAATGATTGTCTTCTGGACAACTGTCAGGTCAGCAGTCTTCCCCATGATTGTGTAGCCTAGTGAACCAAACTGAGAGACCATTTTGAAGGCTCAGGAAACCTTTGCAGGTGTTTTGAGATGATTAGCTGATTGGCATGTCACCATATTCTAATTTGTTGAGATAGTGAATTGGTGGGTTTTTGTTAAATGTGAGCCAAAATCATCACAATTAAAAGAACCAAAAGACTTAAACTACTTCAGTCTGCGTGCACTTTAATTCATTTAATACACGAGTTTCACAATTTGAGTTGAATTACTGAAATAAATGAACTTTTCCACGACATTCTAATTTATTGAGATGCACCTGTACACTGTGTCACTGACCTAAGCTGCGAGGGTCATAGTAGCTGGTTGAAATGACACCTCCATTGCGTTCCACTGCAGCAATGGCAGCTTCAGAAGCACGCTTTAACCTCCAGATTCACCTTAGCGCTGAATATCTCGGCTCCCTTGAAGACAAAAGAACACTTTTAGTTGGGCAAGACAGCACTTTTGATACAAAAAAACTTAAAAATGACTGACTGCTGCCCCCCTCTGGACAATCTGATTCATTTCAACCGCATTAGGAAGTAACAAAGTAAAAAAAAAAAAGGAAAACCAGGCAGAAACAAGAAAATGTTTTTAATGCAATCAGCACAGCCTGGTTACAGTGTATAATATGTGCTGGAACTAAATGCTAAACATATCATCATTATGTTTCAATATATAATGTCTTGACAGACTTCCAGCTATATCACGGAAGGTACAACAAGCTGTAAAAACTAACCAATCAAACCAAAGTTTTCTAATGTGTTGGGGTTGTGGTTAAAAATCTAATCCACAAATAATAGCGCAGAAGGTTCGAGGTGGCATCATAATAATCATAATGCACGTACCTCCTTTTACAAGATGGACCCCATAGTCACGTTTGAGTGGCTGGATGGTGACTCCTCTGCCGTTGACCAGCTGCGTGAGGTCTATAGGCTGAGACGGATCCACGCGTCCAAGGTCTATCAAATACTGCAGCCTCCGGAGAGTGAGTGGCGGGTATTGTTGACGACGACTGAAGACAAAAACACAATGTTACATTCACGACTGGAGAAGAACCAATGCATTCTTTATCACCCCATGAGAAGTGTAAATCTGTTCACCTGTGCCCCTCATTGTAGCCATATTTAGGAATGAGCAGGTAGAATGGGGTCTGGCCTCCCTCAAAGCCCAGGCGGGGACGGTTCCCTCGCTGCCGTTCACCTTTGTGTCCCCGTCCACTCCTATTCCCACCATGCTGCCCCCGGCCTCGACGCTTCTCCTAAATACAGGCATTATTTTAGCTGTATAAGTGACAATTCCTCACTTCAAATCCGACACAAACACAAACATCCTTGGTTTTTTTGCCTTATGTTAAGCTTCGGATCAGTCTGTGCTTTACTGGTTGAAAACAAGGATCTAAATACTGTAACTATTCCACATTTTTGGGATCAATTTGTCCATTTCAAACATGGTTTTTTGAATTCCAGCAGTAGGCTGAGCACTCATAAATTAACATATGTGGTACGCTTGGGCAGAGCCTTGGCATTCACAAATAATCTGACCACTGCGGATTTATTAATAATACTTAAAATTGCCTGCAGTTAGCTTCTAAATTACTATTAGTAAAAAAAAAATAAAAAAAATTAATGACAGTATACACCAATCAGGCATAAGATTATGAGCACTGAGAGGTGAAGTGATTATATCCTCATCATGGCACCTGTTAGTGGGTGGGATATATTAGGCAGCAAGTGAACATTTTTCCTCAAAGTTGATGTGTTAGAAGCAGGAAAAATGGGAAGCGTAAGAATTTGAGCGAGTTTGACAAGGGCCAAATTGTGATGGCTAGACAACTGGATCAGAGCATCTCCAAAACTGCAGCTCTTGTGGGGTGTTCCCGGTCTGCAGTGGTCAGTATCTATCAAAGTGGTCCAAGGAAGGAACAGTGGTGAACAGGTGACAGGGTCATGGGTGGCCAAAGCTCACTGATGCATGTGGGGAATGAAGGCTGGCTCGTGTGAACAGACGAGCTACTGTTGCTCAAATTGGTGAAGAAGGTAATGCTGGTTCTGATAGAAAGGTGTCAGAGTACACAGTGCATGATGGGTCAGGGCTGTTTTGGCAGCAAAAGGAGGACCAACACAATATTAGACAGGTAGTCATAATGTTATGCCTGATTGGTGTATGAACAGTGCTCAATCTAGCGTAGTTGAAGATGATAAGATACAGATTCTACAGGGTTCAATAACATCTTGTGTACAAAATACCAATATCATTATATCAAAATGTAATGGTGTTAAAGGGAGTAACACCATAATCCCATCACCTAGCCCTGCTACATCATCCTATTACTTTACTGACTGAATGAAACATGGAGAACAGTGATGAGTTACATTTACAAAAACTCACCATAAAACCAAAACTTATATTCCAAACACTGTGTTTACACACACACACACACACACACACACACACACACACACACACTTTAAATCATGGAAACTAAAATTCTGTTCAGAACTGAAACTATGCCAAGGTTTCTGATAAGGGCTTGTTTGTAAAAAAAAAAAAAAAAAAAAAGACATGATTCCACAATGAAGTTATACTTGAAGTCAGTTAAGGAAAAATCATGTAAATATACATATATCTCTGATCCAAACACGACTCCAGGAGCTTGTAAAAACTGATATAATTTAGATTATTTTACAGATTACTGGCACTGATGATGTTGATTTGCCCAACAGATCTAAACCTAGATCTTGTTCATCATACATGTAGCTTGTTTGCCAGGCTAACAGGCTAATACTAATTCACTGAACTATGCATAAAACCTATAACTAACAACTAAAGTAACAAATGCTTTGTTTCTGATTTCAGTGACTAAGTGTAACTGTTTAGAGACACGTTTTCTAACATTTAAATTAAAATAAATGAACCTAACACTGTTAGCTCAGGCTAAACTGCTAAGCTCCTAGGTAAAAAATCATGCTGCTGGTTCACTAAGTTGTAACATGACTTACATTTATCCTTGCACCAGGATTTGGCCGAAGGTTAGCTAGAGTTATCCGTGGTAAATTTCTCACAATGTCTATACTTTTTCCACCGGTGGTCCTGGACGCAGACATTTGCCTTGCTACACATTTCCTAGTCAACCTACTGCTCAAGGGCAAGTGTCATGGCGGACAAACACGTGGTAAAGCGCACCGGAAAAACATCGAGCAAGAGGAAGTGCAGGAAAATGTTACATCTCTGTGCACACTGGAGGGGGGATCTAGACGTTACAGTTTTAAAATCTATACTTGTAACAGACATGTTTTACGATGTAACGAGACACATGATGAAAGAACTGTATATATGGAGCTAATTATGTTTTACAATCGTTATAGAGAATGAAGATATTTTAATTGTTTAAAAACTCATAAATCCATGAATTACACTTCATGACACATACCCAAATCATATTTATGTTAAAATAATATTTTAAAATATTGGCGAACGAAAGGTGACGGAATTTAAAAGGTATCAACCATGTGGAGATGCCGGGGATTGAACCCGGGGCCTCATACATGCAAAGCATGCGCTCTACCACTGAGCTACATCCCCTGTGTGCAGCACGCCTAAGGCTGAGCTTTTAGTCATGAGACCTGGAATTTTTTTTTTAAAGCAAATCAGTGTTAAACTGAGAAGGAAATAAGAAAGAAATGAACTGCTAGCAGAAGATTGTTTTAAATTTTTAAATACATTTTCATCTAATTAATTAGCTAATTTATTAATTAATTTATTAATTCTTCTTCTTCTTTCGGCTTTTCCCTTCAGGGGTCGTCACAGCGAATCATCTCTCTCCACCTATCCCTATCTTCTGCATCCTCAACACTTGCACCCACTAGCTTCATATCCTCATTAATTTCATCCATATACCTCCTCTTTGGCCTTCCTCTTTGCCTCCTGCCTGGCAGCTCCATGTCCAACATTCTCCTACCAATATACTCACTCTCCCTCCTCTGAACATGTCCAAACCATCTTAATCTGCTCTCCCTAACTTTGTCTCCCAAACGTTCAACATGAGCTGTTCCTCTGATGTACTCGTTCCTAATCCTGTCCAATCTTGTCACTCCCAAAGAGAACCTCAACATCTTCAACTCTGCTACCTCTAGCTCTGACTCCTGTCTCTTCCTCAGTGACACTGTCTCTAAACCATACAGCATGGCCGGTCTCACCACTGTCCTGTACACCTTCCCCTTGATTCTTGCTGATATTTTTCTATCACACAGAACTCCCGACACCTTTCTCCACCCATTCCAACCTGCCTGCACTCACTTCTTTACCTCTTTCCCACACTCTCCATTACTCTGGACTGTTGACCCCAAGTACTTAAACTCCTGTACCTTCTTCACCTCTTCACCCTGAAACCCTTTAAACTTTGTTCCACTTCCCTCCCTTTCATTCACACACATGTACTCAGTCTTACTACGACTGACTTTCATTCCACTTCTCTCCAGCGCAAACCTCCACCTCTCCAGGTTTTCCTCCACCTGCTCCTTGCTCTCACTACAGATCACAATGTCATCTGCAAACATCATTGTCCAAGGAGACTCCTGTCTGACCTCCTCTGACAACTGGTCCATCACTATAGCAAACAGGAAGGGGCTCAGAGCCGATCCCTGATGCAGTCCCACCTCCACATTGAACTCCTCTGTCTGACCTACAGCACACCTCACCACTGTCCTGCTCCTCTCATACATGTCCTGCACCACTCTGACATACTTCTCTGCTACTCCTGACTTCCTCATACAGTATCACAGCTCTTCTCTTGGCACCCTGTCATGCGCTTTCTCCAAGTCTACAAACACACAGTGCAACTCCCTCTGACCATCCCTATACTTCTCCATCAAAATCCTCAGAGCAAAAATTGCATCTGTTGTGCTCTTTCTGGGCAACACTTGACCTTAATCTCAGCTGGTCTCAATAAAAGGACTTTTTCACAAGAGATTTTTAAAGTTTTGATATTTACCCCATCTGTTATTTAATCTGTTTATTATTTAGATAATATTATTATCTGTTATTTAATTCATTTAATATGTTAATTATTCATTACATGCGGGTAAAATAGACACTGATAAGAACCAGTGCAATACAGAAGTGAACAAATACTGTGTGTGTAGCGATTGGATTATTATTATTATTAGTAGTAGTAGTAGTAGTAGTGTTTGTTTGTTTAATTTTTATTGTTTTATTAATTTTTTCTTAATCTTCAGATCATTTAGGAGAAGTCACAAAATTTCAAGCCAATTATAATAATAAATATAGTATGGTTTCAATCCCTGTGAACTTCAGTACATGTGAATGTGGTAGCTGCCACTGCAAACTTCAGACTTCAACACAAAGTTATTGGTATTTGATGAACCAAAAAGTAGTTCGCAAAATCTGCATATATTAAAATTTCACCAATCCGAAGACACATAGATGATGCGTCATAAAAGGCAGTACTTCCTGTGTCAGTTTGGAGTAAAGGGTATGTGGTTTGGTTTACCACGCCCCACCCCTAGACTGCTGATCCCGGATCAGGCTTTAGATTCAGGTACTGTATTTAAGACATATCCATGTAAGATCAGAGCTGAACGGAGATCGGTTTTAGAATCTGAGTACAGACTGCAGCATGTGTAGTTTACATTCTGAGTAGGATCAATCTACATGGCTCCAAGCTAGTTTACGGTACACCTAGAAAACTTAATAGCGAAAGTCGAGGTTTAATTAATTATATTACGACTTTGGTTTATGTGATTTGGTCGTTTTTGTATTAGAAAACCACAATCCTTATTTGCAGGCGACTCAGCTTGGGCGGCAGCGTGAAAGCTTATACTCCTACTGAATGTCATCCTTCTCTCTGGTATATGTGCGGTAATAATATGTCCGCTCCACTTCCTGCCATTGTGCCGGCCGCCCGCAAAGCTACAGCGGCGGTAAGACACACACACATATACACAAACACTCATACACACACACACACACACACACACACACATACACACACACACACACATACACACACACACACACACACACACACACACACATACATACATACACGCATACATACATACATACATAAAAAAACACACACACACAGACACACACACAGAGTGACAGACATGGCAGGGGGGTTGGTCTGCACTGCTGTTTAGGAATATAGTAAAGGCATGGCACCAGAAAGAACATGCTTACACTACACCTATATCACCAAATCTCTATTGACACCTGACCATCATACCCATATGTGGTGCTTCTAAACTGTTGCCACAAAATTGGCCTCAAACAACTGTGTATAATGTCTTTGTATGCTGTACCATAACAATTTCCTTCCATGCCCAAATCTGCTCCAGTATGACCAAGTGCGGTCCACATGGATTGTCAAGTTTGGAGTGGAAGAACTTGAGTGGCCTGCACAGAACCCTGACCTCAACCCCAAGGAACACCTTTGGGCTGAACTGTAAATCTATGTTCACAGCTACAGCGAGTCGCCAGTCACTGTACTATAAATTCACCAGTAGGGGTTCCTACTGCTGGTTGCCATAGTAATGAGCAAATAGCATCATATCATATGGGATGAAGGACAAGCAGTGTGTGCTTTTTACATGGATCACATGCTCTCTACTGTCTTGTGTAGACACTGTACCAAGTTGCTCCATATTTGCATAGTTGAATTTGCAAGTTGAACTGTTACCTTTGTTGCCACATCAGCCAGCGGTCTCAGTTGCTTATGTTGCTGGAAATCACCAGCTCTAATTGAAAATGAATTCTCTCGAGTCACTTCAAGTCGCTGTGTGTGTGACTGTAGCATAATACAGACTGTGTCCCAGGCCTCCTCACCCAACATCAGTGTATGACCTCACTAATGCTCTTGTGGCTGAATGAGCAATCCCTGCAGTCATGTTCCAAAATCAAGTGGAAAGCCTTCCCAGAGGACACATGCACAAGGTAGAGCAGGGTCTGAAGTAACTTCCTGATAATACCAAGGACCCACTAAGTAGATAGTGTTTAAAAAGCACAGTAATTATAATTTATCTGAAACACCTTCACGAGCACACACCCATCTAAACAATATTTTCTAAAATCTGTTGATGCAGGGGGTATAGATAAGCTAAGAATCCTTAGCCTGAAACATGCCATAGTCAATAATTGCACACCTATAAATATATGATGGGTTTATCTCATGAATAGGCCACTACCTGTATATATTGTAGATGCTCAGTTAATAAAAAAGTGTCTACACCTAGGTCTGAATGTGCAACAGTAAGATAATTATAAATAACTTTTATGGTTATTAGCAGTGACATGGATGTTTGCTTAAATTTCCAGGTAATCTTCCTCCATGGCCTGGGAGATACAGGGTAAGGAGTGCACACCCCTGAGTTTAGTGTGAGTTAACACAATTAAATTGCTACATTGATATGCCTATTATTTATCATTATTTTCATTAGGCATGGCTGGGCTGAAGCTATGGCTGGGATCAGGACCCCTTATGTCAAGTACATTTGCCCTCACGCGTATGTACACTGCATAATATTATCAAATACAAGCAAATTTATAAAATCTATTGCCCAGGTTGAGTTATTTAATTTTCTTCTCCCTTCCTTTCTCTCATGGATTATGCCAGACCAGTAATGCCAGTTACCCTTAACATGAACATGGCAATGCCTTCCTGGTAGGTATAAATGATGATTTCGAATCATACCTTATTAACGCAGTGCGCAGGACCAGTCACTATTTATATTATTTGTGTTTCGGTTCACAGGTTTGATATCATTGGGTTGGGTCCAGATGCAGAGGAGGATGAGGCTGGGATTAAAAAAGCTGCAGAAAGCAGTGTGTACTACTTCAATGTTTATTAAAATGTGAAAATATTCTTCTACATGTTTTAAGTGCCCTGTGTTCTATTTCCTTTTTGCAGTCAACGCTTTGATTGATCTGGAGGTAAAGAATGGAATTCCCTCTCATCGCATCGTACTGGGCGGCTTTTCTCAGGTAAGAAAAAGATAAAGTGAAATTTAAATACTGCAAAAACTTGTTGGACATCCTATGAATGATTTGTTTGCTGTAATTAAATTCTCATTTACATACATGTTACTGGTAGTATCTTCTTGATTTAATCTCGCTTTGTACTTTGTGTGTGTGTGTGTGTGTGTGTGTGTGTGTGTGTTTAGGGTGGTGCACTCTCACTTTATACGGCTTTAAAAACTCATCAGAAACTCGCTGGTGTTGTTGCACTAAGCTGTTGGTTACCACTCAGGAACTCTCTCGCAAAGGTATGCAGAACATTTCCAATGTATATATTTCTCATTTTCTATCCATTCTGCTGCTAGTGGGTGGATGAAACCATCTAGATCTATTTATATTTATCCCTCTCCCTGTCTCACTCCCTCTCTGTATTTATCTGTATAGTCAGTGATTGGCATTAACAAGGAAATACCAGTGCTACAGTGTCACGGTGATGCAGATCCTCTTGTTCCATTGATCTTTGGGTGTCTTACTGTGGAGAAACTCAAGACCATTCTGAATCCTAACAGCATCACCTTCAAAACATATACCGGGATGCCCCACAGCGCCTGCCCAGAGGTCTGTCCCCAAATGAATGAAACAGTGTTCGCTTTTTCTTGACCTTTGTTTAGTTAATACACTTGACAGTATATAATAAACTCTGAGGATCAAGCTCATAACTAACCTTTTTTATTTTTCTGCTCAACAGGAAATGATGGATATAAAACAATTCATTGAGAAGCAGCTGCCTCCCATTGACTAATCAATAATGCCTTAATGATACTTTGTGCTGATCAATGGGCACAAGCAAAACAACCAAATTCAAATTCAGGACTAATCCTAATCTCAAACTTTGTACAAAGCCTGGACAGAGCAGTGGTTCTTATCCCTTCTTCTGGTATACCCCATACCCTGCATATTTTGTTCGTTTTTCTTACTTTAACATGATTTAATTAATCATCCAATAAACCAATTAATAATGTGTGTTTGATGAAGAAGGGAAAATACTAATATCTACTGAGCATGAGGAAATCTAACAGCAGGGTTGTTCATTTTTGATCATTGTTCAATTATCCAGTCATGGGACAGCATCACAATATACATTAACTCAGGCAGATACACGTCGTTTGTATCAAACAGAATATTGAAAAATGTGATCTCAGACCCTGTGCCCACTGTAGCTTCAGATTTCTGTCCTTGCCAGACCGGAGAGGAACCTGATGTGGCCTACTGCTGCTTTTGCACATCTGTCCCAAGGCTTGATGTGTTCTGAAATGCTTGTAAAGAGTGATTATTTGTATAGCTGTTGCCTCCCTATCTCCTCAAACCACTTTTTCTTGACACTTCTAAATATAACTTCTTTTTTTTCCCGAATTTGGAATAGAAATTACAGTATAAATCAAAATAACATGATTTGTTTTAGAATTAAAACCATTTTAAGAGACACTTGCAATTACTCTGACTATTATGGAATCTTTTCTCAAATTAATTTACTGACACAGTACACCTATCTAACTTTAGCTTTAGCAAGACTGTGGAAAATTGCTTATTAGTGTGGGACAGTGAGTCATTTCTGTCTTTCATGTTGACAAGTAAACTGCTAGTGATGGCAGGTACAGGAACAGTGCCCAGATGCCAGAATCTTAATAGTTGTGCATAATTTTTGAATAATGTTATATTTAGTACGTTTCTTTTAGATTTCAACTACACAAAAGTTGTGCAGCATATGTAAGAACTGACATAAGTCCTTCACTCGAGTGTTATAGTTGGTTTGTATTCAGTGGAAAATGTAAAAATATATAATAATAATTAGTACACAGACTTACTGACAAATATTTGTGCTTTATTATTGATTTATATACCTTTTATACAGTTTATCCCGGTATACGGAAGTGAATATATCAAATGCATCCTCTGAACTTCAAACACATGCATGTAGTAATAAATAGATCACAAAACTGAGCTTTATTGGTCCAAGTGCTTCAGATGTTCTCGTGTGTGTGTGTGTGTGAGAGAGAGAGAGAGACAGATGTACATATATGATTTAAATAGTCATAACTTTCATTCTCTTCCACTATAACTAAAAGCACCTTGATTTGTAATAAACTCTATATTAAGAGCAGTTATATATCATAATGTAGATCCTCTATATGTATTGCAAGGCACAAGTATTCATCTGCCATTTCAGTGCCCCATGCACAACTAAGGCAGACAAATATTCAAATATATCTTTATTTCATTTGAATATTTACATATAATCATTTGAACCCTAAAGCAAGCAATTGTTTTCCCTTTTAACCACTAACTAATAATTTAGTGGGCTCAAAGTGTTATAAAAATCCAGAAGAATGTAACAGTACATTAGGACACTGGACAGTGAGTGTGGTCAAGGGGCAGTGTAAAATGGTGTATGAATGTAGTCTGACGCAGTTATTTCGGAGGGGACTGTTGTCTGAAATAGTCATATCAATGTAAGTATCATGATTCAATTAATTGTTCAGAATGTGTGTGTGTGTGTGTGTGTGTGTGTGTGTGTGTGTGTGTGTGAGAGAGAGAGGTTCTGTATGTGCCTGTGTGTTAGGACTTCTCTTCTGTTTCCAAACTTGCAATAAGGTCTGCATAAACGTTGGAGTTCATGTAACGAGGATATGAATCTCGCTGCATGAGGGTGTATATTTGCTGCTGTGCCTCATCAAAGGTTTGAGAGGACGGATTCAGCATGTTCTTGCTAATCACCTCCCGTGCACGTGAATCCAGGCTCACCTAGTTAAACACACAACAAGCAGCAAAAGATACAAGGAATAACATTGCTACTCATAATACTATGGTTACACCAATTAACAAACCCATTTGTGGCAGTGGGTGTTTTGAGTGTGTGTGTTATTGGGTGTAAATATACCTCTCTAGGTGACAGCACAGAGACGTAGTCCTCGTACATTTGCTTAACAGTCTGTTCCACCACAGTTCTGTTGGTCTCTTTCTTTAGCTCTTCACACGCCAGCCAGAACAACAGGTTTTCCTCACTGAACTCACTCTTAAGGAACTGACGGAAATTGTTCCGGCCACTCGGGCTCTTAATCAAGTGTTCGAACGATTTTGCCCACGATTGCACTTCCTCTAGTGTTGGACCAGCTCTGCAAAGCCAAAATGCATTCATCCTTTATTATACTGCATTCCACTCTTTGACATTATATGACTTTCCACTTACTAAATAAATACTCTAGTGTTTTTCAACCTGTCTCTGTCTTATTCACCTCAAACTACACGAAAAACAAAATCTGCCTAATTCATGTTTTCATGAGATGAGACTGCTTTTTCAGAGTGATGCATTTGTTGTTTTACACAAGTAAACACTGAATTGGATCGGATTTTGTATGGATATTTATAGAGCCATAGGTAAATGATAGGAAAGTTTAACAACTATTATTACTGTGTTGCTCTTTGCTGCATTGCTCCAGTGCTCAAAAGATGTTGCAAGGAATAAAACAGATTTGGTAAGGTATCATTTCACATGTGCCCTAAGTATTCTACTATAAACAGGTCTGGAGTCAATAGGGTTTTGTTGTATTTTGCCAGTAAACATTAAATCATAGTCTCACTACGCTTGCAATGTGATGGAAAGAAATTAGGTCGAATGTACATAGTTTGACAGTGCTGAACCTTTCTTGAATGTATAATATTTAAACAGTATTGTAATAATAATAATAATAATAATAATAACAATAATAATCATATGTAATAAAATTATTATTACATTAGAAGCAAGTAGAGTTATAGTATCACGTAAGCACACACACACACACACACACACACACACACATATATGTATATATAATTATATAGTGTACTTACGGTTCCTCAACTGTAGCTTCATGCTGTTTTTCATTTATCTTCTGCATCTTTTCTGCCTCTGCCTTAGAAGGTCTTACTGTAAGACTACATACATGCAAGTAATGTAACAACATGTTTTTTCCTCTTTTTGTACACTGTACAAGACATTAGTATAAGCAGCATCCCACTGTGTACAGCTCCATCGGGACTATCATGTAAACATACAGTCCTTCCAATAAACTTAATAAAGGCTCCCAGCACACCTGAACCTAATTCTGACGCACTCCATAACACTTACACACAGTTTACATAGTTTACAACAGGGTATACAGTAAATATAAACCAGTATACATATTAGATTAAAAAAATCACCACAGACCAACAGTTATTATGACTTAGACAACCAAATTGTGCCAAAAGCTCACGCATCAAAAAAGCAAGATTAAATCAGCTAGCTTGGTTCTATACAGTGTTAAACAAAAATGTGCATGTCTGGCTGGCTTGAAGTTACTCACTCTTTTTACATGTTCTGTAGTTTGTATTAAAGCCAGATGCATGCCATGCTGCCTAGAGTTGCACAGAATGGTTAAGGTTCTTACCAGGAGCAGCTACAGCAACAGCACCAGCAGAAGCAGCAAGCATTTGGAGGTGCGTTCAGCCAGCCAAGAGTGTACCTGTTCACGTTGTCCTGCATATCTTTGTTGGAAGAAGCAATGTGTGTCTGGACGGCATTTCCAGTGTCCTGTTCCGGACATTTCCCCATGTCCACCTGTTCAGACCCCATGAGCTACAACACAATAATCAAACATGGTATCAAATGAAAAAATGCACTGAATCAAGATCAGTTGGTACAACTCATGTACGATAAGGAAACACAAGATATTGTCTTATTAATATAAGCGGAACATGTAATTGTACTTTTGTGGTTGGCTGTAGTCTAACTGTGCAGGTGAATGTACTGCAATTAAAACACTAATGTGATGCAGAAACTCTGCAAGCTGTAACACTCTTAATTCATTTAAGCAGCCGTCCATTGGGACTAGTCCGGAAAAAAAGGCCTGCATGCCAGAATACACAGCAGGCATTTAGCAAATAACGAAAATCCATTGAGATCAATTACAACACAGCACCTGAGCACCATCACAACATACACATGCATATGCAAGCCTCTTACAACAATTTCCATAAATCACTACCTGTTATTTTCCAAGATAAAAAAGATATT
Organism: Hemibagrus guttatus; assembly: GCA_033459395.1. Taxonomy (NCBI): domain Eukaryota; kingdom Metazoa; phylum Chordata; class Actinopteri; order Siluriformes; family Bagridae; genus Hemibagrus; species Hemibagrus guttatus. Next base: position 26,806,568 of record JAUCMX010000005.1, on the reverse strand, counting down.
ACAGCAATAGGGAAAACATTTTTGTAATTAAATCAGCATATTATTATTATTATTATTATTATTATTATTATTATTATTATTAGTGTCTAATACGACACATTTAAGATTTTTGTAAACTATAAATGTCAAATAATTTTTTTCATTATTTCTGTACTATTTAATTTAAAAGAAACTGCCTAACACTGTAAAGCAACCATTATGATTTCACATACACAGGCTCTAATTAGCCTCGTATCTCTTCCAGCGCATCCTCACATCCTCACACAGCCTGAGGAATCTGTCAGAGCATGAGCGTCATCCACACGCAAGTATACAAGCCAGATATATTGGTACAGTACAATGTACCCTACATAGTCAAATTGTAAATGGTCCAAATGCGTTCATTCTGTCAATTCGAGCACTGCTTACCGCATTACCACTGGTACCAGGTGTGGATTATTCACAGCGCGCTACTCACACGCCCATTATCCTCTCTGCGATGTACTCTAGTCTGCGCTCACACTCCAGTGCGCATGCGCGCAAGCGCTCGCCTGAACTGGACGCGCTCTCTTCTGACGCGCGCAGCAACGGCATGACGAAGACTGCGTCCAAAAAGCGCATACTCAGCTAGATTACTAGATATTAAAATTAATTAATTAATAAAATTAATAATAATAATAATAATAATAATAATAATAATAATAATAATAATAATAATAATAATAAAATAACATACCACTTCGATTTTCTTTTCTTTAAAATACCTAAGGCTATTTGTGAAACCTGTGATGTGTTTGACTGGAAGAAAATAGTAATGTCTTTGAAGTGACACATTAATCATTCAACCTGTAAATATTATCACATGAAATATAAATTAACAAACATACAAGCCAAATATATTCATGTTATGTGCATTGGATATTCATTTGAAAAGTCTCTTTGAATCTTGACTGCATGATGCAGGCTGAAGGCCAGTGATAGCCCAGATCAACACCAGAGGGCACTAGCATCATTTCTGTAAAGATGAAGAGAGAGAAAAATCACAATCTAAATAAAATGAAAAACTTCATTTCATTTCATTTCATTTCAAAACTTCAACACTAATATTGGTGTTGTTCCCCCTTTTGCTCCCAAAACAGCCCTGACCCGTCATGCACTGTGTATTCTGACACCTTTCTATCAGAACCAGCATAACCTTCTTCAGCATTTGAGCAACAGTAGCTCATCTGTTGGATCAGATCACACGGGCCAGCCTTCACTCCCCTCATGCATCAATGAGCCTTGGCCGCCCATGACCCTGTCATCGGTTCACCACTGTTCCTTCCTTGGACCACTTTTGATAGATACTGACCACTGCAGACCGGGAACACCCCACAAGAGCTGCAGTTTTGGAGATGCTCTGATCCAGTCGTCTAGCCATCACAATTTGGTCCTTGTCAAACTCACTCAAATCCTCACGCTTGCCCATTTTTCCTGCTTCTAACACATCAACTTTGAGGGCAAAATGTTCACTTGCTACCTAATATATCCCACCCACTAACAGGTGCCATGATGAGGAGATAATCCATGTTATTCACGTCACCTGTCACCGGTCATAATGTTATGCCTGATCAGTGTATATGTGAATGTGTCTCTAATCTGATACACTCTACTGGTCACCACAAAGAGTGACTATTTGAGTAACTGTATCCTTCCTTTTAGCATATTTGAGTAAAAGTGGGGCAGGCTTTTGTACAGGTGTTACTATTAAAGTGGCCAGTGAGAGGGTCTATAGACTGAGCTGTTAGAATTTTAACATGTCAAAAGGAAGTGGCGTTTCTTTTAGAAAAAAATTATACCACAAACCCATTTCTCGAGCACAACACTGTTGTGGTTTCATTTTAGAACACGGTTACAGTGTTTTTAGTGTTTATCCATCGTTCGGAATAAGTTTCTGTAATGTCTGCATAGTGTTTAACCTGCAAAACTTTCATTCACACAAGCGCATCAACAACCTGCTCGTTTTTGTCTATTGCTCTTGGGGAAGGTGGTGGAGGTGGTGGATTAGGCAAAGACAAAATTTCTTTTGGGCAAAAAAGGGCAGCTGGCATACTTTGGATCATTGTCCTGCAGAAGAAAACACTTCTGTTGCTTGCATAATGTCTTCGCTGAATTCTACAAGTTTGCATCTATGCCACTATACACTTCTGAATTCATGTTGCTATCGGTAAACACAAGCTCACCATCACCACTGCAGGAAAAACAGCCCCAGGCTTTGACATTTCCACCTCCATAAGTTTGTTTGGCATTCTCCACATGAACACCATTAGATCCATGGAGGTTACATTTGAAAATAATACAGCTGCTGTCTTTCTATCCATGTTCTTTTGTTGATTTCTTATTCTTAAGGTTGATAAATGGTTTCCACTGCTTTACTCTCTATGTAGCCCCTTTGTTGAGCTTGTTTTAAACATATTGTGCTCTAGTTGTATCTGGTCATTCTTATTGATGTCTGAAGCAATCCTCACTGCTGCTTTCACCTTTTTTTTTGTCATTTAATGAAAGTCATTTACCTTTCATTTCATACCGGTGCCTAAGTAGCAGAGTAACCACATGATATACAGTAGATCATTACATTAATTATGAATTAACTGTGACAACCAGAATAATCTGAAGTGATCAAAAACATTTTTGTCTCATTTTGAACAGTATGAAAATGTAGTACTTTTTAATAAAATAATTTATCATTTTGAACACATCAGTTTTTGTGGCTTGCTAAGTATTACTTCATTCATTCATTGTCTACCGCTTATCCGAACTACAGTCGGGTCACGGGGAGCCTGTGTCTATCTCAGGCATCATAGAGCATCAAGGCAGGATACACCCTGGACAGAGTGCCAACCCATCGCAGGGTGAAATACCCAGAGGAAACCCCCAAGGCACGGGGAGAGCATGCAAACTCCACACACACGGCAGAGGCGAGAATCGAACCCCCAACCCTGGAGGTGTGAGGCAAACGTGCTAACCACTAAGCCACCATGCCCCCCAGTATTACTTCACTGAAAGCTAATTCATAATTTTTCTTAATTACTGAGAGAGGGAAAATATGCTAAACTCTTTCTTCTGGTAAAAAAAAAAAAATTGCTTTGCAAATTAGATTTTAATGTGGATTAAGAAGCAGACTGACCACTTGACTTGCTTTAGGGCCATTAAGGGAACACCAGATGGCATACAACTTGAAAACTGTGGAGGTGCTAATGACCTGCAGCTGGATGACACAGAATGGCTATGTATTTGTGTCCAAATAATTCAGGAGGGAACAATAGATACTTTGTACCTCTCACTGAGCCCGGCTTGCTTTTTCTTTGAAAAACATAGCAGATATTTCTTGAGTTGTCCTAAGGGTAAATATGACAAAGACATGGTAGAGGTGCATGAAAGAGCAACAAAAAGTAATCCTAGCTTCTAATGCTAGTTCTCTAAACCACCATTTAATAGTGACCAAAGCTTATTTCATCATCTTTGCAATGCAGTTAAATAAGACAATTTATGTTAAAGGGAATGTTTTCCCTGTAATCAGAATGGCCTGAGAATAAATAATATATGCATCAAAATGTTGTACCTAAAATATTAACAGTGCTGTTTACTTTATACAAAAGTGAACTAAACATGTTATATGGTTAGATGAGACAGAAGTGTAGGACATTGGATGTACTGTATGTTTTGAGTTCAAAATTTATCCTATTGGCAGAGGCAGCCAGGTGTTCAGTTAAAATCCCCATGAAATAGGGCCAACGCAACAAGTGATTGGGGGTGGTGGTAGCTCAAGTGGTTAAGGCTCTGGGTCGTGGACTGGAAGATCAGGAGCTCAAGCCCCAGCACTGCCAAGCTGCCACCGTTGGGCCCTTGAGCAAGGTCCCCAACCCACCCTGCTCCAGCTGTATCATGGCTGACCCTGTGCTCTGACCCCAACCCCCAAGGATGGGATATGTGAAGAAAAGCATCTTAAAAAAAACTTTAAAACTTAACTCAACTTAGTAGGAGATTTTAAATAAAAGTTTGACAAAATTGTTAAAAAAAAATGCAGTACAGCCAAGTCCATACACGACTCCATTCACGAAACCCTTAATCACATGGTCATTTCAGACCCCTGGCGTACACCCCAGTGAAAACCTCCAGGTAGAAATGAAGATCTTGAAGTGATTGTATACAATAATACCCCGAAAATCTGTGCTTCTGAATCTGCGGCTTCACGAATTCGCGTTTTTTTTTCCCCGTGAGTTTTTCGTGACCGGTAAGTTGTATATACAGTGGTGTGAAAAAGTTTTGAACTTGGGTTCTGCAGCAGGACAATGATCCAAAACACACCAGCAAGTCCACCTCTGAATGGCTGAAGAAAAACAAAATGAAGACTTTGGAGTGGTCTAGTCAAAGTCCTGACCTCAATCCAATTGAGATGCTGTGGCATGACCTTAAAAAGGTGGTTCATGCTCAAAAACCCTCCAATGTGGCTGAATTACAACAATTCTGCAAAGATGAGTGGGCCAAAATTCCTCCACAGCGCTGTAACAGACTCATTGCAAGTTATAGAAAACGCTTGATTGCAGTTGTTGCTGCTAAGGGTGGACCAACCAGTTATTAGGCTTAGGGGGCAAATACTTTTTCACACAGTGCCATGTAGTTTTGGATTTTGTTTTCCCTTAATAATAAAAACCTTCATTTAAAAACTGCATGATGTGTTTACTTGTGTTATCTCTGACTAATATTTAAATGTGTTTGATTATCTGAAACATTAAAGTGTGACAAACATGCAAAAAAATAAGAAATCAGGAAGGGGGCCAACACTTCTTCACACCACTGTATCATTTTTAGCGTTAATTTGTTAAGAATAATAATAAATAGAGATGATTATATAAAAATAATGTTTTGCAATAATGTTGTAATACAGTACAGTATAATTTACTAGTTTTGATACAATACAGCACGTATTAACGTATAAGTGAAGCTAAATTTACTGCAATACGATACAGTACTGTAAATTATTATATTTTAGTCCTATCGTAGAGGAAACCCTAAGGCTACTCATAATATTAGAACAGAACACTCATATGCTATGAGAATGCTAAATCATCTCCTCTGCTGTGCAGCATCCTTCATCATAATGTTACTGCACAGCCTGATTCATCATCATCAATAAACATCATTATATGTTACATACATTTTATTCAATTCAGTTTTATCTGTATAGCGCTTTTAACAAAAAGCATGGTCTCAAAGCGGCTTTACAGAACATAAGAAACAACAAACATACAAACAGACAGTTCTAGGTGTTAGACAAAATGATCCCAACTGAGCAAGCCTGAGGTGACTGTGGCAAGGAAAAACTCCCTTAGATGGTATTAGGAAGAACCCATCCTCATCTGGGTGACACCAGAGAGTGTGATATGAACATGTCCTTTCTGCATTTATGTATAGTCAACTGTGTGATGCAGATACAGCATGTGTAGAAAGTTATGTATAAATTAATTAGAAGGTTGTTGTCGTCCACATAGGGTTGGCAGTGTTGCTTTGAATACCCCAGTCTTCACAAAGCAGAAACACAAGGCAGGAGTTTGTCCATCTCTGGATGCCGCTGGAGCTGGCACAATCTCTATATGTCTCAGGATGGGTAGAAGAAGGGAAACAAATGGAAAATAATTAGCATAGCTGCTGTTCATAATATTAGCAGGCTTACTAGATGATAATGTGCATTTAATCAGATGTATTGAAGTACAAGGTTATCAGATGTATTAAATGTATGTCTGATTAAAGAGATATGACTTTAGTCTACGTTTGAACTGGGAGACTGTGTCTGAGCCCCGAGCACTGTCAGGAAGACTGTTCCAATGTTTCGGAGCTAAATACGAAAAAGCTGCAACCCCTTTTGTAGACTTTGATATTCTGGGAATTACCAGAAGTCCAGAATTTTGAGATCTTAAGGAACGTGATGTATTGTAACGTGTTAGAAGACTGGCTAGATATGGGAGCTAAACCATTTAGAGATTTAGAACCATTTTTAGTACTGTGTATATTTTGTTTTTACTGTGTACAGTACAGTACTGTGTTCTTTATTACCTGAACATTTAATTTATTTGTGTTGTATGCATAGTACATACCTGCCTGAGAGAGAGATTATACCAACATTTTATCATACAATACCCTATTGTAAGCAAAGAAAATGGTAGCGTAGCATTCAGTGTCTCATAGAAAATGTGCTCACGAGAGTTCAGTGTCTCAGAGAAGACGCGGGCGGGCACAAGGTGGCGGACGGTAGACGTACATGTACGTACAGTATGTACGGTATCTTACTGTATGTACTTTATAGTACAGTACTGTATATGTTTAGTTTTACCTGTACAATTTTAAAGGGTAATGTAAATTATAGCATCAAATTTTAAATGAACCTGAAGTGTTTTGAGGATATATTTAGTGTTTAACATATGAAGATAGGTATTTATAAGCCTTTGTTCGTTGTCCGTCCAAAATTCGTGCATTTTCCAAATTCGCGGGGGGTCTAGGAGCATAACCCCCACGAATTTCGGGGTATTACTGAATTTAGGAAAATTAGATTCCTTTTACATCAATCATTAAAGAAACTGCTCAGTGCTGTTATATTGGCAAAGGGGGGGGGGGGTTCTCAACATAGTACAATTGGGATGTGGCATCAATAATAGTGACATAAGGTTTTGTATAGAAAAAAATCTTTTATAATATCAAAGTGGAACTAATCTGACTAGCCACAAGCATTCTTTTCCTAGAATGCCAATAATGCTGAGTGGAATGTATGTACAGTAACAACGCATTGTCATTCATTGGCTATCACTTTCACAGAAGCTAACTTTTTTCAAGGGTCAGAGCCCTGAATAGAGCAATATAGCTCATCTTTCTCGCAACACAGTTTCAATTGATGCAGTGAATGACCTACTCAACTTATGTCCACCTTGTGCTCTTCAGGGTGATTCTAGGTGTCAAAAAATAAATGCAATGTTAGTTTCTAAGGTTAATCAGATGTTTCACATCTTTGTGTCCCATTGTAATCAGAGAACCAAGAAAGTCATTAGCATTTAGATAGAACTATGAACGGCAACACAGAATGAAAGCACAGAACTGATGTAATCTTCAGCATGAAATAGTTTTATTGTAGGACTACAATCTTTAATGTTTGATTGTTACACTTATTATAGTAAACTGCCTTTAATGGGTCCTCAGTTTGTAGGTGTACTATGGGAGATTTCTGAAGCTTCTGAAAGCTCATTAAAAGCTACTTTACCTAATCAGCTCTACAGCAGAGGAAGCATGACGAGGTCTCTGGGCTCTGCTGTGCTCTCCAGACAGGAACATGCATAGTGTGAGCAAGAACATGGGGAGAAAGACTGAAACTGTACTAATGACCTGTCAGATCTCTTCTGTCTGTTTTCTCTCTCTGTCACTGTGCTCTTTTTTGCCAAAGAAGAAGGGAGATCCAACATATCATAACATCTAGGCTTTCTGGTTGTAGGCAGCTGCGATGACAGCCAAAGTATTCCTGCTGAGACTTGAGTCCTCAGTGTTTTTGGCACTATTGGAGCAAGTATCTATATATTCAGTCACATTCAATATTCCTTTTATTGGTAGGTGTTTTTTGTTCTAACATTTTTCTTTATTCTGTTTTTACCTTAGTGTACAGTGCTCTGAATTTTCAACCACTGCATCACCAATGTCTTAATAGTTGTTCAGATGATGGATGGTAGTAGTTGGTCCATTGTTAAAAAATGGACCACACAGGAAACGACCATGATGAATTTGCTGAATAAAACTGCATAAACATTGCTGAAAAAATATCTTTAAATATGTCACAATACATATTGTATGGGGGCTTTGTGGTCAGCATGTTTGCCTCATACCTCTGGGATTTGATTCCTGACTCTGCACTGCATGTGTGGAGTTTGCATGTTCTCCCCATGCTTTGGCGGGTTCCTCCATGTTCTCCGGTTTCCTTCCACAGTCAAAAGGCATGCACAGTAGGCTGATTGGCATCTATAAATTGTGTGTGGTGTGTGAATGACTGTGTGAGTGTGTGTACAGTTGTTTATCTCCCATCCATGGTGTCCCCAGCCTTGTGTTCTTGGATTGGCTGGGGTATCCAGTGGGATAGGCTTCAGGCTCCCTGTGACCCTGTGTAGAATAAGCAGTACAGAAAATGCATGGATGGACATATTTTATGTAAAGCATGGCACATTGTGTTACATGTGAAAGTCACATGTTTTTCAAAAGGGTTGTGTGTATGAAAAAGTGGGAGAGAAAGTGCGCTGGAGTGTGTGGTTTCTTATTTGTTATATTGTTTGTATAATAGATTAATATAGACATGTCTGCAAATGGAAGCTTAAAATATCTGGTGGTCTGATGGTGATAAGATACATATCGTACATATTTAATAGCTTGGCACTATAGATGGTGAAAAAAATCAGTTGAAAGTCAAAACTGGGTGAAACTACAATATGATTTGAAGAGTATGTCAAATGTAACAAGGCCAAGATGGTAGATGCTGATGTCACAGGTTTATAGCATGCCACAAATAAAAATGAGGAGAAACTCTTTGTCAGGATATACAGAATAAATTCAGTAAATTCAAGGATGAACTTTGGAACTAAGTGTAAAAGAAACCAATGTGAAACAAATGCAGGAAAAATTCATTGTGAAAAACAATTTTTAACATACCTAAAGGAGGCTGAGACCACGCAGTACCAGGTTTATAAATAGAGATAGAAATTCAAGATGAGCAAATTTAGACACTGAAGCCACTCAAGGAAATGCATTATGATCATTTATGGTACATTTGTTTCAGTATCAGATTACATTTTTATAAAATTGCAATCATAAAAGTGCTTGTGGAAAAATATACATCTGTCTCATATATAACAGCTGTTTTTATCATGACTACTGATGTAAATTAAAACTGCTAAGTGCCCTTAGGAGAAAAATAATCAGTGTAATCATTCATGGTGGTCCATTTCCAAAATCAGTTCCCTGCCAAGATAAGAATGATCCTTGACATGGTAATCAAGACATACGTCAAAACTAATGAGGGAGCCAAGTAGGGATAAAATGCATAAACATGCCACAGAACATAAAATTAATAAAAAGGACTGAATTTACTTAATGTCTGAGCCATTCTCTTCAGACTTACTTTCTATTAGTAATAGAGAGTGTAGATTAATTAGTGTATATTTATTTAGTTTATTGTAATGTATTTAGAAGTCTGAAAAATTCTAAAAGTGCTCAACAATCAGCATCACATTAATATGTGCTATTTTCCTAATCCAGTCGGCAAGCAAGCTACAAAATTTTTGTAACTATATAAATAATCAATTCTGAGCATGAACTTTTCCTACCTCATACTGGTCCAAATTTTGATGCTCCTGCACTCACTGGAAATTGTTTTCCCCAACAGCATATGCACCACATATTGATTTCAGTTGCTGTATCCCATCATTTAGAACAAGAAGATAAGCTTGGAAAGTGGTGCAGAGCTTGAGATGGCGTTGTGTACAATGATGTTAAATTTCCCAAACTCTTAAAAAAAGTTTGGAAGTATGCAATAAGGAGCATTATTGTAAATTAATGACTTCTGTATTATCACCCCTGCTCTAGGAGAGATGGGAGATAAAATATTTCTTATAAAATCACATATAGTAACAATTATTTATTGTTTTATTATGAAGAGAGTTTCAAATAGAAAGCAACAGTTTTAGATGTTCAACACACTTTTGACCATTGACTTAATTTTACATACACAATGATCAAGCATAACATTATGACCACCTGCCTAATATTGTGTTGGTCCTCCTTTTGCTGCCAAAACAACTCTGACCCGTCGAGGCATGGACTCCACTAGATCTCTGAAGGTGTGCTGTGGTATCTGGCACCAAGATGTTAGCAGCAGATCCTTTAAGTCCTTAAAGGACTTTTCAGGACTTAAAGGACACTTTTGATTGATACTGACTACTGCAAACCAGGAACACCCCACAAGAACTCAAAAAGATGCTCTGATCCAGTCGTCTAGCCATCACAATCTTGCCCTTGTCAAATTCGCTCAAAACCTTATGCTTGCCCATTTTTCCTGCCCCCTTCCTTTAAAAAAACCCAAAAAACCCCCCCAACCTTTAGGAGATAATCAGTGTTATTCACTTCACCTCTCACTGCTGATAATGTTATGGCTGATCATTGTATATACAGATAGATGGATAAAATGAAAGATAAAATACATTGATAGTAAATAGATGTCAGAGGTATTGGTGACATGTCTGCAGACATTGAGAACATTGTGTTGTGTTGAAGTTAAGTAATATTTGCACTACAGCTAGATAACCGGATTACTAACCAGCAACTTCACAGCTCTATCGCTCCTCCTACTCATCCCAAGATCATCTTGCATCATGCCAAACGACTTTATAAAACTGTTGGTTGTGTGCTGCATTGAGTTGATTCCTTCTATTTATCATTAGCTTGTTGTCATATTATCTGTTTTCCTGTCTTTGGTGTAATTTCTTTGCTTTGACCCTGGCTTATGTCTGTTCCATGAGCTGTGCTTGATGGTTTACGATCATATTTACAGAGTCAAGCACATACATTCAACCTTTCAGATACGTTACTGGTGATTACTCTGCCAGTTGATACAGCAGCCATTTAGAGGACTGAAAAGTCAGATGTGGACATATGCATCCCATTTATTGTAGTAAATCAAAGTCATAGATTAGAAAAGTAATTAAAAGCTGGTATAAACCTAGATACAACTCAGCTTCAAAACCTAAATGACAACTGTCGACAGGTTTTAAGGCCTTGTTATTGCCAAGAATGCTACATTCATTCAATCATTGTCTACCGCTTATCCGAACTACACTCAGGTCACGGGGAGCCTGTGCCTATCTCAGGCGTCATAGGGCATCAAGGTAGGATACACCCTGGACAGAGTGCCAACCCATCGCAGGACACACACACACACACACACACACACCAGACAATTTAGAGATGCCAATCAACCTACCATGCATGTCTTTGGACTGGGGGAGGAAACCGGAGTACCCAGAGGAAACCCCTGAGGCACGGGGAGAACAGGCAAACTCCACACACACATGGCGGAGGCAGGAATCGAACCCCCAACCCTGGAGGTGTGAGGCAAACGTGCTAACCACTAAGCCACCGTGCCCCCCTGAATGCTACATTAGAGCTCAAAAATGTCCCTTAAATATATCTCATGGGATTGTATATTTCTATATTTCATATATCTATATTTCCATTTGTATGCCATGTGATGGAGTCAAGAGCCCACGAGAGAAAATGAAGCATGCCACTTAATCTGACAGAATCAAGACTTAGCATTAGATTGTCATATCTACTTTTTACCTGAGATGTATGTCACATTGCTGGGCAGCATAATTCAGAATAAGACTCTGCTCAGCACTGTTACATAGCATCAACACCACCCTCTGTCTTGCTTTTTCTTTTTGTTGCCACTGAGGAAATTCCATTATCGGCTGATAGCTAAAATTGCCCCCTTGATATGTTGTCGTCAGCCATTTGGAACATAAAAGCACTACTTCAACTTGGTCACAACATGTTATATCACTCCTGCATGCACCGAATGAACCTTAGTAACTGTCATTTTATGTTGATTACAACTTGTTTAAATCAATTCACATATTGTTTTTATGGTATTTGTTTTAAACTACCTTTCCCTTCTCTTTCTCTCTATAGATATCTTGATTTTTAACAATTGTACTAAATATTATAATTACATTTATTTATTATTGAAGATATCTTACAAATGTGGCAGATTACAATCCAAATATAAAACTGTTCGAAGAGCTGAGCACTCTATAAATGGCTCAGTGTTTCTTTTATAATGAAAATAACATACAAGACAGTTGTTAAATAAACAAAGGGAGACAATAGAGTTGTGTTGAGTGCTAATAATAAGCATTAAAGACTAGTCAAAAAATACAAGTAAATATATCAATCAGTCTGCTTTTATATTAGATTTTAATTAGCAACTTAAAAAGACTCTGATTGAACATGTGCAACCATACAAACATTTTATTCATACTAAACAATAACAGTGATCATCACAGGAAACAATAGATTGGCTCCTGACTTCTAGGTTTATTAAAACTCTCATTAGAAAAAAAAACACACTTTATTTCAGAACCAGGATTAGTGTCAGCTGTGAGCAACAACGGAATAAGGATTGATAGATGAGTTACGTTATCTATCTATCTATATGGCTTCACAGGCATTAAGGACCTGATGATGTGTGGGAGATTAGACAGGATTGGTGTTAAAATGAAACCTGAATCTCCCTTCAAATCCCCATGATGCTCAGCATCAGCTCACTGGCCCTGATTCTCTCATAGTGTTTGTGTCAGGACAAATTCCATGGTCACATTGTAATTTGATTAGGTGGTGGTCTCATTTCTAGGGAAGCTGTAGGCACTAAAGCCTGTCTGCCTTTTTTAAGGACAAAACTGTTCTGATTCCTGGTGCAAATGGAATTTAAAAGCCTTTAATACAGATACACCAATATCTACAAATTCATTAATGTGGATGAATCTCGTCCTCAAATCAGATTTTATGTTGCTGATCTGATTAAATAGGATTGCTCATTTGGGTATCAAAGTTCGGTCCTCTAGATTTAGCTTGATAATGAAGTGTGCCAGAGGATGGTTTGTGTTATGTTTGCATAATTATGCACAAAATTCAATCAGGTTTATTTCAATATTCGTCCCGAGCTTTAATGATGAAATAAATAGGCAAACAAACAAAAAACAAACAAGCCAATAAATAAATCAAACACTCTTAGAAAATGTAACACGTAGAACCTTTAAGGGTTATTTGGTTGTCCTTTAGGGGGAACCCTTCACAGTTCTATGTGGAAACCTGCTGTGGGAAGAAACCAAAGCTATGATGAAACGTGACAAAGCATCCATGATTAGGGCAATCAGATCACTGCTGTTCAGGAGCAGGATGGCAGAGCTGCTTTTTCATGCCAATGCAGGACAGCCAGAAACAAATGACTGATGCCATGTTCTGGTCCATGTTTATCTGTCCAACATAACACCATAGAATAGCAACATGCAACTAAATTCATAAGTTTTCATTGACTACAGCATTTTGTTTAATCTGCTGTAAATCAATGACAACTGATAGACTATAAACAGGGTCCATGCAGTTGAAAAATATGTATTTTGTTCCATTTTACTTTGGAAAAATCTATACATCTATACAGACTATAAATTATGTTGTTGGGGACACTAGGTTAGTTGTCGTAACTTTTAGTCTGGCTGTCATTACATCAATAATTAATAACGACTTTTGTGTCTAATGAAATCTCAGCATTAACAAAATTTTATTTCTGTGTAAATGTTTAGTGAATAAAACAGTTTATTTATATTTTTTATTGGCTGTTTATGTTATTATTAATATTTTTTGGTGACTTTCAACATTGAACACAAAAATCTCCCTACATCACTGTCTCCATCACCTTAGACATGGTCTTGATTTTTTATTTTTGCTGATAAAGATGAATTTATTTCCTGAGGAAGAGGAAGATTAGTGTTAGCTACCTAGATAACTAGAGCTAATATTACACATTGTCTGGCAAAATTCCCATGTGCCGGCTAAAAACAAAATTCCTGTTGTGTAAAAAAAAAACAAACAAACAAACAAACAAATAAATTAAGTCATTTAAATGTTCTATTCAATACTGATTCTAAATGTATATATTGAATGTGAAAGTTACTTCCATAATAACTCACTGTAAATGTAAACGCTAAATGTAAATCCTTACTAAACATAAAAGCAATACTGCTTATTTTACTTTTATCTACATAGTGCTATTCTAGTTCTTCTATTTTTCTTTACTCTGAACTGCAGGTATATTGTGATTCCTTTCTTTCCCCATGAGTTGCAGATAGTCTGCAATTATTTCATCACTTGTCATTATTATAGTTCTCCGGGTCCTTCTTCAGTAGTGTGAGATTGACTCTGAACAGGAGGCTGTGGGCTGTGAGTAGTCTGAACAGTGCAGTTGTTGGAAGATATTTAGCAACAAATTCTAACAGAAACAATAGTTCTTTTAATATGATGAGAACAAATCAGAGGAAGTAATATGAGTTTAGTTGCTTTATTTTTTTATTTTGTATTTTCACTTTGTAGAGTATTTACAGTGGCAGACATTGTATTTGTAAAGAATGTACAGTGGTGTGAAGAAGTGTTGGCACCCTTCCTGATTTCTTATTTTTTTTTGCATGTTTGTCACACTTTAATGTTTCAGATAATCAAACACATTTAAATATTAGTCAAAGATAACACAAGTAACTTGGGTTCTGCAGCAGGACAATGATCCAAAACACACCAGCAAGTCCACCTCTGAATGGCTGAAGAAAAACAAAATGAAGACTTTGGAGTGGTCTAGTCAAAGTCCTGACCTCAATCCGATTGAGATGCTGTGGTATGACCTTAAAAAGGTGGTTCATGCTCAAAAACCCTCCAATGTGGCTGAATTACAACAATTCTGCAAAGATGAGTGGGCCAAAATTCCTCCACAGCGCTGTAACAGACTCACTGCAAGTTATGGAAAACACTTGATTGCAGTTGTTGCTGCTAAGGGTGGCCCAACCAGTTATTAGGCTTAGGGGGCAAATACTTTTTCACACCACTGTACATGTTTGATAATAAGAGGCTAAGAGGATGCAGATACAGGTAAAGCAGTTTTAATAAAGAATCAGCAAACAAATCCAAAAGTTCAGGCAAAGTCAAAGCAGTCACAGATCAGGAGATCAGCAAACAGAATTAATGGGACTAGGCAAAACAAACAAATCAGAAAATGCTTGACAAAGTCAAAACTGGGCAAACAGCACTGGAAACTAGATACAGGTAACACCAGGAAAGAGCGTGTACTTCACACAAAACAGTCTTTTAAAGCATGGCTGTGCTCTTAGTAATAAAAATGGTGCCATTTAAACATGTTTTACTGTTAGTAGCCTCCTCAATGTTCCTCCTTAATGAATCAACTGAATCTTGGTTTAGATATAGTTTATTACCTCAAACCTGACTCTGAGGTTTGCCTCACAACTCCAGACTGTCAGCTGAGCCTCCTGAGTTTTCTCTAGGTACCACTGACTTCACTTACTTACTTACTATCACTTATTTCCCAAGTCCAAAAACATGCATTGTAGGCTGCTTGGCATCTCATCGTCATCAAAACTGAATGGGAACTGAGTGCAGATATAAACCCCTGCAATGATGTATGAATGAATCTGTGAAAGAACTCGAAACATGAATCAACAACATTAAAGCTGAAGTGATTTGAGGGTAACTTATTAGCATCAGTTGTCTGGACGGAAAACAATTTGCACAAATTTGCCCTCATATACATCTAATACATGTACATTAACAACAAACTCTTTCTAATTTATTTAGATTGTTGTAGCAGTGAGCCAATAAAATGAAAGCAAGCAACAGACTATAAAATCAATTTAATTGATGTTCTTGTGCCTTAGGTTGCTGTAAATAAAAAGATTGTTTTCAGCTGCTTCAAAAGCCTCAAGAGCTTCTATTATATTTTTTTTTATCTGAAAAGTGGTTTCCTACTCTGTTTCCTCCTTCATCTAAAGACAATATATTACTACTACTACTACTACTACTACTACAACTGATAACAACAATATTAACAACAACAACAACAACAACAACAAAAAAAACAATAATAACAATAATAATAATAATAATAATAATAATAATAATAATAATAATAATAATAATAATAATAATAATAATAATAATAATAATAATAATAATAATAATAATGGGCTGGGCACGGTGGCTTGGTGGTTAGCACGTTTGCCTCACACCTCCAGGGTTGGGGGTTCGATTCCCGCCTCCGCCGTGTGTGTGGAGTTTGCATGTTCTCCCCGTGCCTCGGAGGTTTCCTCTAGGTACTCCGGCTTCCTCCCCCAGTCCAAAGACATGCATTGTAGGTTGATTGGCATCTCTAAATTGTCCGTAGTGTGTGTGTGTGCTCTGCGATGGGTTGGCACTCTGTCCAGGGTGTATCCTGCCTTGATGCCCAATGATGCCTGAGATAGGCACAGGCTCCCCGTGACCCGAGAGTAGATCGGATAAGCCGTAGACAATGAATGAATCTTCTTCTTCTTTCGGCTTTTCACTTCAGGGGTCGCCACAGCGAATCATCTCTCTCCACCTATCCCTATCTTCTGCATCCTCAACCCTTGAACCCACTAGCTTCATATCCTCATTAATTCCATCCATATACCTCCTCTTTGGCCTTCCTCTTTGCCTCCTGCCTGGCAGCTCCATGTCCAACATTCTCCTACCAATATACTCACTCTCCCTCCTCTGAACATGTCCAAACCATCTTAATCTGGCCTCCCTAACTTTGTCCCCCAAACGTCCAACATGGGCTGTCCCTCTGATGTACTCGTTCCTAATCCTGTCCAATCTTGTCACTCCCAAAGAGAACCTCAACATCTTCAGCTCTGTTACCTCTAGCTCTGCCTCCTGTCTCTTCCTCAGTGACACTGTCTCTAAACCATACAGCATGGCCGGTCTCACCACTGTCCTGTACACCTTCCCCTTGATTCTCGCTGATATTTTCCTATCACACAGAACTCCCGACACCTTTCTCCACCCATTCCAACCTGCCTGCACTCGCTTCTTTACCTCTTTCCCACACTCTCCATTACTCTGGACTGTTGACCCCAAGTACTTAAACTCCTGTACCTTCTTCACCTCTTCACCCTGTAACCTTACTGTTCCACTTCCCTCCCTTTCATTCACACACATGTACTCAGTCTTACTACGACTGACTTTCATTCCTCTTCTCTCCAGCGCAAACCTCCACCTCTCCAGGTTTTCCTCCACCTGCTCCCTGCTCTCACTACAGATCACAATGTCATCTGCAAACATCATTGTCCAAGGAGACTCCTGTCTGACCTCCTCTGACAACTGGTCCATCACTATAGCAAACAGGAAGGGGCTCAGAGCCGATCCCTGATGCAGTCCCACCTCCACTTTGAACTCCTCTGTCTGACCTACAGCACACCTCACCACTGTCCTGCTCCTCTCATACATGTCCTGCACCACTCTGACATACTTCTCTGCTACTCCTGACTTCCTCATACAGTACCACAGCTCTTCTCTTGGCACCCTGTCATACGCTTTCTCCAAGTCTACAAACACACAGTGCAACTCCCTCTGACCATCCCTATACTTCTCCATCAAAATTCTCAGAGCAAAAATTGCATCTGTTGTGCTCTTTCTGGGCATGAAGCCATACTGCTGCTCACAAATTTCCACTACCTTCCTTAACCTAGCTTCCACTACTCTTTCCCATAGCTTCATTGTATGGCTCATCAACTTTATCCCCCTATAGTTGCTGCAACTCTGCACGTCACCCTTATTCTTAAAGATCGGCACTAACACACTTCTTCTCCATTCCTCAGGCATCCTCTCACTCTCTAAAACCCTGTTGAACAAACTAGCTAAAAATTCCACTGCTGCCTCTCCCAGACACTTCCAGACCTCCACCGGGATGTCGTCAGGACCAACTGCCTTCCCACTTTTCATCCTCTTCAAAGCCTTCCTGACTTCATCCTTTCTAATCTTATCTACTTTCTGTTCCACAGAGTTCACCCCTTCTACTCTTTTTTCCCTCTCATTTTCCTCATTCATCAGCTCCTCAAAGTATTCCTTCCATCTCCTCTGTACACTCTCCTCACTTGTGAGCACCCTTCCATCTCTATCCTTAATAACTCTAACTTGCTGCACATCCTTCCCATCTCAATCCCTCTGCCTAGCTAACCTGTACAAGTCCTACAATGAATGAATGAATGAATAATAATAATAATGTCTCTAACATGTGTTCAAATAAAAGCCTGGAAATAACTAATAAAAATTCAGTTGCTAGAATTACAGAAATACAGATATCACAGCGCTTATCTCAGTGCTGTACTCAACACACACAAAAAATGATATTTTATAAAAATGTTAAAAAAATTTACCATTAAAATCACTGATATATTATATTTGTCTCTATAAAAGAGATTATCTCTGAGCTCTGGGCTTGCTTCCTATTATTAGAATTAAATACAGATGGGGTAATGCATTTTATTTTAATCCTTCACCGAGAAACGGTTCTTATCAGGCTACTTTGTGTTATAAACACAGCTTGATTTATTGCTTGTCTATGCATTCTTATTATTTGTCACAGAGGTAAGCCTGTAGGGTATTTATCACATTTCCTGGAGTGTAATTTGTATAGGAAACAGTGACATATACTTTTGACCAAGTTTAGTTCTTTGTTTCTTCTCTAATACTGTATATGGGTGCAGCTGACCTTCAGGTGACAATAGGTTTATTAATATCTATATTTATTCTTTTCTTTTTTTTTAAATTATTGGCATATCCATTTGTGTGGGATTTGTAGCTGCCACAATTTGGTCTTATTAAAATTTGCTGATGTAAAAGCTTATTTGTTCAGTAGGTGTATCATGAATATTAATGTGGCATTTTGCTATAAAATGTTTTATACATATAAACTTCATCACTGGGTTCTGTTCTCCTGGCTGATTTCAACTTATTTCTAAGTTCTTTACATATATATTTATATTAATCACCTTGATTATCTCCATCATATCAAAACAGACAATCTCCATTTTTTCTATGCACTATAACAGAGAAAAAAGATATGAAGCCTGTTTATAACAAGCCAAAAGGAGAAAGTACTGTTAGTTGAGTAGATGTTCTACAAATGTTACATTAGAGTGCTAAAAAAAACTACATGTTGTTAAAAGGTTTTATTGAAATGTTATAGTTGAGGAACCTGTTCAGTTTTTTTTAAAGTACATATATAAATATACTGACAAAAATTCAACTTATTGAATTACATTTATGGTCATACGTGACATGATGTGTCTTTCTCTGCACACTGAGCAATCATTAAGAGAGTACTTAATAAGAAATAGACAAATAGACACTTATAAAAACAGTAATTCTTCTAATAAGATAAATATTAATCTATCTGCAACTATCTGTGGTTACATTTTTTCCCTTTATAACTGCCCCACACGGTGGCTTGGTGGTTAGCACGTTTGCCGCACACCTCCAGGGTTGGGGGTTCGATTCCTGCCTCTGCCATGTGTGTGGAATTTGCATGTTCTCCTCGTGCCTCTGGGGTTTCCTCTGAGTCCTCTGGTTTCCTCCCCTGGTCCAAAGACATGCATTGTAGGTTGATTGCCATCTCTAAATTGTCTGTAGTGTGTGTGCCCTGCGATGGGTTGGCACTCTGTCCAGGGTGTATCCTGCCTTGATGCCCAATGACGCCTGAGATAGGCACAGGCTCCCCGTGACCCGAGAATAGATCGGATAAGCAGTGGACAATGAATGAATGAATAACTGCCCCAGAATCTCTATGTAAATTTCATGTAGCCTGAAAATGTAAATTTCAGGATTTCAGACTATTGCTAGCTGAATTGTCATTACTTTACTGTCCCTGGTTGAACAATTACACATACTTTAGTGGTAATTTTATTGCAGGTATTTTAGACAGTCTCATCTTTAAATGTCACAAAAAATTTAGAAAAGATTATATGGAAAAGAGGATCCTGCTGACAGGAAAAGAGAGAAAAGTAGACAGTGCTTCATTCTGTATAAAGAAAATGAGATGACGTGTTTCATCCAGACATTCTATCAGTCCTCCTTTCCTGCTGCTGCTGCTGTGTGCTCACACACACACACACACTCACACACTCACACACTCACACACTCACACACACACACACACACACACACACACACACACACACACACACACACACACACACACACACACACACACACACACACACCCAAATGGGCCAGAGGTGTGCAGGTATGTGTGTATGTGTTGATTACTGCCACATAGCTGTGCTGAGAGCTGGAGCTGTTCTGTATGAGCGAGAGAGACAGAGAGAGAGAGAGAGAGAGAGAGGAGAGACAGAGACAGAGACAGAGAGAGAGAGAGAGAGGAGAGAGAGAGACGAGAGAGAGACAGAGAGAGGAGAGAGAGAGAGAGAGAGAGACGAGAGAGAGAGAGAGAGAGAGAGAGAGAGAGAGAGAGAGGAGAGAGAGAGAGAGAGAGAGAGAGAGAGAGAGAGAGAGAGAGAGAGAGAGAGAGGGAGTAGCTTAGGAATTAGAGTTAACAACAGCATGAAATATTTCCCTGGGTCTGTCTCTTTTATGAAGTGCCGATGTCTATGTTCAATTAAGATAAAACACTTTTTTTCTACATAACTGTATAATTCATCTAGAAACAGCTATAAATATTTTAATTATTTTACAATCATGTTTCAACATTTTTTTCTACACATATCTTGCAATGAAAAAAGATACTATAACGTTATTTTGAACTTTTGTGGAATCAAGCGTAACAGCATTAGCAATTGTTATGAGAAAAAAACACAGAATGGTATGAAGACTGAGGCTGGTTTCTGTGATAAGACACTGGGTAACACACCCCCTAGATTTCCTCTCCATTTGGGCTGATATACTTCACTGACACTGATCTGCAATCCACCATGAGTGTAATACTTTGGCCCTCTGTCCTTTTTATGCTCTTAGTGAGACCTCAAGGTATAGTGTGTTGATCATAGCTAATTTTTCATATTTCATCGTAGAAACATGATAATGTACATTTTATCTCTCTTGTCTAATATTTCATTTCCAGCCCCAGTTGGGCAGCATTAGTATTTCACAAAATGATATGATTATTCTATTGCTACTATAAGAAAATATATTTTTTTAAGCTTCAGATTAAGAGGAGGTCTGAGAAGTATCTCTTACAGCAATATGACTATGATTAACACATATCTCTGGCTTTGAGAGCCATTATAGTGAACTGAAAGATAAATCATTTGGCAGTGTCTGACTTGCTGAATTAAGAGCAACTCGTAAGGAGGTCTATCTGCTGCTAATCCATATTACGTGAGGGATGATGAATCTTCATCCAAGAAATAATTTTTCTTAACCCTGTCTGCTTAGATTCTTCAGGTTCTCTTATTTCATGGATTGTCATGGTAAAAACCTTAAACAAATTTTCCCTTCAAATGTTTGAGTAGGGGGTGTGATTAACCCTTTTTGCAAACCAAGGATATTAGATAGACTGGCTTGCTAAATTACACATGGCATGAACCCTATTCCTTAGTATCTCAAAAGATGCAATATGTGTGTTTTTGTGTCTGACTGAGTTTATTAGGAAGACAAATGGCTGCTGTCATGGCTTTGACCTACCTGTGACTGAAGAACTGTCTGCACAGATTTTAAATGAAGGCCAAAGCACAGCAAACAAATGCTCAGTCTTCTGGCTCAGCATTGAAAATGAGACTCATATACTCATTGCAAAAAAAAAAAGGAGAGGGAGGGGGCTCATTTTCAAGGCGTTCTATTGGGAAAAGTGCTTTCCTTTTTTCCTTGCATCTGTGCACCTCTCTCTCTCTCTCTCTCTCTCTCTCTCTCTCTCTCTCTCCTCGTGTGTGTGTGTGTGTGTGTGTGTGTGTGTGTGTGTGTGTGTGTTTTTTTTTACAGATGGGCAGCAAAATTGAGGAAATGTAAAATCTGTATTTAGTGCAGTCAAATTGGTGACAAAAACAAGAGTAATTCATTTCAATATCTTTCTAAAATTGGCTGAATTTAACATACAGCTCAAACATCAAACAGATTGTGCCCCAAACCACATATTTACATAAAAGGGTACTTTATTACTATATAAAGTACGGTGTACTTTACTATATAAATTACTATATAAAGTACGGTGTACACTATACATGCAACTTAGATAGAAACACATGCTACTCCTGATATACCAGTGATCCTGCTCTCTGCTCTCTGGACCTGCCTGATCCATCCTGATGCCATACTTCTGGTAGGAATTCTCATCACGAAGGCCACTCACTGCTACTGAGGATGGCTCTACATGGACAGCCTGCAGATACATGTGATTACTATGAATGGTACCACTTAAGACCCCAGAATTTGTCACTGATCATGTTACTCATGTTACTGTCTCACAGAGTTTTACTTGTTCTTCTTGATCTGGGTTTCCTTTTCTCCAGTAGGTGTATTAACTAAAATGCCCCTAGATGTGAAGTGTGTATATGTGGCGTCCCATCTAATGTGCATTCCCACCTCACACCCAAGGCACAGATACATTGTGACACTGACCATGATAAAGCAGTTACTTGGGATAAATGAATGAATAGAGTCGCTGATAAATCATTTATCCCAAGCACAATGCACATGACCATGAGTACACAGTCAGTCAAAAATGTCCAGGGTTTTTTGCTGTCAGCAAAAATAGTTCCTAAAGAATCCATAGCTTGTGGCATGTTGACATCGTAAGACACAGACTGACTGACATGATGTAGTATTATTGTTTTTATGTAACAAACTATGTTTATACTACTACTGTTATACTAAATATCAGCACTCCTGGAATGCCGCTTATTCAATTAAATTGTTAATTAAATTGAAGTGTTTTTATATTCCTTCTATTAATGATTGCATTTGAGTTATGAATAGCTAGTGACCAATACATACACACTCACAGTCAGAGAAAAACAGTGAGTCAGATCAGCTCTGTTGTAATGGTGTGTTTATTAGGGTTGTGGGTGATGCTAAATGCCAGATCTCCATCTGCTACTGTGATTTTTGCTTGGACAAATAAAAAAATTGTGCCTCCTGGCTGCCAGTGTGTTGCCAGGGCTCAGTGATGTCAGTATTCACTAATATCTTGTACAGTAATAATATTGGAAGGTGATAATATTTATGTGCTAACGTCTGTCATGTTAACACTGTGCAAATTTTATGATTCATGCTCCCCCAAACCAAATGAGCAAGAACTAAAAAGGACTGAGCCTTTTTCTAAGAAATCAAAGGACTGTTTCATTTCTAAGAAATCTAAGGACATTTCTGGTCTATAAAATGTCTTGCTGTGTTCAATGGTACAAGAAAAGCTCTAATGAATTTCTATTGTGTTAAATCTGTATGGAACTGCGGTTTGTGCCCATAGAGCATATAAAAGGAAAAATCTGCAGACCGTGAGGTTGATGCATTAACACAGCACAGAAGTACACAATCAACTTTCAAACCTTTACACCAGTCTAAAACAGATAGAGTTTAGTTGAGAGAAATGAAATTCTCACTTTTTCAGAGTGCAACTATTTGCACATTTTTTAAATGGAATCCCGTAAAAATCCTAAGTGCTTCAGTAGCTCTTTTGTGGGATCTTTGACCAGACGGGCTCACCTTCGCTCCCCATGCACATCAATGATCTGTTGGCACCCATGACCCTTTTTCCAGTTCACCACTTGTCCTTCCTTGGAACACTTCCTTCGAGCCGTTTTGGATATCCAGTCGTCTATCCATCAAAGCTATACAGCCATCAGATCCTTACATTTGCATCTTTCTGGCTTCCAACACATCAACTTCAAGAAATGTCTGTTCACTTGCTGCCTAATATATCCTACTCCTTTACAGGTGCCCTTGTAATGAGTTAATCAATGTTATTCACTTCACCTGTCTACATACTACATACAGTATGTACCATCACAGAAGATCGCATCACTATATACTACACATGTCACTATACACTATATGTATTTGTGTCAAATTCATGCTAGAATGAAAAATGCCCTTAGAGAACTATTGTTTATTTTTATTCTTAATCTGTGCACATACACTCTCGCATGCAGTTTATCTCAGCATATTCCATGTGTCTGTCGACTGACTTTAAGAGCCTGAAGCCTGAACCACATTAAACATTTACGACAAGACCTTTGGTATATTGTTGTATGCTATATGGCTATAAATGTTATCATAAATTTACCTTCTGCAGAGGTCAACAGAAATCGTTAATAGTTAGATGTGAATTACACAGAAATGGCGTTTCAACAACTATAGCACTGCTCTGAGAATATTGCCACGTAATTGCCTGTGGAAAAGAATAAATCTAGCAACAAGGGGGGAGAAACCCAAAGCCTTCTTGTGTATTCAGAAAAATGGTGGTTCGTTTAGCAGCATTAAGGCAATGCAGCACACAAATACTGAGACAACATATAGAGCTCATTACAGCCTGTGAGGCTAGTCAAGCATATCTAAATCACTCTGAGAGAAAGAGAGAGAGAGAGAGAGAGAGAGAGAGAGAGAGAGAGAGAGAGAGAGAGAGAGAGAGAGAGAGAGAGAGAGAGAGAGAGAGAGAGAGATGTCTGAAGACATATAGCACCAAAGACATAAATTGGTGTTAAGAATTAAATTCTTTGAGAATCATTAGTATATGAACCTGCTCATCAGACATAGAACAGCAGGACATCTCTTTCTCTCTCTCTCACACACACACACACACACACACACACACACACACATACACACACACACACACACACACACACACACACACACACACACACACACACAAACACACACACACACCCACCTACTGACATCACCCCTCCTTTCTCTAGCGTATGTATTAATTAACTTATGACAAATAAGCATGTGAAGTATGGGTGTGTGGCTGAGGGAGTAAAGTGTGATTGAGTGACTGTATGATGCAGACATGAATGGTGACGACACGATGACACATCCAGCACACAAACACCTTCAAACACATGCACACACACTATCACTGATATCCATTAACATATTCTGGGGACCAGCCAAATATCCAAATGTAAGATATTCATATGCTTGTGACATTTGGCCCCCAACTAAGATATAAGAGTTGCTTTCGGCTGCTCCCTGTTTGGGGTCGCCACAGCGGACCAACTGGTTCGCACAACAACTTGGCAAATGTTTTACGCCGGATGCCCTTCCTGACGCAACCCTCCCATTTTTCTGGGCTTGGGACCGGCACTGCATCCAGTGGCTGGGGTTCAAACCCAGGCCTTCCGCATGATAGGCGAGAAACCTACCACTGAGCCACCAATATAAAATATATATATAAAAACAAAAAAATGAAAAATAACAAAAAAAAACAGAAAAATCTGTATCTATGTTTTTATATATATATTTTATATTGGTGGCTTAGTGGTAGGTTTCTCGCCTATCATGCAGAAGGCCCAGGCTCGAACCCCAGCCACTGGATGCAGTGCCGGTCCCAATCCTGGAAAAATGGGAGGGTTGCGTCAGGAAGGGCATCCGGCGTAAAACATTTGCCAAGTTGTTGTGCGAACCAGTTGGTCCGCTGTGGCGACCCCGAACAGGGAGCAGCCGAAAGCCTTTATTTACTTTAGAAAACAGAGAACAGAACACTATGTTTTGAGTTTTTTGGCTCGACCATGAGGGTTTTGTATTTGGAGGAAACATGAATCCAGTTATTAGAAACTTGAAACACTTAAAAAAAATTAGAAGCAGCTTCTTTTTCTCTCTCTCTCTCTTTTTGTGTGTGTGTGTGTGTGTGTGTGTGTGTGTGTGTGTGTGTGTGTGTGTGTGTGTGTGTGACATTATTCTTACTATGCCTTTGATGAGACCTGATATAATGCATTGCTCAAACCTAACAGTTTCATTATCTTCATTATCATGCTATTGATGGAATTTAGATTTTAGCTCTCCCATCATAATTAGCCATTAATGAAAAGAACACACATAAAGTAGAATGCAATTTAAAACCTTTATATAAAACTATTTTTTTTTTTTTAGAACTGATGCATGTTGCATATGGATTTGGACTGATGCAATGACATCAGTCTTTTTATTGTTCATTTCATGGAGTCTGCGAAAAAATCATGCACACTGATTTTAAATAGAGATAACCCAATTTTACCCAGATGGAACTATCATGTATTAAGACCACGCAACAAACACATTGAATCTCAACTAAACACTCCCCTGAGTTATAGTCATTAAAATAATCAAGGATGCCTGGGCTTTAATGAGAAACACTAGTTGCCTGTCAATCAGATAACTCCTGAATAACACTTCCCTAAGTGAAAAGCACAGTATAAAATCCTTTATTTAGTTCCACATATAGTACGTAATTAAAATAATCATACTTTACACATTGGTGGCTCAGTGGTAGGTTTCTCACCTATCATGCGGAAGGCCTGGGTTTGATCCCCAGCCACTAGATGCAGTGCCGGTCCCAAGCCTGGAAAAATGGGAGGGTTGTGTCAGGAAGGGCATCCGGTGTAAAACATTTGCCAAGTTGTTGTGCGGACCGGTTGGTCCGCTGTGGCAACCCTGAACAGGGAGCAGCCGAAAGTAACTTCTATACATT
Organism: Hemibagrus guttatus; assembly: GCA_033459395.1. Lineage (NCBI taxonomy): Eukaryota > Metazoa > Chordata > Actinopteri > Siluriformes > Bagridae > Hemibagrus > Hemibagrus guttatus. The sequence goes on along the minus strand of JAUCMX010000005.1, from coordinate 26,780,269 downwards.
ATAATGTTACATTATACACCATACACATGTGCATGTGTTTAGTACAACAGATTTCTTATCATATCCGGACTTAGATGGAACCTGGCATCAGAGTATAGTGTTATCCATGATACGGTATATATAGTGAGTGGGACTGGATCAATAGCACAAAGCCAGGCTTGTCCACAGAACCAGAATCCCAGAGGAAATCCCTACAAAAACTAAGCAGAGGATACCGAACATTACACATTGAAACCTGCAGCTGTATCAGGGACCAGCACCACCTGTTGTGCCACCATGATAGTTTTTTCAGATCCAGTCCATATGGGAGATGCAAAAGAAAAATAATTACACATTGCCAGCCCACGTGCCAAATGCAGAATTATGTGTATGATTTTTCAAAACAGATTGCTTAATTTTTTAATAGGTGGCCCATTTTTGCCACCTATACACTTGCCATAGCCTCATTTAGTAAGACTCATTAATAAATTCAGCTCTGTTGAGTTGAACTCAACTCTACTCAATGACTATAATGGCCACACACTCACCAAAACTGGACAGTTGAAGATAAGAAAAAAAAAATCACCTGTCTTTTTCCAGTCTTCAACTGTCCAATTTTGGTGATTGTTGTTCCTGATCGGAGCCTGATGTTGTCTTCTGCTGTTGTAGCTCACTTGAAGGCAAGATTTGACGTACCGTGCATTCTGAAATGCTTTTCTACTCACCACAGATGTAAAGAATGATTACTTGAGTTCCTGTCAGCTCAGACTAGTCTGGTCATTCTCCACTGACCTTTCTCATTAACAAAGTGTTTCAACCGGCAGGATGGTTTATATTGATCTTTTTTTTTTGCATCAAACTTGAGTTTCTGAAATACTCAAACCACCACCAACCATACTATGGTTAAATTCACAGACACACCTCATTCTGATGTCTGATATAAACAAATGAAGACTTACTTCATGATATTATTATGCTCCCACATGATGGACTGATCACATAACTACATGAACCTGCAGGTATACAGGATTTCCTATTGAATTGAATGATGAGGGTATGTTCTCGAGAGCAAAGCAGAATGTGTGATCAAAAAGTCTTTATTGTTTTGGGTTAGGTTTAGGATTAGGGTTAGGATTAGGGTTAGGTTACCCTAACTATGACATACTCGTTTTAATATATCAGTTAAGACAAACTATAACATTAAAATGAGATTATTAAAAATAGTTTTCCTTAGATGTACTGTAAGACTGGTAATGTACAAGTTTTGTTATTTATTTATTTATGTATTTATTTGTTTGTTTTTTAAAAGCTTTAAAACACCTATGCTGATGTCAGGTGCACTTTACATCTCTGCCATACACTACATGTCATTTATAAATGTCCAGAAGCAGAGGAAATCGTACATAGATAGATTTTTTTTGTACTTGCGCAAAGTGGAGCGTATAGAGACGGAGGGAAGAAGATCATGCCTGTGATAACTCTCATGATGTGTGATGTCATGTTTGGGGGGAAAGGGTGGATGAGGAGAGAGGAATAGAAGAGGAGGCTGGACGAATCGGCGCACATTGGACCCTCTACACTTGACTCGTAGCGACAGTGACAAAGTTTACCTATTGCGCGCGTTTTACTGCGCGTCAGGAACAGCACCTCTGCTTCTTACTGCAGTATTTCCCTTCTAGCGCGTTTACTCTGGCATCCAGGTAACTGAACTGCAATCCTGCTCTAAATGATGTGTGTGTGCAATTGTATTTGTCCGAAAATTTTGGGTTGTTACTGTGGACAATTTTAAGAGACCTCGATTATAAGTTTGCATGCAATTTAATCTGCGGAACTATTAACTATTACATAAAAAAAAAATGAAAGTATTTGCGCATTCGTGTGCAGAGTAAAGGGTGGTTGTGATTAGGTTTAGGGATGGGGTTCATGCATTTCATACAACTTTCTTCGTTTAGTTCGAATGCATTGATATCCAAGTGATTGCGCATTACGCGATGCGACTTAACGTGTCATCATTTTACCCCCTGATTAAGTGTGTGCTTTCTCTCTGACAGCACGGAGACATGGACTCGGACCTGGTGGACATGTTGAGAGAGGATAAGTGCGTGTCTGAGTGTGAGCTGAACGCGTCTGTGAGCAGCGAGGCAGATCCGCGCAATGTGCCGCCTGAGCGCATGTCGCCTCTGCTGCCGGTTATAACCGCCGTTTACTTCGTAGTGTTCGTGGTGGGACTGACGGGGAACTGCCTCGTTATGTATGTCATTATCAGGTAGGAAGAAATCACAGTCATTACAGTGAGGAGTAAAGCGATAGTGGGAATTTCACACACAGACACACACACACACACACAGACACACACACACTCACATGTATATAAGATACAACATACCCACAGTTTCAGGAGGATAGTGTGGACCCCAATATGGATACAGGGCATAACTATCAAAATAGCCATTATCTTACTCACTCTGGCTAAACCTGATTATAAATTTGTAAACAAGACTGTTCAGCTGTAAGATCCCAACACTTCTGGTATCTGCACAATTTGTAATGTGTAATTTCTATTTATCACCATTGCCTTTGGACACATCTGTATGCATGAATTCATTGAAATCTTATTGCATTTGTCACATATGTCTGGAGATTGATTTGTTTGTGTTAAGGGAGTAGTTTGTGCCATAGGCTAAAATTGACTAGACCTATTTTTAATTAGTTTTAATGGATAGGTTCACACAGTCGTATATACAAGACATTTTGTTAATAATGTGTGTGTGTGTGTGTGTGTGTGTGTGTGTGAGAGAGAGAGAGAGAGAGAGAGAGAGAGAGAGAGAGAGAGAGAGAGCATGAATATAACTATCCAAATGTCCCCCCAAGGATAGCAGTAGCTGTTTTGGGATTTTTGATAACAGTGTTTATTTTTTATGTTTTTTTTTCTTCTAATATCCAGAGCCTCCAAATTGCAATGTAATTCAAAGACTTTCCCTTTGATTAATGAGATTAAGTTTAGGATTAGAGTGAGATATATCAAAATTCAGTAACATTTTGTCCTCACAAGGATTGCAATACAGTGTGTGTGTGTGTGTGTGTGTGTGTGTGTGTGTGTGTGTGTGTGTGTGTGTGTGAGATTTAAAACAGCTGTGGTTCTCTTCTGTAATTCACAGAATGCTGATATAGGATTTTTTTAATAGCATTGCTGTACAAGTATGAAGCTAGAGTTCAATTTATGAGTTATAGCTGAGATATATCAACTCTCAGACCTGGAGAAAGAAGGATGTGGGAGAACATTTTCCCGATTTCCCCCGAGTCACCCTAATGTTACTCAGTGGTGATTCGTTTTCAATCCGACGTCACCTATTAATATAAAAGTTACAAGCCTTCTACCTGCCCTTTACTGATCGCTCTCTCTGGGTTGGATAGCTTTACTTTCTGCTTATTTATTCTCAAAATGAAGTCTAGTTTGAAGTGTAACTGGACAGATTATCAGGATGCTCAATCTCACCTCCTTGTGGAATTGTGAGCAGAACGGTTTAACTTTTATTCCCAGTCCTTCAAGTGAGCCACAGTTGGGCCCATTAGCGGAGCACTTATACAGTATGCTTGGATTTGTAAACTACCTAATTTCTAAGTTGTGTTGGAGAAAAGCATCTGCCAAACGACTAATTACACACTGGTGGCTCAGCATTTAGGGCTCTTAGCGCCTGATTGGAAGGTTGTGAATTAAAATCCTGGTCCTGCCATTAATGTCACTGTTGAGCCTTTAACCCTTATCTGCTCAGCTCACTTATAATTCACTTTTGGAAAAGCATCTGCCAAGTAAGCAAATATAGTATAAAGAAGTATAAATGTAGAAAGAATATTCGTGCATCCATATAAAGGTTTATTATAGATGCGATTTGCAGTGGTTTTGTCTGAAATAACAGCTGTAAATACTGATATTGTGCTGTCACTCAAAAACACACAAAGGACAGAGGTAGAATTTCAATGTTAAATCTGCAGTAAAAGATAACAGTTAAGTGCTAGCCACTTGATGTGAGTGAATATCTACATGTGTTCCCACAGCTATTCATGTTTTAAACAAATTTTCCTCTCCATGCTTTCTTTTATCACATCAGTAATAAAGCCTTGAAAACAAATTGCCTGTGCCACTGGAGTACAACATACAATGACACTCCCACAAGTGGTATTTCATTATTGTCTGAATTACTTATATTATTTAGTTTATTTATTTAAAAGAAGAGATCTAGGTTGTTTGATTTACATAATGACAGGTAGACAAAAATGCCAAAGCATATTTTTGGGTGTACAATAGGCTAATATTTAAGTTCAGTGTTGTTGATTGTAGCATAAGTCATGTTGCATTCCTTTATGAACATATGCTTGTTTAAAGAAAAAACCTGACATCGATGAAAACTCTCGAATGATTAAGAGGCAGAGTTCCTGGTCAGATTTTTTCATTCTTACAGTGGCATTAATATGAAATCTAATGAAAGCACTCTAAATTTGTGTGAGACTGGGAACTGGGAAGTTCAATTTAATTTCGGTTAATATTAAAACATTAGGTAAAAATAAAAACATTCCACTAAGCACAACATGTTTTATTGCATGCTCTATATACATTCTGATAATCCCAGAGTTTTAAGATAAGCCTTTATTAGGTATATAATTAATTGTGGCATTGTCCTTATATGAAAACAACAACATTAAGCATGATACATTACAGGTGAAGTAATTTGTATTATACAATAACATGTATGCAACAGGGGGGCACGTTTGCCTCACACCTCCAGGGTTGGGGGTTCAATTCCCGCCTCCGCTGTGTGTGTGGAGTTTGCATGTTCTCCCCATGCCTCGGGGGCTTCCTCTGGGTGCTCCAGTTTCCTCCTCTGGTCCAAAGACATGCATTATAGGTTTATTTGCATCTGTAGTATGAGAGTGTGTGTGACGTGTAACATTTTAGAAACATCAGTAACAGCATTTTACTGACGGTATTCTTAACAGAATAAGTTTAATAATCAGGATGAAGCTGTCATTAACTTGGTTTCAGGTTGCTGCTCACATTGGGATTGAAAACCTAAAGGAGAAACGCCACTCAAGAGATGGAAATATGATTTGTCACTTTTTAGCATGTACATGCTTGCTTCATCCAGTTGACTCTTGTTCAAGCACCTACATAGACACTATCTTTTAAATTAAAGAACTCCTTTATTAAATAAGTCATTTTTAAACTAAAGGAACCTGTTTTGACTACTACTAAATAATCCAGTCCACCCAGCATAAAACATTTGTGATGCATTCTAAAGATCTTAAAAGCCCTTCCTCTGTCATTGGCATCTTTGTCAGTGATGAGAGAAGATGAATGAGTGGGAAGAGAAAAGAAGCCACAATCCGATGCATCTGTCACTGAGACTTTCAGTTGAAGAACTAATCAGGGACCTTGTTTTTCACTTAGTATCTATTTCTCACACTCAAACCCTCCTTCTGTCTCCTAATTGCGGTGATATATTTATCCATTTGGAGACTTCAAATGAATTGCTTTGCTCTCCTTGCTTCTCTTTGTGTCTGTACATGAAAAAAATGTCAAAGACATAAGAATGTGGAAAGGCATTTATAGAAATGTTTAAAATAGCTATTACTTGGCATTTACAGTTTATAAATGCGTAGTCACTGGGCACATTATCGGTGCCCCTCAGAGTCATTTGAAGGATTGCTTTAAACATTCATTTATTGCTGAGAATTTCTGGGAACCTGCCATATTTCTGATTTCCCCCTTCTTTTGTTGTTCTTCTCTTTAGATATACCAAAATGAAGACAGCAACCAATATCTACATCTTCAACCTGGCTTTGGCTGATGCTTTGGTTACCACTACAATGCCATTTCAGAGTGCAGACTACTTGTTAAACTCGTGGCCATTTGGTGAAATAGTGTGCAAAGTCTTCATCTCCATCGACTACTACAACATGTTTACAAGCATTTTCACACTAACCATGATGAGCGTGGACCGTTATGTGGCTGTGTGCCATCCTGTCAAGGCACTAGACTTCCGCACACCAGTCATGGCTAAGACCATCAACGTGGGCATTTGGGTGTTGTCCTCAGCAGCAGGAATTCCAGCCATGGTGCTGGGGGGAACACAGACCAATAATGGTAAGTTATGCTAGAATCACATTAGACTAGGGTTACGTTTTTGAGAAACTCAACCAAATAAACCAGTTTAGATTAGTTGGGTCAGACTGATAATTAGTGATTATTAGTAATATACCTTTGTGAATACAGTGCAATGCTAGCTAATAGTGGGTGACCAATAGTGGGTGATATAGATTGTGGCAGATAATCTCCTCTCAATCTGCTGAGCTGATTGTGAACTGCACTCTTAGAACAGAAAGGTTTTTTCTGGGCCAATCCTAGTTTCCAGTTGAATCATTTTAAAAAACGTGAACCGCTAACTATCCAGAAGAACCACTGAAAATTCTTTAACAAGGGTATATGTTATGCAAGTTTCTGTTGGAGAGATGTGTGAACCTTAAACTGGCTGCACATTGAGCTGAAGTGTTAGCTACAGCCATTCCAGGTACCTATTTCCATGTAACTATTAATAGCCTTCTCAAAAATGGAGGAAAAATCAAGGTAAATCTTTAAAATGGTAGTTCAGTGTGACCTTGTTTCGACCATGGACAAATCTTTTTAAAATCTTTTATGTAAGCATGACTGGCTTCATCTAGTTTGCCTCAAATGATTACTCTTAATGTGTTCTTCTCTTACATTTTATGAACCAATTATCCTCCTTTCATTTTCAATTTCCTTCCTTTTTCTTGCAGGCACCACAGAGTGTGCCTTGCAGTTTCCTGACCCTTACGAATACTGGGACACTCTAATGAAGATCTGTGTGTTCGTCTTTGGTTTTGTTGCTCCCGTTCTTATCATTAGCATCTGCTACTCTCTCATGCTGCTTCGACTGCGTAGTGTCCGCTTGCTTTCTGGTTCTCGAGAGAAAGACCGCAACCTTCGCCGCATCACTCGTTTGGTCCTAGTGGTTGTGGCAGCTTTTATCATTTGCTGGACCCCTATTCATATCTTCATTCTTCTGAAAGCTGTAGTGGCTATTCCTGAGACCACACCACTAATGGCTGCCTATTTTCTGTGTGTTGCTCTTGGTTACACAAACAGCAGCCTCAACCCTATCCTCTATGCTTTTCTAGACGAGAATTTTAAGAGGTGCTTTAAGGACTTTTGTTTGCCAGCAAGACGAAAGGGAGATAGAGGGGTTGGAGGGAGCAGACTAGGGAGGATTGCATCCAGGCAGTCTCCTCAGGCTGCAGAGAGTGCCCCAAGGACAGCAAAGCCAGCATGACTAGCTGTGGAATTGTCCTTCATCACACAATCTGGAAAGGAGGACTCTAACACAATGGGACTGACGCAGGTCTCTTTGGCACTCTGATCATAATGCAGCCTGCAGTTGGTGTGAATGTTGTTGTGACTGTGTCACTCGAAGAGAAAGAGCTCTGTGACGAGACTTGCTATATTACACCCCGAATATAGTGTGATGATGTGAGAGCCTACTGAAGTCTGCTGAGAATTCTACCATCAACTGCCAATGGCTTTGCTTCAGTGTAATGGGTGTATACATGTAAATATGCTTTAGTTCTGCTGACCCTTACAATGTGCAGCTAACAACATTTGATTTATCTCTGATATCTCACGTTCAGAGACCCAAGCATTCATATACTAATGCATTAGATATAGCGCAGTTTATTCATTCGTTCTTTTATTTATTTATTTATTTATTTATTTATTTATTTGCTCATTCATTCATTCATCTTCATAACCATTTTAATCTGGTCTGATTAACATGGATCTGGAGTCTATCCTTCATATATTAAGAGCAAGGCAGAAATGCACCCTGAAAGTGATGCCAGTCCATACTTATTTACACCTTGGAGCAATTTAGTTCAACATGGCATGTTTTTGGGAGGTGGGAGGAAACTGGAGAACCTGTAGGAAACCTACATAGACATGTGGAGAACACAAGCAATCTAGTGCAGTACAGTTGCCGGAAAAATGAAATTATTAGGATATCTGCAGTGATTAATCATAAGATATCGTTTGGTCACAATTTTAAATAAATACATTTAAACCATTACAGATAAACAACTGTACTTGTTCTTGTCAATACTTCTTCTTCTTCTTTCGGCTTCTCCCTTCAGGGGTCGCCACAGCGAATCATCTCTCTCCACCTATCCCTATCTTCTGCATCCTCAACTCTTGCACACACTAGCTTCATATCCTCATTTATTCCATCCATATTCTTGTCAATACTGACTTCGTTATTTAAATGTTCACAGCATAGGTTTTTAAAAATAGACTCTGGGGTAACAAATTACTTTAAAAGCTAATTGGCTTCGGGTGTTCTTAGTAATGAGATAAGATTAGAAGCGTGAGTCGTGGGGGTTCTTGATAATGCATTTGTGTGTTGCAGAGGTGGATGATAATCATTTCACAATAAGACAAGCTGTCTACAAGTAAAGGAAATTCAGTACTGCTGCTACTCTCCTAAGGAGTAGCCATCCAGCAGATTACACCAAGAGCACATTGTGCACTGCCGAAGGAGGTGAAAAATGACCCAGTGGTATCAACAGAGATCTCTAGAACTAGCTGTACTGTGTGTATTGTCTGTGTGCACTATAAAAAAATACACAGAATGAAAAAAGGAAGAGATGGAGAAATTCACTGTTCCTTCAAAAATACTTTGCTGTGCATTTCTAGTTTGCGAACATTTCACAGTGTCCTGCAGACAGATGAGGGAAAAAACACCTTTTAGCTCTTGACCATGGTGGAGAGTATGCCATGGTTTTTGGATGCTTTGCTGCCTCAGGCCCAAAAAAGCTTGCAATCATTATGGGAACAATAAATTTTAAATTGTACCAAGACATTTTACAAGAGAATATTAAAGTAGCAGTCCATCACCATAAGCTTCATAAAAGCCGAACGATGCAACAAGACAGTGACCCAAAACCAACAACAGAATGGTTTGAAAAGATGAAAATTCATGTTTTGTAGCAGCCAAATCAGAATATAGATCTTAATCCAAACAGGATGCTGTGGCATGACCTGAAATCCCAAAAATATTTATGAAATGAAACATGTTTATATGGAGAATTGTAATATGGGTTCAGGCAGATTATCTATTATAATTACTTAGTCTAAGTTCAGACAGCATTTTATGAGTAATTAATGCAAGGATCCTGGTTAGTACATGGGGGTCACAAAAATGTTTGTTGCAACTATGTACATTGCTCTGCCTTCTATTTTGGGAACACATGTACATTCAATCAAGCCAGTTTTGGGACAGCAGTTCAATATGGGTCAAGAGTTGGTGCTATATAGACCTGTTTGAGTATTTCAGAATATCCTTGGATTTTCATGTTCAACATTCGATAAAGTTCAAACAGAATGATGTGAAAACAAACATCCGGTGAGTAGAAATACTGCAAGTGGAAAAGCCTTGTTGATGATAGAGGTCAGAGGAGAATGGTGAGATTGGTTTGAGTTGACAGGAAGACTATAGTATTTCTTCATGCTATAATTAATTTTTCATGCTAATTTTCACGCAGGTTGCTTCTTAATGCTACTGGTTTGAGTGATTTTCTTTTGATCTTACATAACTGATCATATAATTATACAAAATAATTGCGTAGTAATGTAGCTTTGTTTCAGGTACAGACTCTTGTGTACTTTAAATGGGCCATATTCGTGACAACTACAGCAAAGTTTTATCTTCAGCCGCAAGCACAACTGAAGTCAAGTGCACATTTGACATGTTTTTGTCAGTGTACCATTTTTCAGATTATAAACCTCTCTGTTTTCTCGTCATTCTGAATCTCTTTGATTTGTTTAACATTTACTTCAGTTCATGGCCTTCGTTCCCTTTGACGTCGATATTCAAATTGACTTTCATTATATTCTCCATCCATCCTTACATCTTAAACTATTTTCTACATCTACACTTTTTGCTCATCATGCACATATCATATAATGATGAAAGATAAATTACAGGGAAGAGTCACTGCAAATCAATACAACGTGATTTTGACTGAACACTTTTACCCTATGGGAACATTTCTATCCTGATTTCAGGAAAGAGTTCAGGAAAGCAATGTCCCCCTCCACAGGGCACAAGGATTCCCTGAATAGTGTGATTGATATGAAAATAATGTGACTCATGTGCTATAACCTTCATAGTCACCATTTTTCAACTCAGTGGAACGCCTATGGGAGGTTTTGGATCTAAATACTAGATAGTGTCTCACTAAATCACAGACAAAACACCAATTAAGGGGAGTGCCATTTGGACGAATGATTGTCATCCTTGCAGTACAGTTCCAGAGACTTTTTATCATCTATGCCAAGGTGCACTGAAACTGTTGGCTCTGATGGCTTATGTAGGCTCAACACTTTACTAAGCCACTTTTTTCCTTTAATTTCTCACCATTAAGACCAATGTTGAACTGCTGTACTAATAGATTTTTTATTTTCTTTTACATGATGGAACTTCTCAAAAAGATTCCTGTCCCATTTTTCTGTGCTGTAATCCTTATCTCATCTATGACTACAGTATGCATCTACTCACTTACCACATAATTTATTTACCATTCTTTATAACTGCATCAAAATACAGCAAAATGTTTTTGTCATTTTATTTTTCTTACTGGGCAGAGGGCTTAACCTTGACATGCTGGAGATCTCCAGGTCAAGCAACAAACATTATATTGACACTAAAATATCTGTGAATTTGTACATAGTTTTTTACGATATAATGTGTGCATATAATATGCATATAATGTGCATTTCTGTCAATAATGTGTATATAGTACAGTTATCTGTCACTAACCGTTGTGTCCGATGTATGTAACGGTGTACTGTTGTTGTGTATTTTTAACAGTGAATTCACCTGAACCTCTCCTTATAGACTGTAAGCAGAAATACTCTCAGCAATTTATCTCACGTAAATACGCTATATATTGTATTTTAATTTTTGTGAAACGACTGCTTTGTGCATTGTGTGCATGTCTGCTGCTGTAAAGCTGTCATCAGGATGTAAACAAGGCACAGCCATACAAAGACTAACAAGTGTCTATGAAATTCACATGTACCTTTATTGAAGTTATCTCTATGTGTTTGCATGGTATCTTCTCTAAGCCTTAATAAAAATGGTTGCTGTAAATATCATATTCTGTTTTGGTTGTTATTTTTGCTCATCAGGCCTTATATATTGTTTTCAATGTGCAGACATAAAAAAAAATAATTAAAAGTAACAGGACTAAATAAATGTATACTATCTTTATTTATCATTTTTAACTCAGATGCATTGAATAACGTAATTATTAATTACTTAATTTACCCTTTTTTCTGTCTAAAGTGACTTACAATTCAGTCCAAGCACACAGCTAAGGAATTGAAAGTTAAGTGTAACTGTCACTAAGATGATTCATCGAGATGTTTTATGTTTTTGTCAGAATTCATGTTCATTTGGGTTCGTATAGCCTTTAAAAAGTAATTTTAAAAAATAATAAATATGATGTTCAGAGGGTAAATACTGATAAAAATGTACCTTTAAGCATAATGTTTGGTTTAAAAAATTAGGGTTCTTTATGTAAGGTTTCATTTAATGGAGAGTGTAAAGGGCCACATGACTAGAGTTTCATTGAGAGAGGGTCTATGGCATTGTGGGTCAGAACCGACATGGTTGCAGAGGAAAGACGTACAGCCCCAAAATAAACTTAGTCTGCATGTAGTTCAAAACCTTCACACAGTAATTGCTCCTTTCATTAATCTTATATTGTGTTATAATGTTGTCATGTTTTTTACATGAACAGTGTGGTATGATTTTAGGGATTTTATTGAGTTCATCACATTTCTGTTGTGCTAACGTGGTCAGGCCTGTTTGGCGATGGACACTAGCATGAGAGACTTGAAAAATGACTGAGGGATGTACATTTTAAATATTTTATGCCTTTATTTTCTTTCAGCTTTCACTGTGTGTGTGTGTGGGGGGGGGGGGGGGTATGATCCATGGCCATTATTTCTTTGTACTTGTGTTGTTACATTGGTACAAGGGTCTTGCTCAAGAGCCCTAACATTCACATCATACATTATAGCACGTTTACATTTCGAGAAAACCTCAGCATTTTGCAATTATTAAAAGACATGTGAATACAGTACAAACTGAACCTGGCTACAGCCTGCTTATCCACTGATTACAAAAAATGAATGGCTATTTTCAATGTACTTAATATATATATAGAATTGAGGTAGAGCAAACAAATATGTATGTACTCAGAGACATTGAGCCAATAAGTGTGTGTGTGTGTGTGTGTGTGTGTGTGTGTGTGTGTGTGTGTGTGTGTGTGTGTGTGTCAAAGGCAAAGTCAAAGAAGCTTTATTGTCACTTCAACCATATATAGCTGATGCAGTACATGGTGAAATGAGACAACGTTCCTCCTGGACCAAAGGTGCTACACATAACAAAAACAAAATACAGGGTGACTCAGACAAACGTGAAGTTAAACTAAGGTGCAGAATTTTTAAACTAAACATACAACATAAGTGCAGGGAATGACGAGACAGTGCAGACAAACAAGACACATAACGCCCACTGTGTGCAAAAAAGAAGTGTTGTACGGTGAGTGCAAAGAACGGTGTTGTACAGTGAGTGCAACTCACTGTACAGCACTGTGAGTGTGTGTGTGTACTACAAAATTATAATTTTTTTTATCAATTCCAGAAGTGATTTTAACATTGTATAAGAGTTCTACAAGGATTTCCCACATTAGATCATGATATAAGCTACTTTCATAAAAATGCCAAAATATTAAGAAACATAATTTAATCTACCTACAGAACAGACTTATTGAGACTGATCTTTAGGAGAAAATGAAGCCCATCTTTGTAGGCCACCAGATAGTAGTGATGGTATCTGTCGTATTTGATAAATAGCCTCTGGTTTGGTTGTGTGTTATATTTGGCAGGTCCATTACATACAGAAGGACTGATAGCATAGCCTACTGAACTCTGTCATGACTCATCACTGATCTAACGGTCTGTGAGAGATCTCACAATTCTTCTTGCCATCTTTCACCATTATAAGTCTTATCTTATCTTAAGTTGTGTAGGCTTAAATGTATCTTTACTTTGGCCACATTACTGTTTTACAGTTCTTCCCCAAATGTCTATGTATGCTGTATCATTACATACAGTGAATGTGTTGTATAGCTGTGATTTTGTTCAGAAACCTATCATGCAAGTGGATTCGTATGCTTTATTTATTTATTTGTTTGTTTGTTTGTTTGTTTGTTTTTATTTAGCATGTAATTTAGCTTAGAAACTATGTTCATTGACAATGTTCAAAACACTGTATTCTGTATTCTGACTATATATATATATATAAATGTTATCATGCTGTGACCAATTGTTTCAATCCTCAAAACCACAGAGCAAAACCTAGCACGTCTACTGTTATATTAAGGGCGTCATGTCTCCCTCTAGAGGTTGATGTCTATATATGCAGATTACAATATGTAAATGATAACTACCTTTAAATTGTATAAACTTTAAACAGGGAGGTTGCTGCATCAGAGGTGCTGGGCCCCAGTATGATCAGGAGCTCAGGATACACTTTGTTTGTTTGTTTGTTTTGTGTGTGTGTGTGTGTGTGTGTGTGTGTGTGTGTGTGTGTGTGTGTGTGTGTGTGTGTGTGTGTGTGTGTCTGTGTGTGTGTGTGTGTATGTGTGCGTATATGTAGTTTAGCATGTTCTCCCCATCCCTGATTGGATTTTCTCCAATTTTCTCCCATAGTCTATCCATATGTTGTGAAAAGCACTAAATTACACTAAATGTGCTTAAAAATTAGACAACTTTATTATTTACTATTGTAATAGTGATAGAAAATTTAATACATGGATATGCACTGCTTGTGTATACACTCACTATGCACTTAACACTAAACACCAAACATAAGAATGAAGAAAAGGTGTGACCTCTGTGACTTGGATGTTGGCACCAGATGGGCTGGCTTGAGTATTTCAGGTTCACAATGCCAGGAAGGATATGGTAACTCATATACTCACTATTTACAGTCATGGACAAAAAGAAACAAACAAAAAAAAGCTATAACAATGGAACACCACATTGGATTTCACTCCTATCAGCCAAAGACAGGTATCTGAAGCATATCTATCATGGGCAGACTTATTAAAACTGGACAGTTGAAGACTAAGGGAAAAATCAGAAAACCTGGTCTTTCTTGAGTCTTCGTTACTAACAAGAAAAGAGAACAGAGCAGCAGTACTGTATTAAACAGTTGGCGAGAACGGACTATAGAATAGTGTTAATCCTCTGGTTAGGAAAGAGAGAATTGCAGTACTTTATTCAGGTAAATTATACAGAGAGCAATCCATGGCAGACTGGGACCATGATAATGAATGATGGATGAATTAGAGCGGAGACTTCGAGCCATTTCAAAACTGGGACGTCTGCCTTTACATGCACATGAATTTAATATGGAGTCGTCCCACCCGTTGCAGCTATAACAGCTTCAACTCTTCTGGGAAAGCTTTCCACAATGTTTAGGAGTGTGTTTATGGGAATTTTTGACCCTTCCTCTAGAAGTGCATTTGTGAGGTCAGGCACTGATGTTGGACAAGAAGGTCTGGCTCGCAGTCTCCGCTCTAATTCATCCCAAAGGTGTTCTATCTGGTTGAGGTCAGGACTCCACACCAAACTTATTCATCCATGTCTTTATGGACCTTACTTTGTGCACTGGTGTGCAGTCATGTTGGAACAGGAAGGGGACATCCCCAAACTGTTCCCACAAAGTTGGGAGCATGAAATTATCCAAAATGTCTTGCTTAATGCTGAAGCATTAAGTGTTCCTTTCACTGGAACTAAGGGGCCAAGTCCAACCTTTGAAAAACAACACCTGAATTCAATGATGTGGAGGGGTGTCCCAAAACTTTTGGCAATACAGTGTACCTGTAGTTACTAGAATGTTCTAGGATTTACATGAGTGAGTCTATACACATTTGAATTAATACAAACGCAGACTTTTAAAAACTACTATTTTAAAAATAATAATAATAAAAAAAAATTCTGACTAAAAACAATACTTTTAACAAATACTCTGAAAATAAATTCAATGATTCATTTAAACCCTCTATTGGCTTTGGGGATGAATTTAAGTCACCTGACTGGGTTATGACGTCAGTGCGAGTCTATTTCCGGGATTTTGAGGTGGCTAGTGTTGCTGTTATTAGGAAGCACAATCTAACTCTTGTAGAATTTTATTTTTTAAAGTGTCAAAATGAATCGCATTTTCGGTAGAGGAAAACCCAACGCACCTCCTCCTAATCTTACGGACTGCATAGGAAGCGTAAGTATTTGTTTATCCAACTTTTAAGAACTGATTTGGGGGCTAGCTAGTAGCTGTTACAATAAGGTGGCTTTGCGGTCCCACACAATAGAGTCGCTAACGTTATGGTCTTTAAACTACGAGATAACGCTGTCTTTTTATTGTTGAGTATGTTTTTTATGAGAGTAATAGTCACAGCGTTGTGTTTTTAATCTGTTACGTTAGCTTAGCTCGTTAGACAACAACAGACTTGCCCTCATTAGCTTCACTCTGACAGCTAGCTTGTTTGCTAAGTGTTTTTGTCTCGCTCTGCTTAGCCTGCGACGCGTTTCTGCTGTGTCATGTGGCAGTCCAGTGGAGATATAAATGACTATTATAGGGAATTTACTTAATACAGGGTTTAAAGCTTATAGGCTTTAAACAGTTAAGATATATTTATTTGTCTTGCCTAGTGGCTGTGTTTCAGTTGTTGTGGGTGTTATGTACACGTTGTACGTAAGTAGTGGCGTTCCTGCTTCATTAAAAGAAAAATCAATATGAACACATTATAATTCATTCCAATATGAAGAGTAAATGAAGTCAATTCACTCTCTGTTTCTATAGAAAAACTTATCCTTAATGTTTCCCCTACATTCATCTTTACAGTTAACATTTGATCTTCAGTGGTGTCTCAGATTTAATACATTTCTTCACATTTTTGGTTTAAACTTCTTGGTTTGTTTTCACTTTGTTTCTGTTTATGATCCACAATGCCATGTCTTCATAAATAGACCGCTGCAGCAGAGCTTTAACCCTTTAGTCTGTCCAGCACTCTCACCATTTATACATACTATATAAAATAACAGCTCTTCAACATTCATTGGATATACCCTGTCTAGATAATCATCTCCTGGATCTCTATTAGGCAAGCAGACGTAACTTGACACAGTTGTCATATACCTGTGTTACACTCTGCAGCGTTTGCTGTGTCTACTACTTGAAGCTGCTGCTTTTTTTTTTTTTAAAGGGAAACCTGAATATTATTCCTTATGTTAGCGATTGCTGATTTTTTTTTTTTTTTTTTTTTTTTTTTTAACCACACATTTAAGCCCTATGACATCAATGTTTGATATAACTTGTAATAGAGCATCAGTCAAATGGTAAATGATTACCAGAATGGCTAAGCACAACACACACATTTTTATATACAGACATTTAATGTTTCAGGGTGGTGTTTTCCTATTAATTATCTTTCTCCCATCCCTTTCTAGGTTGAAGTCCTTCATTAGAAACCCGTTCCTACGTGTCATGGCCGTGCACTATTTTTATTAAGTAGGATTCTCACTGGAAAGGCTCCGTAGTTAAGAAAGGATGGACTGTGTTAAATAGTTCTTTAAGGGTGGAAGGGTGTGTAAATGACGTGTGACCAAACCGGTCCCACATGTTTTTGCAGACGATTAAATCACAGTGACAGAAACAAAGACATTGTTATGTGCATCCTATACCACGTGAAGTCTTGAAATCCCCCCGACATGACTGATTGTAATGAATACTATCTTTTTGCACTTTAAGTATTAACAATTAAATAATCAATTTACCTTTAAACCTAGGTTGATTCTCGGGCAGAGTCTGTTGATAAGAAGATAGCCAGACTTGATGCAGAGTTGGTGAAATATAAAGATCAGATGAAGAAAATGAGAGATGGGCCATCAAAGGTAAGGATCATATAAAAGTTTTGTATTCATTCATCTTAAATTGGATATGGGGAGGCAAAATGATATTTGAGTAATCCAAGTAGAAAGGAAATTTAGCTGATATTAGTTGTTAGGCATCTGTATAAATCAAGTGATTATAGGGGATTCTGTGTTCAGCATTCATTTGCACAGAGAGGACTTGTTATATCTATTTAATTATAAATGGTCTCTTTCAGAACATGGTAAAGCAGAAAGCCATGCGTGTCCTTAAACAGAAAAGAATGTGAGTATAATATGCTGTAAACACAACTTTTCTGTCATTGTTACTAGATTTTAATATAGTGTGTGTGTCTGTGCAGGTATGAAGGACAGAGGGATCAGCTGATGCAGCAGTCGTTTAACATGGAGCAGGCCAACTACACCATCCAGACTCTTAAAGACACTAAAACAACTGTAAGAATACACTTATCTTAATCCAAACCACAGCAACTACTTCTATACTAAACCGATCAGCTACAACAATAAATCCAATGACAGGTGAAATACCACAGATTATCTTGTTACACTGTCACTTGGTGTGGGATATATTAGGCAGCAAGTGAAGAGTCAGTTCTCAAAGTGGATGTGTTTTGGAAGTAGGAAAAAAGGGCACGTGTAATGATGAGCTGATGTTATGCATCAATCTCACAGAAGAGCTACTGTATCGTCAAAACGCACAGAACATCACAGTTTGCAGTGTATCACAACTCACCACTTACAGTTCTTAGAGGATTTGCTGCCAACATCTTGCTGTCAGATACCACAGCACATCTTTAGATGTCTTGTGGAGTCCGTCTCAACAGCTCAGAGCTGCTTTAGAGGTGCAAGGAGGACCCACACAATATTAGGCGGGTGGATTTAATGTTATGGCTGATCAGTGTATAGTAATTTTTAAGATACATCAAAATTATTATCCCCATAAAACACACACAAACTACTGATGCTGAAACCAAAATAGTTTCTTTAAAAAGTAATTAGCATTACCTTAGTAATGTGATTCCATTTTCTTGAAATAAAAGCTCCAGTATTGACTGTGAGCTAACTCAAGGACTTGATGTGTTCCTGTTTGACAGGTGGATGCTATGAAGATTGGAGCCAAAGAAATGAAGAAGGCTTACAAGCATGTGAAGATTGATCAGATTGAGGTAAAAACAAAGTCTTTTCCATTTTTAAACACTGAATAAGCTGTCTCCAGAAAGCTCTCTTTTTCTATTGCCATGGTTTGATGCATTAAGTCTTCAAGTATATATACTTTTCCAATGATGTGATGTGAGGTGTGTTGTGAAGAAATATAGATGAAGCTTAATGTGGGTTGTAGGACCTTCATGACCAATTGGAGGACATGATGGAGGATGCTAACGAGGTGCAGGAGGCTATGAGCCGCAGCTATGGAACACCAGATATTGATGAAGATGATCTAGAAGCAGGTTAGTATATGATGAAGTATAGAACCTATAGCACTAAGGCATGATTGATTTTTTTATGCTTCTTACACTGAGTGGTAATGGCATTATGTTCCCAGCAGATCTGCTGATTAGAGTTTGAATTGATCCATGATCAAATGTCTGAAATTATTTTTGTTCAGTAGCTTCTTTCCTTTTCGAACTTCTCTGTAATGGAAAACCTTTACACATGCTTATTTATGTACTTATCCAATCAGCTAATCATGTGGCAGCAGCATTCATAAAGCCATGCAAATACAGTTCAAGAGCTTCAGTTAATGTTCATATCAGACATAAGAATGGGGGGGAAATGTGATCTCTGAAACGCTATCCATTGCATGGTTGCTGGGACTAGAAAGTGCTGACCTCCAGAGATGCACAGAATGGTGTGAAAAAAGCAACAGTTATGCGTGTAGAAACACATTGTTCTTAAAGGAGGTCAGAGAAAAATGGCCAGATTGGTTTGGGCTGTCAGGAAGGGATATAGCAACTCCAATAAGCACTTTTTTAACTGCAGTGAGCATCTTCACATGCACAAAATCAAACCTTGATGTGGATGATCTCAACACATCACATTAGGTTCCTGTCAGCCAAGAAAGGCAAGAATCTAAGGCTATCATGGGAACAGGCTCACACAAACTGGACAGCTGAAGATTAGGTACTATAGATTTCCTGTCAGCTCAGACCTCACTGATCAAGAAAATGTTTCAGCCTGCAGGCTCTCTGCACATAGGACATTTCTTGGGAAAAAGTTTTTTTTTCCCCCTTTCTGATGTTTTTTATGTGAATATTAAATAAAGCCCTTGACCTGTGTCTGCACCATTCTTAGCATTGTGCTGCTACCACATTATATGATACTGTATAAATGTGCAGGAGAAAATTTTTGTTTTTGAAGGGTATTTTAAACAGATCCATTGATGGATTTGTGGTGTTTTTTGTTAGAGCTGGATGCACTTGGCGATGAGCTGCTTATGGACAATGACAGCTCTTACCTTGATGAGGCATCCTCACCCTCCACCCTATACCCGAAGGCACTCCAGGAGAGAGGAGCACCAACCGGGTAATGACAAACACTAGAGTGTCAAACTATACAGCTAAATTCTTGTTCTTTATTTTTTAAGTTACCTTGCCAAGATAACCAGTTTAATCAATTTGACATGTTCTTTTTTTTTTTTCAGGATGGAGTTCTGGTCGATGAATTTGGACTTCCTCAGATTCCAGCATCATAACACCACAACAAACTTTTTATCTCCCTTAAACTTATGCATCATGCGTTACACTTATGCATCTGACATTTACAACACTGCGATCCTTTTGTATGAAACAGGCTCATACAAGATCAATTCTATAGGGGGTTTAAAAAAAAAAAAAGTGTTCGCAATGGTAAACACAGCCATTCTTTATCTATCTCTTTGCTTATTTTCTTGTTTTATAAGGAATGTAGTCACGTTTTAAATAATTGTAAGGAATAATCATTAAGGTCTGTAGTTAGAATAAGTTTTTTTGATTTAATTTTGATCATCATCTATACAATGTACCTCACTGATTTTGTACAGCAGCAATGGGTTTCCAACTACCAACAAATAAATTATTCTATATTTGGCATTGTGGGTACAGGCTTTGATTGCCTTGAAAAGGTGCTGCATTTTATCATTAACAGTTCAATGACCTGAGGATATCTACAAGCTAAGGATGACATCAATGCATATTTGATTACATGAAACAGACCAATAACTGTCCTTTTAATGAAATTAAATGTGATGAAAGGAAATTATTCCAGATACATACATGTAGATGGGTGTGAAATTATGACTGAATTTATATTCCCTATTTGTCAAATAAGACATTTCAGAAGCACCATGGTCTGTTTCCTTTATTTAAACAAATAATTTATATAGTTCATGGCACTTTCTAATTTTAAAAAAATACATAAACTAGGACTTTTTTTTTTTTTTTTTTTTTTTTTTTTAAACAATCAGCAGTACAGGACATGTAACTCTGGCTTATCTGTTTATCTTCTGAATGTATAGGAAAGGGAGAGAACAACGGCTGTTTTGTGTGAGTCTAGTATCAGAATAGGCTGCATAAGTTTGAGGAATTGAAGCTGGCATGAAACCTGCAGCATGTGGAAACTTGATCACCAGCTGAGTCGGTATGTGTGAGGGAAAATCTTCTTGTGCAGGTACTCGACTGTATTCATCTTGTCCTTCAAGTTTTCAATCTCATAATAGGGAATCTAAAGAGAAATAATTTTAGACCTTTACCACAAGCACAGGAATAAATTACCTCGCTACACTGTAAGGATTTTGTTTTAGTTTAAACAGCTACAACTTTCATTACTCTGTTCTATTATGCCAACAAAATAATACAGGGACTGATCATGGGATTTTTAACAGAATATAAATAACCAGTAAGGAAACTGACTGAACAACTGCAGCTATTTTAAATATTAATACAATCTGCGATAAATTAATGGGCAAAGAAACAATCACATTGTACCTCATTCTAACGCTTTATGCCTCAGAATAGAGCAGAGCAACTGACTGAAACACTAACCTGAACAACTTCATATCCCAGAATCTTTAGGTGTCGCTGCTTGATCGCTTCTTTCCCCAGAAGTTGTCTGGCATTAGCAGCAAAGCGCTTTGGCCCATCAATACAAACAGCAATTCTGAGTGTATATACAGAGATGCTTGTTAACACAATCCAAAACATCAGAATACGCAAATATACATTTTTAAAACACTTTTTACCTTTTATATACTTCCTCAACATGGCTAGCAGGTAAGACGTAGCCATCTTCATCCAGTTTTATCTCAACATCTGTACAAAAACATTTTTAAGACAGTTATAATTAGAATTAGTTTGTTTGCATCTGTAATCCAGCACATTTGAGAGACAAAACATTGATTTATTTTAAGAATGTTAAGTTTAATTTGCAAGTATGGTAAACCACTGATTTGAAATACTCATGACATTTTGCATTTTATTACCATTATTCTATTTCAAATGAATTCAGGACACAGGAGTTAAGACATCGCTTATCCACAGTGTACTTATACACATGTTTATTGTGCCATATCATAAGGACCACTACTACATAATGAGCTGATTTAATTTCACTGCAACTGCAAATTCTACTCCATGCATTTGTGTTTAAGTTTTTTTTAATCAGTAGAATTATAGATACATTACCAAGTGTGTAACAGTATGGTGTAAGGACTCTGGAGGCAAAGTAAGTTCGATCTCCTAGTAAATCCACTAGGCCGTTCTTCACCCTATTATAGAGATGAGGGTCTACTAGACTTTCCAAGGAACATCCAGGAGACAGAAATGACTTCACTCGCAGCTTAGGTAAAAATTGTGGACCCTAAACATAATCATACAAACAAAAACTAAATATTAAACATATTTTTACTTGCCATGTTAATTTAAATATGCAGGATGCAGTAAATACACACCCGATAGAACGGACATTCCAGTTTTATTGTCATGTAGAGCTGTGTAAGCTGAGCCAGCACCCCATGATCCATTACACTGCCCTCTGACAGAATACAAGACCGGGGGCTCAAATAAACAAAATATACTGTACATGCACACATACACTCAGGTGCCATTTTATTAAGTACATCTTAATTATAACTACATTCTCTAGCCATGTTATTAAGTAAATATAATGTAAAAATATTTAAGTAAATATAATGTGAATGGGCTGGTACACACTTAACTGTTCCACATTAGAATCCAGCAACCGTGAATGAAGGACAGGGTATAGTAGAGGAAAGGGGCATGATAGAGTGGGGGGTAACTATATGCGATATAGTATGATTTTCATATACAAGTTATTCAAAAGTTAAGAGCTAGTAATTTGTTAACCTGCTTCTTCAAAGGAAAGAGACCATCACAGGACCCCTGCTGACCAGATGACTGTGTGTGACTGTGTATATAAGGCACAGTGGCAGTGACATGTCATTATTTTCATTATATTTCTAAACCTTGTTAGTAGGTGTATATAATCAACTCCTATTCTCTGACCACAGCACCAGTGCTGCATGGATATTTTTGTTGTGATTATAAGCGAACATATTTTCTAAATGTACTTGATAAAAAATGGCTAAATTGTGCAGGCACAGGATAGAACCTCTTACCCTGAAGCTGCTGTAGGAAGAATGGGCTGAAGACCTTTGAAACGAAGTTGAGTGGAAATCTCTGTAGAAGGGTACAAGCGTGCAGCAAGTCAAGCAGAGTTCGAGGCTGGAAGTGCGAAAAACGCGCATTCAAAACAGACTCCACCTTCCGGAAAAGCCGTCCAGCCTCCTGTGGTACATATCCCAATGCTCCCAGTGCAACTATCTGCCGAGATAACTGTTCCGTGGTATACTCATCTGCCCTGTACACAAAGCTTTCAGCCACTGCGTCAAAGACTGGGGGAGAAAAAATTTGCCGTTTTCCAAAATATTGCATTACCCTGCTTATTGTCTCAGGATGAACTGTAAAGGCTATTTTGGGTATATGGCGTTCCAAAGCCTCAACGAGAAAGTGATCACTGTGTCCATAATGCATAATTGCAGACAGTACAATCGACAGTTCCATATCTGCAAAGTTTGGCACGTGACGCACAGCCTGTTTGCACAAAGCAATCACCAGTGGGAGTGCCTGTGTTTGGTCCAGCATTACAAGAGCTTCAAATGTTTCGCTGACTGTTACAGGGTCCATTTTTGGGGCAAGTCTGAGTGCTTGTGTGTTCATTTCATTCAGCAAATCCTGGTACTTCCCACCCTCACCTAACCCTGCAGCTAGCATTTTATAGACAGAGGTCAGCTCATTTGGATTCCAATGAGCTGGATCTTTGCTCTGGATCTGCCTCATAGCCTGCTCTACGATGTTACAATACGGCCCATCGACTGCAAAAAGTGCTTGCACTAACTCACACAACGTCTCAATGCTCAGGCGGCCTGTGTTTAGCCGTAGCTGACTCTCGGACATTAATCTCATCACCAAGGTACTCTTTGGGTCTAGATAAAGACGTGTACAGCCCAGCAAAGCTCTCACCACCACCTCGTCTTCTAGCTCACCAGAGGCTTGCTGTAACTTTAGACACATCTTGTTCAAAGCTGGATCAGACAGCAGCATCTCTGGTTTCTTAAGTCCTCTGGCTCCATCCTGTTCCAGATCAGCCAGTCGGTGGAGAACAGCAACAGCACCTGCACTTGAGAGGTGTAGGCTGGAGTGAACAAGGTGCAGCACTTGTTGAGAAGTCGTGCTGGAAAAAAGCCGCTGTTTAAATGCACATTCCTCATCAGAGCTCAGACCATGCAGCAGAGAGGCGAAAGCACCTCGTGTAGACGGGTCACGGGAAAGGCGGATGGATCCGGCTACAAGAAAGACAGGCTCGCGGGTTGTGATGCACAGCTGCCTTTTTTGCAGTTTTCCCTCTTTCCTGCAGAGAGAATGACGGTAGCCCTGAAACAAGGTGTGACAGCCTGGAGCACACACTTGCTGTCTGGCACACACATTCAGAGTGGTGGTAGAGAGCAGATGAGGAAGAGCCGCTTGCCTCAGCACATGCAACCTTCGCACCACTTTCAAAGCCATGAAAGAACTTTATGACATCCTTCACCTGCAGTGATAAATATAACAAAGTAAAGGGATTAAAGTGGAAAAAAGAGAAAGACAGCATTTTAGATTGCAGTGTTTTCCAACCTGAACCCTGTGGACCACTAGATGCCTGATGTATTTCAGTTGTCTGAACAATCCCAGTTCTCCCCACTACCATCCCTGTTCTGTGTTTATGACTGCTTGATTCAGGCATGTGCAAAAAAATAATGTTAAGATGGAAACATTGCAAGCTAGTGCTTTAGTGAATTAAATCCCTCAAGGTGGTTTCACACCTGGTCTGTTTCAGTCATCCTAGTGGTCTCAGATCAATGACTTTTTTTTTTGGCACCTATGTAACCATGACAAATGAACTCAGACCCCTCTTAAGTGAACTACAAGCAAATTGTACTCAGACCACCTTCAGAGTACATATCTGGAAAACAAAGTGGTTTTAGTCCGTTTCACATTTCACTTTAGACAAAGAACTTCTTGTTGTTGCTGTACATACATTTTGTCAACTACAGAAAAACAACTAAAGTGCCTTTTTCCATGAGTCCATGTGGTCCCACAAAAGTGTTGGATAGCAGCATGGCAGATAAGAAAATCAAGTAACTGTGGTAATACCAATTACGCTATAGAGTTTAATTTGTTAAGCAGCAGCAATAATAATAGTACTATGTTAATGACAGGAACAACAGTTACTGTAGAATACTATTAGTATACAGAATGTGTGTAATATACACTTATCAGCCATAACATTATGACCTAATATTGTGTTGGTCCCCCTTTTGCTGCCAAAACAGCCCTGACCCATCGAGGCATGGTCTCCACTAGATCCCTGAAGGTGTGCTGTGGTATCTGGCACCAAGATGTTAGCGGCAGATCCTTTAAGTCCTGTAAGTTGCGAGGTTGGGCCTCCATGGATTACACTTGTTTGTCCAGCACTTCCCACAGATGCTCGACTGGCCGCGCATGACCCTGTCGCCACTTCACCACTGTTCCTTCCTTGGCCAACTTTTGATAGATACTGACCACTGCACACCGGGAACGCCCCACAAGAGCTGCAGTTTGGAGATGCTCTGATCCAGTCATCTAGCCATCACAATTTGGGCCTTGTCAAACTCGCTCAAATCCTTAGTCCATTTTTCCTGTTTCTAAACACATCAACTTTGAGGACAAAATGTTCACTTGCTGCCTAATATATCCCACCCACTAACAGGTGCCATGATGAGGAGATAATCAGTCTTATTCACTTCAACTGTCACTGCTCATAATGTTATGCCTGATCTGTGTGTAGCGTATGCACATATTTGGTTTATTCTAAACCCTCACATCAACCAGTCAGTAGCTCTATGGCATGAAGCTTGACTTGATTTTGATGGTTCAGCAACAAAAATGCTTTTAATCTTTCATCAAATATGCTTTGCCTGGTATGCCAAATGTTAAAAGAGTCTTTTTAAAAAAAACAAAACAAAAACAGCAGCTAGTTCCCTTCTGGGTCCACTTTAACAAGACTGAGTATGGTTCATTTAAATATAACTAGATATGAAAACACCATTAAACTCACAATCTTACTCTTGTATCCACATGCCCCGTTTTTATGTAGTGACTGAATAATGCACGTTATGAAAGTCACCTGAAAATAAGCTGAGTTTAATGTGTTAATGATGGTTTACACTTTGACAGTAGCAGTAATAAGTATTTCTATATAGCTGTTGGCTATGTGGTACTGAATTTTATTTAGAGAAAATTTTAGCCTATACATAATAATAGATGGGGTGATGAACTATTCTACTTCTGCTGATTAAAAGTCCTATTACTGAGATGGAATAAAGTTCTGCAAACTGGCAAGCACCAAAACAAGCTGTTACATTATGTATAATCGAGCCTAATTAGCAACTGTAAAGTTAAGCATTTCTATTGTCACATAACTATTTCATTTGCCCTTGTGCCAGTGATCTTAATAGAGGCCAGTGGTCCCGGAAGTTGATGTGTCTACCAAGCTTAATGTTATCCAATTAGCAGTTACAAATAGATCTGGCAGATGAGCTGAAACGAGAAAACACCCTGTGCACGTCTCGATTCACATTTACATGAACTCGACATTTGTTAAAAATAGTACTGTACCAGAATGATTAGCAGTCGCTGTAGCTGCGTGACTCGTGTGCTATCTTGCCATATTCTGGACTCGCTGTGCAAAGTACGCATGTGCGGTATCTTGAATTCCTATTGGTTGAACTACGCTATGGTGGGCGGAGCTTAACACAAGCTAAGAAACGTGCCTCTCGTGTGGTCCATGAGAATATACTGAGCCCTACGCAGGGTGCATCGATTGGGGACACCGCCACGCAGCAATCTGTAGACTCTTTCTTGGATTAAGTAAGTTTTTTGAAACAATTTTGGACCATGATAACCATGTTTAAGAACTTTTATGCAGTCTAGTACCCACAAAACATTGTCATTTTTTAACACAGTAATCAAAGAATTATTGCTCCTTATTTGAAAAACTTGCATGGTTAATGTCACAAATGTCAGAAACTCAAACATTTATAAAACTAAATTTAATTAAACATTAACTTTTATCATAGATTTTATAACCAATCATGTTCAAAAACCTAGAATTGCAGAGACACTAATTTCTGTGTCTAAGCTCAAGGAAGCTGAGACATGCTGTCTGGTATGAGGGAAAGAGCACTGGTATTTTGTGTGTAATTTCTTTTATTTTATTTTTATATATATATATATATATATATATATATATATATATATATATATATATATATATATATATATATATATATATATATATATATATATATATATATATATATATATATATATATATATATATATAAAAAAAATATCACTTATTCATGCACCTCCTCAACAAAAGAAATCCTGCTAAATGAACAGAGAGACAGCAGATGCTACAATTTGAGTAATTTATTGAAAAAAAAGTTCATTTATTATAAAATGTAAAAATTCAGCTAGATTGGGATATAACAGCAAGCATGCTTGTAGACCCCACCACCACTTCACATTTTTCTACATTTAAAGTACTGAGATACCGAACCCCTATGAGGTCCTAGACTTTTATGTGCAGTTCTGCTGTATCCAAATTAAGTGTCTGTTGAATTTATTTGAAAGGTAGACTTTATTGGGATAGGTTTAGAAAAAGGCCTAAAATACACAGATAGAATCAAATATCATAATTAATAATGCATATACAAACCCAACTAATTACATGTAAGGTTTCAAAAGAGTCAGAAGTAACATACTGTTTAACCAACCACAGCCAATGACTCCCTCACACCCCTAAACAAACAACCGTGCTGTGTCCAGTACGACACATTCAATACAACAGAACTACAGCGACAAGGTGATAAAAATACTTATCCTACCATGTTCAGTGATTTGGTATTAATCTAGACATATTTTCCCCTTAAAGTTTGCCTTTAAATAAATCACACACAAACCGAGCAGCCTGGCAGATTTTTGAGGTTGGCATTTATCTCAGAAAATTTCCAGAAACATTAGATAGAGCTCCTTTAGCTGAGAATGAAGATTAAAAAGGAAGGATTGACAACGCATGGAGGTTTCTGTATTTAATCATCCTTGTCTTTGGCTCCGTGTTTGAGGATACGTGTGAACTCAACATAATTAAAGTTATTCTTCTTGTCAATTGGGGCCTCCCTGAAGAGCTCATCAACCTCCTCGTCTGTGAAGCGGTCGCCCATCGTGGTCAGAAGTTCCCGCAGGTAGTCTTCCTGGATAAAGCCTGAGTTGATATGAGAAGAACAGATGGTGAAAAGATGAATGATTATATATTGGGTAGATGACGTTTAATCCCAAATGTTTCTCAATCCAATGATAGATGTATCCAATTATATTTAATGGTTATTAAACATAAATCTCTAGAACTTCAGAGCATCTTTAACTTTTTTTTTATTATTATGGGGTAACATTTCCTTCTTGTTTTTCACGGTTTATAACATCACATTTTATTTATTGTGACTGATCTAAATGAATTGTTTGTAAGAGCCTGAGGGATAATGGTGCTTACCGGTTCCTTCCTCATCAAAGCAGGCAAAGGCGTTGCGGATGACGTCTTCTGGGTCGGTGCCGTTCAGTTTCTCTCCAAACATGGTGAGGAACATTGTGAAGTTAATGGGCCCAGGAGCTTCATTCATCATCGCCTCCAAATATCCCTCAGTCGGGTTCTTACCTGAGATTAGATGAAGGGGTTAGTCTGAGTGAGGTGTGGAACAGCATGAAAAACTTGAGTATAATAACAATACAACCCAATATCAAGCTACCTGCTTACACAGGTTCTAAATTTTCCATAGAGGACATAACTAGACATCCAAATATCAGAGGATAATTTCAATTTTCAACTCTGTGAAAATGCAAAACATTGAGCATAAGAGTGAAAATCTCGTGTTATGTAACTGTATACAGCTGTGAACGGAAAACCATTTCAGAGTGGTAAGTGTTTGAAGCCTACGCATCATCTTTGTTATAAAATAAGTCATGGCTGAATCCATTTATCAAAATGTAGATTTTATTCATATATGTTTGCTGCTTAACCACAGAACGTCTTTCCTACCAGCGGCCATCAAACTCTAACTCCTCCCCTTTCAGTAGGGTGCAGAGCTGACAATCAACAATAATTATAGTGTACATTAATATAAATATGTTCAATATCATTCCATCATAACATGTGCAATATCACATCATGTGCAGTATGTTCTTAGTTCCCTAGCACCTTTTTTGTACTTGAATACATTTTACATATATAGAATATTTCTTTTACTTGCCATATATATTTTCAAATACACAAGTACTTTTGAATACATTTGCATATATAGATTGCTTCATTTATATTATTTCTCTTGTATCTGAAGCAGTCTCTGGCAAAAGAATTTT
Organism: Hemibagrus guttatus; assembly: GCA_033459395.1. Classification (NCBI taxonomy): domain Eukaryota; kingdom Metazoa; phylum Chordata; class Actinopteri; order Siluriformes; family Bagridae; genus Hemibagrus; species Hemibagrus guttatus. The sequence goes on along the minus strand of JAUCMX010000005.1, from coordinate 26,751,214 downwards.
CTTCAGGATTAATAAAGTTCTCATCATATCTTAAATACTTATGTAAAAACTTGAAACATGTTTTAGGAGACACACTCCATCTAGAAATTATGTTGTGTATCGTTAGCAATAGGGTGACACTTGGTGGTAAACTATTCCAGATATGCTGTTATGGCAATACACAGTCAGCCATATGTAATCAGCCAGCCACAGTGACAAAGCACAAACTGCTACACCCTCCACAGAGATGTCCATAACGTCACACCTACTCCACCTATTCCTGTTAGTTCCTCATTACATTTCACCTGCTATGAAATAAAACAACCCAAAACACAATTTTCAGAAATAATTTTGATCTGACATACATCAGGGCCTAAACTTGAGAAGTAACAGTGCTGGTACATCTTGCAAAATGCAGGAGAAAACAAAACGATACCCAACAGTAAATTTTCTTGTTCCGTGTATATTGTATACATGGACAATGTGCATGGTATTAGAGGTAAAAATTACCCAGAGATGCCAGCATGTCATGCAGATCTTCCTTGTCCACAAAGCCATCACGGTTCTGATCGATCATGTTGAAGGCTTCCTTGAACTCCTGGATCTGTGACTGATCGAACATGGCAAAGACATTTGAGGTTGCGCGCTGAGGGCGCTTCCTGGCAGTCTTTGCCTTCATACGAGTTTTGCTGGACGACATGTTGGCTCTGTTCTGATTTTACCTAATAGCAAAAAAAAAAAAAAAATTATAAAAAAAGAAATTCAATGTCAGTTGCCCTTGAGGGCAATTTACTTTTGTCAATTTTTTTATTTTTATTTCCATTATCTGTCCTGGTTCAAACTGTGTAAAGTATCATTACAAGGAAAAAAGGGGGATTTGTCCAGTCTTGTCTGGCAAAGCAGGTCTAAAAGAAATGTGATAAGACAATGATGATGCCCAAGAAGCTCTTCAAATGGAACTATACAAAATGCCTCAATTTTTTTTTTCCAAATGAGAACCTAAGGCATGAGTTACAACATTTGTTTTAAACAAAAAAAACTACAGAAATAACAGCTACATACAACAGTAACAACAGGAAAGCCCATTTCCGTCTTGCATGTACATATGATTCATCTTTACATTAACATTACAGGGCCTCCAGGACATTGCGAGGATGAAGTGATGATTAATACAAACTATTTTAACTGCACCAGCTGCCACACTTAGATGGAGGAAATCTGCTTGATAGAGTCCTGTTGTAAACCACACCATTTCCTCAACATGCTGGAATTCATTCCTCATAATACCAAACAGTCACTCTTTTAGGAAAGCAGAAACCAATTATGATATCAATAAAGTACTCTATATTGCCAAAGGTTTTGGGACACCCCTCCACATCATTGAATTCAGGTGTTGGTCTTGGCCCCTTAGTTCCAGTGAAATGAACTCTTAATGCTTCAGCATACCAAGACATTTTGGACAATTTTTGGGAACAGTTTGGGAATGGACCTCAACCTGATAGAACACCTTTGGGATGAATTAGAGCGGAGACTGCGAGCCAGACCTTCTCATCCAAAATCAGTGCCTGACCTCATAAATGTGCTTCTAGAGGAATGGTCAAACATTCCCATAAACACACTTCTAAACCTTGTGGAAAGCTTTCCCAGAAGAGTTGAAGCTGTTATAGCTAATATTACATTAAAGGCAGATGTCCCAATAGTGTATCAGCATCAGGATCATAAAGTTTTCGGAGTAAGACAGCTAGATATAAAGGCATTATTGAAAGTGGCCTATATTTTCTCCCTCGAGTCTTCTATACATAGACACACTACAAGTCAACCCAGTTTACACTGGAACACTTTTTTTGGGCTTTTCTACACATTACACATTTATAGACAGAAATTTTCAGATAAAATGCATTATTCTAAACAAAAAGAATCAATCACTTGCAAAACCTACACATTTTAACACATTTGTTGTGTCTTCCTTAAGAGAACCACTTTTACCAAAATTTTTAATTATTTTCTCTACGTTATGATCTACTCCTATTATAAAAAAGGGTCAGGTTTAGTAGGTGAAAAAAAAAACACAAAAAAAAACATGCACATAAATGTAGTGTCCAATACTACACACATTCAACCCAAAATAATCTCAGGAAAAGGATGACAGACAAAAACAGACAGCTGAATATGTTCAGTGACCTGGTATTTGATATTTCCACTGAAAAAGGATGCATCTTCAGATATTTTTCACATTAATGATACAAGCATATATATATATATATATTTTTTTAATTCCAGTGTTTGCATGGGCCATACCATTTCTAGAAAATGACCAAAGCATGTGGCTTGAATGATTACATCATAGCTCTTTACACTGAATATATTAGATGGTTGAATTTGTCAAAGGCAAATGTGCTGAAAATTACGACATTATGCTTAAGACTTCATTCACCTTGGGCTATTTTGTTGATTCTCGACTCACCGACATTGCTACATCGACAAGACACAATTTACTACGCGATGTTCAAAAGATATATCACACACTAACTGGCGAAGATTAGCCAATCAGTAGGTTTATACAGTTACTTATTTTGGCCAATTTAATTAAAAAGTACAAGTTTGTGTGTCGCACTAACGAACCGGCTCGTAGTTAATACGCTTAGCAAACCTTGCTAACTCATGCTATCGTTACATCCGCCTTCAACAAAATGACTGAATTTGGTGAATACAGCCGAAGTAACGATTCATGCACTTTAGCAAAACATGCAAAAGAAAAGCAATTTAGACATTTATCAATAAAAATTAAACATAACACGTACCTGAAACCCACGAAAGTGATGGCCTGCTCAACCACCGCCCAAACTTCCTGATAAAAGAAGAGACTGCTTCCGGACAGGATATCTAGATCCGCTCAACTAGGGTTGTAGGGGTGGATGAGACAGCACAGGCTTATAAAATAATACATAAGAACGGTAAATACCCTTTAATCAAAACCTACAGCGAACTATATACATTTTGCTTTAATTTATAAAGACTTTCACCACTTCTTTTAACGCGAATAAAAAGTTGTCCAAATTCACATATTACGAACACCCCTATGTGATGTGACTTAGTTCATCCAAACCCACCCAAAGTCTGGTCTACGTAGACTGTTCAACATGTCCATATAGGGTGCTGTGACTCAAAAGTCAGACAACACAATGAGCATATAGAAAAACAGCTGTTTCTCTCCGGAACCTTTGTTTCACAGACTCTAAATCACCCCTTGCTTATTTTCAACATTTATCTCAGTAAAAAAAAAAAAAAGAAGAAGAAGACGAGATTAAAATCTATCCAAATGTTAGCCACATCTATTACTTTGTTTTTTTTTGTAAAACATATAATTCAGTAATACAATACTAAATTGGTAAAAAAAAAAAAAAATGTTAATAGTTGTTACTTAAAATTTCCTTTAAAAGTGTTTGTTAGGACCATACTTGAGTACAAAAAAGGAAATTACAGCTATACTACTATTCTAGGTCAGTGGTAGCTTGTTGACCAGAAGGTCAGGGTTCAAGCCCCAGCACTGCCAAGCTGCCACTGTTGGGCCCTTGAGCAAGGCCCCCAACTCACACTGCTCCAGGGGTGCTGTGTCATGGCTGACCCTGTGCTCTGATCCCAACACGCAAGGATGAGTTATGCGAAGAAAGAATTTCACTGTGCAGTAATGTATACATGACAAATAAAGACAACTTAATTTACAAACTATACAACTCTAGAAACTTTTTATAAAAACACCTGCTCAAGCCCCAGCAAACCCCTGAATTTTACAGCTGAACTCTCAAACTTTTGCATACACTATATTGAAAATCCTAATAAATAATAGTAATAAATACTATACTGTTTTGCTATAATTTAAAGATGTTCTTAAAATGTTATACAGGCAAAATGAAAAGTGTCCCTGTAAGATTTAAGATTAAGCTTTGAGCCACAGAGATGCCATCAATACAGCAGTGGATGACTACAGGAGTGGATCGTTGTAATAAAAATCCCTAACCAGTTGATACAGTGTATAGTGAGTCATTTCATTCCTGAAAGGCTTACGTGTCAGGAAAAAGGACAGGTGAGACCAAACATGTAAAAATGTGTGGCTGCATTTGCTAGTGTGTCTTTTATTCATAAGTCATCAGCATTTTAATCAGGGGTGGATAAAGTACTGAGAGATTAAACTGAAGTGAACGTATAGATAATATGTCAAAAGCTTACTCGATCAAAAGTGGAAGTATCCAACCAAAAAATGTACTCAAGTGAAAGTCAATAGTTGATGCTTTCAAATGTTCTCCAGCATTAAAATCAATTATTGTAATCTGATGAAATTAAGTTGTTTTACTTTGAAAAATAAATTTGATTTCTTATTTACAACTTTTTGAACATGTTTTTAAGCAACTATGCCATTTTGCATTAAACATGATTCAGTGCTTTCAACCTTTTCTGACACTTCAGCTCTGACAGTTCCACAAACTCAACCACATCACTCAAATTTATAATTTGTCTCAAGAAGTGATAGTGTTTTGTTGTTGTTGTTGTTGTTGTTGTTGTTGTTATTGCTCCCTTTGGGATCCAATGTCTAGTCTTAACCCTGTGAACGGTCTGGAAAGCTTTCTATTAAAAAAAAACAACAACAACCTTATCTATGCATATGTGGTATCTCTATAATATATATTCCAGAAAAATAGGACATTGCCAAAGGCTACAGAGAGCAATTTAGGAAAAACATTTGCATTTTGAAACTGTCCTGGAGGAAATGATTTCATAATTTGTCAATTCTCCCACACACTTCTTGGTAAAGCTTTTTATATTTAGAAGCCTTACAACTTAACAAAAGCTTGGCATGTTACAATCAGGTGGCTTACAGTTAAGCTATGCTTTATATGGGTGACAGAGGAGAGTAGACACGGTGAAAGGCAGTTCACAACAAGACAATTTATGTGACTTTTTTATGTGACTTCAAGCAAAATAATACATGTTTACACAGTAAGAAAAGGCTCATGGAACGCATAATGTTATCTCGTCCTTATTAAAGTGCAATCAAAATACAATGGAACAGACTTGACAGCAAACCCAACCCCCAAACCGCACCTTCCCCCCAAACACACACACTTTTATGTGGAATCTTTGGTACGTAACAGAGGTAACAATAGCATGGCTATTGTTAGTGTGGAACAAAGCTCTGTTAGCCAGTATAGCTTACTAGTTTCACCAGAAGTATGATAAGTTTAGATTTATGGTCATAAAAAAGCAACTGTATTGGAAAAAAGAAGTGTCTGAGGAAATAATTGTGTGTCACAGGTATGAGAGAAAGGTAGTGAGAGACTTGTTGGTGTGTAGGAGAGAATGATTCTTTCCATCAGATTTAATTTAGGGCCTGAAAAAGGTCAGATTAATCTCATACATCTGTTTGTAAATACCATAAATGATCTTAACGGACCTCACTGAGTGATTCCACATCATTACCTTATCAACATATACCTTGATAATTAGCAGCCTATCTGTGTGACTGGGATAGCTGAGCTAGAGCTATATTTAACGCCTCTCTAGCCATAAAAGGTCTCGCGTGGGGCTGAGGCATGTCAGCCCGCCTCAGTATTATTTTGGTTGTTGGAGATTGCTTCTTCACTGCACAGTACTTTGCGTGAATTTTGAGCTTTGTTGATCCTCCCTCGGACCTGGACCCTTGTTTGTATCTCTGTGCTACCTGACTTGATTTCCAGCCCACAGAGCGTTGGTTAAGGTAGGAACGATTCAGTGTGTGGTGTTGTTGCAGTGTTATATGTAAAGGTTAATAAGATCGTTGTGTCAGATGCTCAAAGAATTATATTTTATTTATTATGATGCATGATTTTGCCTAGATGCCCTTTGGATTTTGTCAGTGCATCATGGTCTTTTTGCATGTGCTTCCTGAACTTTGAACTTTTATACCAAAGGTTTGGATTCACAGGCTCTCTGGACGATAAAATGAGTAGCCAGATAAATTCTGATTTAAAACACCGATAAATTAAGCAATACTTATCCCTCGGACACAACTAAAAATCTGAGTAACTTCACCTTTCACATTGTAGAATGCAAAATGTTTATCTGTAATTATGACATTTTGATAGCTGTATAAAGGTTTATAACACCTACAGCTAATGTGATGTTTGTAGACATTTCAAAAAGACAACAGTGTTATGTTTCTATATCTATAAGGCAGTGTACCATAGTGAACAACAAATAAGAACTTGACAATATGAGGCTCCTTACTGATTAAATTAAAAAAAACTCTCCCGATTCAGATATAATCAAACTCACTTAACTTGTGTGTAGAAACCTTTAAGCCTTCAGTGTAAGAGAACTTCAGAGCAGAAGCTAGGCACTGAACTAGAAGGAGAAGGCGATGTCTGGATCGATCCCATTCTACCAGAAGCACCACCGTCACTATGACCGTGCCTACCATAGCCGGGAGGCGGAGTCTACAATCAGCCAATACAAGCAGAGCTCCAGCACTTACTCCGCCCACAAAACCAACACAAAAGGGTAAGATCAAGGAGAGAAATCCACCAACATAATCATGTCCCATCCTTAAACTCTTGTTTAACATCTCCTTGGTCCAGTTTAATCACTGACCCAGTAGCTGATCATTCTTTGCTTCCTTGCATTTCCCTGCATTTCCCACTAAATATACATTTAAATATATCTAAAACCAAGCAACTTGTCTGTGAATCCTGCATGCTTTACAAATTTCTGTTTTGCCTTTGGTGGTAACTGCTGAGACCGCAAGAATGTTTGTCTGCAAATTTAATTCAGAGTCATGTTCAGGTCTGAGTTTGTGATTAAGCTTGGGATGAGTTTGTGAACAATTACAGGGTCAGTTGTCATGTTTGTGGGTGTCACATTTTAGGTTAAAGCTTGATTTTATTGTGTGGTCTACCTTTTGGAGGTTTTAATTATAGCCAACACTGCATTTGCTAAAGCCTACACATTTGTTTTGACTGAGTATGGTTAATACTGACGGCTTTTTATTATAGACCTTGGATGTAGTTCATCTTTAGGTAGTCATGACTAACATACTGTATGTTAGAATTTTTTGTACTAATTTATTCTCTCTAGTTGGGATACTGAGGTCATCTGTAAATGGTTTAGAAATAACTTTGGATGAATGTTAAAGATATATAATATCTTCTTATGGTACCATGGCTACATATATAAACACCTTTGATGTATTAACAGACATCTAAAGTATCTGTCTGTTTTTAACAATGATAATGTTAATAGTGGTTTGGTGAGAGGTTTTGGTATGAGTTTTTAATTGTTTGCACATGTAAAAGGTTGCGTTGGATTGTAATTTGCTATTTGGTTGTATTTTTTTTATAAATGGTATATTCAGGATTCGTGGATTTTTTTGTTTCTTTTCAACTTAAAGTTCCACTAGAGTTATTATCTATTCCTTGCCTATAAGAGAGCAAACAAATGAATGTTTATTGTGAAACATAAGAACCCATTCACTGATGGAGAGATGCAAAAAATGGATAGGTATAGCGTTATTTGTGTTGCTGGAAATATAAAAAAAATTAAATATCAAATCAAACACTTGGGTAGTAGATGACAATTTGTTTTCACAACCTGATGAAGCTTGTTACTTGTTAAGTTCTGACTCAAGGAATTTTATTGAACTTCACATATTTTAGGCACTTGACCTTTTGACTTATTATGCAGTTATTGATTGTAAACAATACTCAGTAACTACCTTGAATTATTTAGTAATTACAGTGAAATCTATAGGATGATATATAGTTATTTGAGTGAGGAATGTAAGTCTGGATCTGCATGCCTGGAAGTCCTGGAAACAGGTCCTGGAAGTTTAAAAGGTTAATTGAATTGAATAGGTTATCCAATTTATAGGAACGCATAATTGTAGAGTGGTAGCTCAATGCTCAATTTTCTGTGCTTAGTAGCTAAAATGCTGTGATTCTGAAGCCTAGACCTGACCGAGAGCCACTGTGGGGTACCTTGAGGAAATATACCAAGCAGTGTGCAATGATAAGCTTTTATGACCAATCTATGGATTCATCAAATATCTGTTCAAAGTAAGACTGAAAATACACAACAACCACTTCATTCATCAAAACAGAATTTTAATAGCAAAATGTGGAGCTGGACATGTTATCACATCCCAAAGTGCAATTTCTGCACATTCTGCACAAAACCTCCATTGATTGAAAAAAATGTGCAGGGTCATAACAATTTTACAACCCAGTAAAACAGAGAAATGTTGCTGAATTTTAAACTAGATTTTGTTATATATTTGTGCCTGTATTCTCTCGATAATTTCTATACATTTTAAACTTTTTGTGGAGGTATAGATCTGCTAAGTTATGAATAATATTCATTCATTCATTGTCTACCGCTTATCCGATCTACTCTCGGGTCACGGGGAGCCTGTGCCTATCTCAGGCATCATTGGGCATCAAGGCAGGATACACCCTGGACGGAGTGCCAACCCATCGCAGGGCACACACACACTCTCATTCACTCACACAATCACACACTACGGACAATTTAGAGATGCCAATCAACCTACAATGCATGTCTTTGGACCAGGGGAGGAAACCGGAGTACCCAGAGGAAACCCCAGAGGCACGGGGAGAACATGCAAATTCCACACACATGGTGGAGGCGGGAATCGAACCCCCAACCCTGGAGGTGTGAGGCAAATGTGCTAACTACCAAGCCACCGTGCCCTCCTGTTATGAATAATATTTCAGAATAAATTTGTCATGCCTTTAAAACAATTCTTTTTATTTATTTATTTTTCAACTTAATTATTTCACAAGTGACTATAAATCTTAATACCACAATGCAACAGATTTGAAATATACAGAATTTTGAAAATAGTCTGCAGTTAGAGACCAGATGACAAAAAGACCTTCATACATAAAGCTTTTCCAGACACGGATACGCTATTACATTGCCATGTCCAGACACTTTGTTCTAAATTTGCAAACACAGACCTGTTAAGGTTTTACTCTCACTTCTTCTCTGCACCTCCCTCTTTAGAGTCTGTAAATACACCCGCCTTTGTGAGAACTACATTATCACTCAATCCCTATGCCAAGGTCACAGTGTGCTTTTAGACAGCCACTCTGTGTGCTTGTGGAACTTTTCTGGGTGGATGTCTCTCAAATGTGCTGAGTGGTGTGTGTTGTTAAATGTACAGTATAATGTAATCAGTCTAAACCAGGTGTCCAGGTGGTTTGAATATCAATACTAGAGTTTATTGTAAAAACATTCTATTGCCCTCTGTTATTTTTCTATTTTGAAGGCTCTGGTTCCACCATCTTGGTTTGGATTTTGCTTTCTACAGAGATCGTATATATTACTTTTAGGCAGCAGTACTAAAGGGTACTAAACCTGTCTCCCCTCCCTCACTCATCTAATCTCTAATTCTGCATTTCTTTCTCTCCAACATTCCTTATAATCCTCACTATGTTTTTACATGACAGACATATCCTAATGTATGATATTTTTGCTGTGGGCATTTTAGCATCGGAGGTACCACCTTTACCTCTCTGGATGAGACGGGTGTAGGTCCTCAGCTAAAGAGAGCCAAGCCCACCTACCTGGCTGTGGACAAAGAGAACCAGATTATAGGCTATGTGGTGCCCATCTTCAGGGGAAGGTATGAGCCAGGACTCATGAGAGCGTACATAGTCATAATGATGGGGAAAACAACTGGGATTTATTAGACTTCAGTAATGAAGGGTATCTGTTGATACCGGTTTTCCAGGCACAGATACGATATTGATTACAGTGCATTTGGGAATGCTGTCCTCCTTTTAACTTGAACATTACCAATAACCCATACCTGGAAAACCAGCTACACTTGTATTTGTAAGTTTAAAAAAGGTTTTTTTCCCATGCAAATGTGCTATTTATGTATAAAAGAGTATTTCTGCTTCTGTCATGATACTGACATCCAAATTCACACTTACTCCTCCACCCTCACCTTCTCCACCCAAGTCAGGAGTTTGCAAGTGGCCTGTCAGACACTGAAGAGGCTCAGGCTAAACAAACTGCTGGTTACCTGGCACGCAGGGACCTCTTCACCAGTGGGGTGGAGATGGAACGCGTGGAACACAAGTCTCGCAGAACCGTCATGAGGGAGTCTGCAGAACGCATTTCCCTCACCAAGAGGGTCAGTGCAGATCAGGAGCGTGTTCAATCATCCTTTGTTTTAGATCTGTATTGCATTTATTAATAACTAAGTGTGATATAGATAGAAGGGACATTACAACAATTGTGACTTAAACAGTACTACACTGATAGCTGATAACATATTTGAATATTCTAATGAATACCTAACAATTGAAGTCTTAGTGACTTGGGTCTTAGGTAGTGGGTACATGTAAATAGAAGACTAGTGGGTGGAAGCTTTGCATCCATGTAGCCGATTCATTATTTTTCCTCAAATCACTGCTCATTTTGATGCCATAACTACATGAAACTGACATGAAGTGTCAGGTGGTACAGCTTTGGTTATATGTTGTTTCATGCAATCAAATCTGCATTTGTTTCTATTTACATTTTCTAAGCGCTATTCTCTCTAAAATGAACGGGATATATACTGTAGGTAATGATAATTCATGCTAATTATAGCATAGTAATTTCATTGAGAAAAGAATATGGTGAAATGAACTGTTAATTGTTTTAGCTGAAGGTGTGCATCACTGCACTCAAACCTTCTGCTGTCTCCACTCACTGAACACTTTTAATCTCAGCCTGTGACAAGACACATCATCATGAGAGAGAGAGAGAGAGAGAGAGAGAGAGAGAGAGAGGAGAGAGAGAGAGAGAGAGAGAGAGAGATCATAACTGCATTTAAATTAAATGAGTCAATAATCCATGCCACCCTTGTGCCAGATGCCTGAGGTTTCTTAAGAGACTGTATTGATGTCTCTGGCGTGTGTGTTAATGTTATGAATGATGTTGTAAAATGAAGGAAGCCCAAATGGGAATCAGGTTTCATATAATGATGAAAACTGCTATATCCACATGAAAGCAAAGCCTAGTCAAATTAGCAAGTCAACCATACTGCAGACAGATATACAGTAAGCAAGCATGATGATTGTCTGTTAAAGTTTTTCTGCTGTTTACATGTTTGTGGAATGTGAACATGTTGCATGCTGCATAGCAACGAAAGTAAGAATATAAGGAGCATGGTAGAACTGTTGGCATTTCTAAACACAATACAAAAACAAAACACTGTTTTAGCTGTATATGAAGCCTGTGTGTGACCACATGCCTGTAGATCCATGACAACGAAGAGTACCACAAGCGTCTGAACAAGGATAACCTGATGCATTCACCAGAGTTTGTGATCAAGCCCCGCTCACACACTGTGTGGGAAAAACAGTGTGTGCGTCTGCACTGCACGGTTACAGGATGGCCCGATCCCCGGATTGTGTGGTGAGCAGACACACACACATACATACATACACACACACACACACACACACACACACACACTCACACACACACACACACACACACACACACCATTAGCAGCATTGTATTACTGACTTACAGGTAACAGATTATGCAACTGATTTTTATATCTTTTTACAGTGGCATGTCCTGACTAGAAAGAGTTCCATATAATTAGTCTATTGAGGAATAATTTAAAAAAAAAATTATATTTACACTAACAATATGATAACTTTTAGCTAGTATTTTATTTTTTATAAGATTACCATAAATAAGAATTGCATTTTTTTTAATTGCCAGATAATCTTTCTAAATATATAGAAAAATACTAGAACGCAAAAAATATTAAAAAAAAAAAAATCTGATTATAAAACAGAAAAGTAGAATAAATAGAATAGAAAAGATTATTTCGAGCTTGACATGAGTATACAAATATCTAGAAAAGGTTTAATTGCTTTATATTTGGTTTATTGTTATCTACAATCTAAATGAAAAATCTAAATGAAAATACGACCTAAATCGGACTTGTTTCAAGGTATTTCAGCTTACAAAGATTAACAGCTTTCATTTATGTTTGTTCAATTGTTGCTCTTTTTTTCAGCATGATTTTGTTCTAATACTTTAAATTCTTAGTGCCTCTTCTCTCTATCATGATTTTTTCTTCCATGCCACCCTTGCCAACCAGGTACAAGAACAATGTTAGTATTGACCCAATGGCTCATCCAGGGAAATACAAAATAATAAGCAGCTACAATGTCCACTGTCTGGAGATTAACAGGTAATCACACTCATAACATTAACAAGTATATGATCTACACCTGTTAGTTACAGCCATGTTACGTCCTAAATATGTGCAGATCATAAAACACAGAAGGCTGAATCTCTCCCAGCATGAAACTGGAGCAAAACTGACAAAAAAAAAATATCATTTGCGATGTATAGTTGTAAATAGTTTTTGTCCAAACTGTAATCAGAGTCCTGCATAGTTCATAGTTCATGCAAATGCTGATACGTGATCCAAACCTTCCTTTGTCAGTTAGCCGTAACCTAAGGGACACCTAAAAAAAGCCATGCATCATTGACATTCCTTCCCTCTTAGCCTTGGTATCTCATTGTCTCATATACAACACACTCGTCTACACAAGGAATAATGAGGACGAGGATAGAAATGTACTTACACTATATTCAGTTTTCATACTGAATTATCTACATTCTAGACTAATTGGAGCCATAGTTCATGGGCTACATGATAGATTATAGTGCTGGTAAATTATCTGCCCCTGGTGTGGTGATATCATTGCTTGAGGTCTATTTTTGTCCTTGAACATAAATTTTGGTACTTCTGAACTTTGTAGAGATACATGGCAGGCATACAGAGATGTCCATGTCACGGTGCTGTCTGTGTGTGAATGTCACATGTCTTTCTGTCATTGTAGATGTGACTTTGATGACACGGCCCAGTATCGTGTGTCTGCCATGAACAGCAAGGGCGAGCTTTCAGCTTTTGCCTCTGTCGTGGTTAAAAGTATGTCACGAATTAGCTTCTTGTTATCTAATAGAATCTAATGATACCTTCTCTATGTTTATTAATGATTGTAAATGTAGCTTTATCAAACATTTATCAAGTCCTGAGGTAAATGTATAAATGTATAAAATCAATCAACCCAATTTTACAAACAGTACTTTTCATTTTTATGTATAGCATTTTATTTAAAAATATTTTGTAAAATAAATCTTTGACATTTCTTCTAATCAGATTTCTTCCAATTTGTTTAATATTTAGGATTCAAAGGTGAAGTTGATGATTCTCTCCCAGCTCCTAGACTCTGTAAGTTTCCAATGGTTGAGTGTTATTTTTGTTTCTTTTAAAGGTTTCTTTTAAAGATTTTGTGCATTATGTGAAGGTACAAGGTACAAAGTACAGCAGTCAGTCAAAGAAGAATGTTACTAATGCTAACAGCTGTTTTGTTTCCCATGTACTGGGTACAGATAAGAGATGGTCCAGCTTTAAAGGTAATCGGGTGAAAGGTTTTTTGTGTTCTGTTCTTTAAGCACTGCATGTCCTCACCGGGCAATATTGCATGGTCACTATGTCTCGATCCAAGTTTTGTTTCAGACTTGGAGTTGGCTGAAATTCTATAGATGCTGATAGTTTTGGTTCTGTGTCTACAAAAATATTGGTTTTTCAGATGTTTTTAAAAAGCTGCATTATGTATAATTTTGGAATTGTATACTCTCCAGTAGAAAGAAAGCTTTTACACGTTTTTTGCCAAAGAAAATTCCATAGTATTAGTTGTGGCAGTGTTCTTTACCACACAGATTAATCTCAAGGCTGGGAGTACACACACAGATAGAATTCAAGGCACAATCCATATAATGCACACTAAGTAGTATGCCTAAACAGTAATACCACAATATTGAGCAGTTTGTCATACAGACAAAGCATTTGTGTGTTTTAGTTCAATATTACAGAAGGGTTATAAGAATAAAAGAACTGTCGAATACATAGTTGAGCATCAGATGAAATCTTTCAGCTGCCATCAGATGATAGTTAGCTTTCAGTATTTAAGAAGACCTGAACAAGCAGCAGTGCCTGTGCTTTACACATGCTATAGTATAGCTTTGCCCATTCTACACAATCACAAATAACACATAACCTACATTAAAAACCTGTCACATCATGCTAACTAGATAAAATATATAAATCTTTGGTTGAAGGAAAAAATACTGCTCCACTGTAATCTCTTGTGCTGCTCAGGGCCAGATCACAGAATAAATGTAGGGGCTTTGTCTGAGGCTCTGCACATCTCCGCAGCTGACAGATGCAGTTAACCTGCTAACACTAGCTAGCTAGCAAAAAACAATATAGAGAGCAAAAGTAAAAACACTATTAAAAAAAAAAATCTGTGTTCTTGGGTTATTTTGTTATTTAATTAGTGTATTCTGTTCTCCAGTATGGAAAAATGGTCTACTATATGATTATGAATAGTTTTCGAGTATAGTATTAATTTTTTGTCGACTTGATATCACTAATTCTCCTCCTACATCCTCCTTTTTCTATGGAATATGTAAGGTGACATACACACTTAGGTTTTCATCAGTGAACATTTGAAGACTTTGGTAGGAATTAGTGTTAAGTTTATAATGAACTCAGGATTTACACTGACCTATACATTGCTCAGGAGCTCTTGGTTGCACAACTCCACAGTTGTATAAAGGACATTATTTACATGTATTATTATTTTTTACTGTCCAGTTTCACCCATATGAGGATGGGTTCCCATATGAGTCTGGTTTCTCTAAAGGTTTCGTCCTCATATAATTTCAGGGAGTTTTTCCTTGCCACTGTTGCCTCAGGCCTTCCAGATTAAGATGATTTGGACATGTTCAGAGGAGGGAGAGTGAGTATATTGGTAGGTGAATGTTGGACATGGAGCTGCCAGGCAGGAGGCAAAGAGGAAGGCCAAAGAGGAGGTATATGGATGGAATAAAGGAATATATGAAGCTAGTGGGTGCTAGTGTTGAGGATGCAGAAGATAGGGATAAGTAGAGAGAGAGGATTAGCTGTTGTGACCCCTGAAGGGAAAAGCCGAAAGAAGAAGAAGAAGTTGCCTCAGGCCTGCTCATTAAGGATACATAACATTGTCATTTTTATTATATATTTTCTTTTTTATATGATTTCTCTAAAGCTGAAGGGCACCCATCATAAAACCTGTGCTAAATCAAAATATGAAGACCAGATGATCCACTGAAGTGACCCCAAACAGGGAGCAGCTGAAAGAACAACAGCATATGTCTATAAAGCTGCTTTGAGACGAGATCCATTGAATTTAATTGAATTGTATATGACTGATATCTCCAGGAAGCATGCAATATTTTCAAAGGCCAGCAGATGTAGATACATGGAGATACAAGGAGATAAAGTAAAGTAATTCAAGCTTAGGACAGAACTGGGGCCCTTGGAGCTGTGATGCAGCAATGCTTCTCACTGTGTCAGCATGCTATTTAGTTTAATTAGTCTAATTAGTTTCATTAAATAAATGTATTGTTAGCTTTTCCCCAGTTTCTTTATTATTTGTAGTTTGATTATGCTGTGGAAGAGCTGTTGTTTAGCTAATTTTATCAAATAATTTCATTATTTAAAATTACAGCAAATTATCCCCAGAATACACTGATTAAATAAAGTGATGTCTATTTAAACTCTATTGAAAGCCATAAAGACTGAATTCATGTAAATATGTTTAATGTAAATAACCTTTACTTTATGTTGATACTAATCTTTATCCTAACCTTCATTGTGCAATATTTAACATAATTTAAATGTCACTTTTGCATAGGTAACATTCACCAAGTCTGATGTGGAGCACTCTCTCACCTATCAGTGTTCTATTCTGTGGATCTCAGTATGTTATTGATCTGTAGCTCAACCCACACTAAGTTCTTATTAATTTGTGTGTCTTAGTGCCCTGCCTGGAGTATGGAGTCACTTTTGAAACACATATTGTAGAGAAGTTTGGTGTGTCTTTTGGACGTGAGGGTGAGACGATGAGTCTGGGCTGCTCTGTTATCATTTACCCATCACTGCAACGCTTCCAGCCTGAGATTGAGTGGTACAGAGATGGTGAGTGAACAAACTTTCACTGATCAATTATCACTTTCAGTTTTAGGATTACAGATTAGTTGAATGCTTTAATCCATTACTGTTTACTACTGTTCATTTGTGTATGTGTTAGATAAGTTGCTGGTGCCATCTAAGTGGGTTCAGATGCACTGGAGTGGAGACAGAGCTACGCTTACACTCACACACCTGAATAAAGAAGACGAGGGGCTTTACACTCTTCGTGTCATCACAAAGTCTGGCTATGAGACACACTCTGCTTACGTCTTTGTACGAGGTAATGTTTAGCCTAATACAGGAGGATAGGGATGATTAACATTCAATGGTTCCAGTGTAGATAATACCGAACATAGTTTTCTCTGAAATTGGGATGCAGTTGGGCTTTCCTCACAATCAACAATCACCTCACAAGACACACTGTTTTGTGAGCAATTATGCTACAATCTACTGAACCCCAGCAATCCACAGCCATTGTCATCAACATATTTATATCACATGAACTAGACTGTGTATTCAGTTGTCAAGTGTGAACAGTAGTGGTCTAAGCACACATGCACAACCTTGAGGGGGACCAGTTTTCAGTTTGGTAGTGCTAGAAGCTATGTTGCTAATCCTGATTGACTGAAATCTGAGTTCAGGACGTCCAGGATATATTTACAGCAAACGCTCAAGACAAGCAGACTCTGGATTAAATCTGGTGAAACGGTTGTGTTGAATTCTATGCTAATGACAGTGAACACATACATTTTTAATTTGTGTCAATCGAAGAAGGCAATATCCACAATCATCTTAACCATATCCATTATCCATGTCCAATATCCCTAGTTTGGGTGCTAAGGCACCTGAAGTTGGTCCATTGAGATGGGAAAAATGGTGTTTGTGTGTAGTGTTTCATACTAGCCTTTTGTTAAAATATATGAGGTCTACGGGCTAATAGTCATATTTTTGACACTGTGATGGTGGTCTTGAAGGATGCAGGGAGTAAAGCTTAGAAGATATTAACAATTCCTTATGTAGATTAACTCTGAAAAGAGAATCAGAAAAATTAAAGGAGGGGAGGCTTACCGTGCTGGCTGTGGACATAAAAGATATTCAGCACATATGGAGAAATCACCATCATATACATTGTGAAATGGTTTTAGTCAGAGATGGTCTACATACTCTGTCCATATTTGGAGTCTGAATAATGCGCATAGGTGTTTTTCTTTGACTACCTTGACAGCCTTTATAGGTTTTCAACACCTTTGCCTCTGCTTGCTTTTTATACTATTGGCATGTAAGGTATATATTCAAGTTGTACAATATAGTGTGTGCTTTAGACAATATTGTAGCTGTGTATATACAGTATATATGGTACCATGTGGACTGTATTTATATGTTCAGTGCTAATGACATTGTGTTTTTGTCTGAAAAGGTTTTTTACTCCTATGTCAATGTCATACAAGT
This sequence comes from Hemibagrus guttatus, assembly GCA_033459395.1. Classification (NCBI taxonomy): domain Eukaryota; kingdom Metazoa; phylum Chordata; class Actinopteri; order Siluriformes; family Bagridae; genus Hemibagrus; species Hemibagrus guttatus. The sequence goes on along the minus strand of JAUCMX010000005.1, from coordinate 26,733,690 downwards.
GGGTGTAATCTATCTGCTCTCATTGGACATCTCAAATTTAGATCATACAATCATAACATTACCCCCACCCCCTTTTCCCACACACACACACACACACACACACACACACACACACACACACACACACACACACAATGGCTCATGCAGCTGTGGAAAAATTGATGGCAAGCTCTTTGTTGACTCCCATTTAGCACCGTGACCTTATATTAATCCAAAATCTCTGATTAAATGCAGACTTGGCCTGTCTTTGGTTTGTTCTGCTGTAGGTATAAAAGTTTTGGTTCAGTTCTTAAGCCCCTACCATTAAACATAAAGATAATCATGTACACATGACTCATGGAAAGTTGCGTACAATCTTGGCATCAAATAATCATAAAGCAATGAATTAAACATTGTGTGGAGTGATAGACCATGTGTTTATGAGTGTGGGCTTGAGGCTCTCTCAGGTTTCGTTCTAATTTTATACCTATCTGCTGAAAGCATGCAACAGCTCAAGTTAAGTAGCAATCAGAGCCTTAGAGGGGAATGTCCTTTTAAAATTTTGTTAATCCTACAGTACAAGGATTTCAGTACCACATAATATTGTACAGTGTAATGTAATACTACGTCTCCAACAATAGTTTTAAAGGAACGTCACATTGTCACAGTAAAATCACCAGAGTTAAGTCAACATATATAGTAATAATTCACCTTAGAAATTTCAATCAAGATTGAGATGAGCAAATTTAGCAAATATGCTCTAGCAAATAGGAGTTTATACAACTGACATGAATTTTGCATGATCATAGGAATATAAAATTGTTCAAATTGCTAACTGACCTGTGTGACTGTGTGTGTTATAGATAGTGACGCAGAGGTTGCAGGGGCTCCTGGTGCTCCTCTGGATGTGTTTTGTCAAGATGCTAATAAAGATTATGTCATTGTTACATGGAAACAGCCTGCTGTAGATGGAGGTAGTGCCATTCTGGGCTACTTTGTAGACAGGTATGTATGTATAAATCTTAAAAGTATGTGCGTAAAGTATGTATAAAAAGGAGATGGAAGGATATACATTAAATAAATATTTTGCTTTATTTGAATGGAAATATCTTTAGAGAGACACAAGAGAGAGAGTTCATGACAAGAATGTTTTGATAGCCTCTAAAGTTAGAGAGCTATTATTGTTATTCTAGCCATACACATGCATACTGTAGAATAAAATAACATTTTCAACAGCCTTGATCGCAAACCTGGTGTGAAAGTTTAAATTATACAGAAAGATTTAGAATTATGTATAATATAATTCTGCTGCTGTCAGACCATAACAGTTTCCCTTCTCCATCTGTCTATTATCTTGGTTTCAAAAGGTGTGAAGTTGGCACGTTTCACTGGATTCAATGCAATGATACTCCAGTTAAGTTTGCCCGTTTTCCAGTTACTGGTCTTGTAGAAGGCCGCAGCTATATTTTCCGTGTGCGTGCGGTGAATAAGTGTGGCATGAGTCATCCTTCTCGAGTGTCAGAACCCGTGGCGGCCATGGACCCTGCTGACCGTGCTCGCAAAGGTGTGGATATACTAGCATGTACCTCCAAGAGACTATAAATCTGTTAGAACTATAAAGCCCAGTCTGGCTTGCTGGTGATTATAACAATGATGTTCATGGAATAGAGTTTCACACTGCATTTCACAGAAAGGCTTTAATTTGTTACAATATCCATGATAATGCATAAACCTGGAATATCAGTATTAAAAAAAACAAAAAACAGAAGACATACTTTATATTTAGTGTATACTTTAGTTACTTTAATATGAAATGTAAAATATGAAATTGTTTTCTTTCTTTAAATGTGTTCCTCCCCATTTCTCTCTCTCTCTCTCTCTCTCTCTCTCTCTCTCTCTCTCTCTCTCTCTCTCTCTCTCTCTCTCTCTCTCTCTCTCTCTCTCTCTCTCTCTCTCTCATTTACTGATTGAAGGAGCCTCTGCACCTTGGACTGGCCAGATCATCGTTACTGAGGAAGAGCCTGTAGGTAAGCAGAAGCACTTTGTAGAGACACTTATGAGGACAGATCAGGGTCTAGTGGAGTTTGATAGTGTTACCCTTACATTCAAGGCCTAGCATGTCATAGCAATATTCTTTCTGAATGTTATTTAATTCTATCATTTAGATTTCGTGTGTATTTAAAGTAAACACACGTCAATAAGATTGAGTGACATTTCTTGACTTTTCTGGCTCTTTTAGAGGGTGTGGTTCCTTGCAAACCTCGTGATCTCACAGTTATTGAAGCCACCAAAAACTATGTGGTGCTGAGCTGGAAGCCCCCTGGAGACAAGGGATACGATGGTGTCATGTACTACGTTGAGAAGGTCCAAAATCCGTACAACTGTATACTCCCATTTAAGATGCACTACAGTATATTTTATTTTCGATATTAGTAGCTAAAAGTTTAAATGTTTGCATTTTATAGTGTGTGTCGGGCACAGACAGCTGGCAACGTGTGAACACTGAGCTTCCAGTAAAGTCTCCACGTTTTGCTCTGTTTGACCTGTCTGAGGGAAAAGCTTACTGCTTCCGTGTCCGCTGCTGCAACTCTGCCGGCGTCGGTGAACCTTCAGACCCCACAGAGCCCACTCAAGTGGGAGATAAACTGGGTAAAAAAGCTGTTACTTCTAACATTGTTATAACACTTCTAATCATGTTAGAATTAACATTGTTTTTAACTTTACAATAAGATTAAATGGGTCCATAAATGTATGGATGAATAGATGGATGAATAGATGGATGGATGGATGGATAGGTGGATGGATGGATGGATGGATGGATGGATGGATGGATGGATGGATATCAAGCAGTGAACAAACATGCAAGATTAGCTTTTACATTTTTACATTTTAACAAAAAGCATTGCATGCAGATACTCTGTTCATCTGAAATTGTTGGTAAACTTAACATTCATAGTAATTTTTATAGTTTTTTTTTTTTATTTTTCTTATTCATATTATTATTTCTTTGATAGAAATGAAAAATAAGTTTTAATATAATAAATATTAGTTTAACAATTCCATATCCTCCACTCTCCAGATATTCCATCTGCCCCAGGCCGTGTAGTCCCGACCCGAAACACAGACACATCTGTCGTAGTTTCATGGGAGGCATCACGAGAAGCTAAAGAGCTGGTGGGCTACTACATTGAGACCAGCATTGCTGGAAGCACTGCTTGGGAGCCCTGCAATAATAAGCCTGTCAGAGGCACCAGGTAAATCTCCTGGATTCACAGACATGCACACACACTAAGACACACGTGTGTATATATGTTATACACAGGATTTTTATACACAATCCCCTGTTTTTTTATCCATAGATTTGTATGTCATGGCTTGACAACAGGTGGAAAGTACGTTTTCCGTGTGAGGGCAGTTAATGCTGCCGGAATCAGTGAATTCTCACAGGAGTCTGAGGCTATTGAAGTTAAAGCTGCTATTGGTGAGTTAACATTGATTACAGTTTAGCTTTAAAAATTATGTTAATTCTGATACTCAATACGGCAAGGATTATATTGTACTATGTAAGGGGTAAAGTCTTCTTGTTTTATGGAGATCAATATGACCACGATTTTCCAATACGTTTGCTTGTGATCATATTTCTATGAACATGTTTTCAGCTCTGTAAACTCAGCAGTTCTGCTCCTTTTATGCTCCACACCATTGTTCCACTCTTTAACTTCTCATGTTTTCAACTGCACTGTGAAGCCACCTCCACATACCCTGCAGCTCTGCCCATGATTCTCCCAGAAGGTGGGGTTAGGACTTGTAGATTTCCTCTAGATTGGGTCCTGTGTGATCCAACATAGTGGTGACTACAAAACCAGTTCACCCGCGCTCACATACACCCTCTGTTCAACCTTTCCACTCTTTAGCACACACATCCTTTTGCTCCACTATAGCACATCACTTCCTCTTTTCCTTTACCCATATTGATCCTCTTAACAAAACCATTCAGCAACTTAGCAACTGTGTTTGGCTTTGTGCTGAAGTGCATGATCAGTGTACCCTTGTAAAACACACATGGCAACATTATTATGATTTCTGTCTATTTATTTAATCTTTTGTTTATAGGCAATCAATAGGTCTAAGTCTAGATACAGATATTGAACATATTCATAATATTATAACAAAGTATCTGTTAACATGCATTCTATTTGATTAAGTTTCTCAAAAGAAATCATTAAATTTTGTTGCCAAACATCTATGTGTATCATCAAGGATGGCACAAAGCATCTTACTTATCTGCATGAACTCAATTCCTTTCGCCACACTTCTCTCTGTCAGTCTCTCTGCTCTGAGATCTTCACTCAGATCTTCACTCATCCTGCACTCCTTTCATTTTCCTTCTCTTTTTTCTAACTGATTTCTGCTATTCTCTTCTGGTTTGCACACTATCAGATGTCACTCCTCAGCCATCTTGTCTTCATTTTTTTGAACAAATGAAGACTTTGTGTTGTTCTGTCTTTCTTTTTCTTCTAAGTTGTAACAGATTATGTTCAGTGAGCTATGTTAATAGTTGTTTCCAGTAATATTGACAAGTATATGCTGTGCATGTATGCTGAAAAAAAAAGAATATTAAAAACAAGTAAAAACACTACATATGAATGTGCATGCAGAACTACTGTTTGTATAAAGCAGCTTGAGTTAATGTGTTCATTTCTGTGACTTCTACTGAGTTCACTTTGTTTTTTCTCTTGCTGTTCCTGGCTAACTACTTTAGGGGGCGGTATTCCTCATGGTGTGTTTCTGGAGTCAGGGGGTAACACAGTTGGACTAACCCAGCACAGGCCAGGCAAGGAGGGCAGGCATGTGCCCCCTGGCTCCCCTGCTACTACACCGCTAACTTCCCTAGCTAGTGTTAGCGAGAGGGCTAATAGTGCAGGCCCTCAGAGTCCTTCAAATGCACTAAGTAAAGTCAAAGTAGGGAAGACATGTAGTGTAACCTGGGCTCCTGAACCCAGCTGTGAGTTTGATCCTCAATCTGGTACCAATTCAGACCCCAAAACGGCCAGTACTACTGGCACCAGTTCGAACAACAAAGTGGCCAAAGAATCTTGCAGTAATTTAAAGAACAAAATAGACTCTAAACATGACGCAAATTCAATCACCAAATTAGGACTTGAACCTGGCACCAATTTAGACATTACAAGTGGCTCTGCACTTGGAAACAATTCAGACACAAAATCAAATGCTGAACCTGGTACCAATTCAAACACTAACACAAACACTTCAAGGACCATGGCTGAGCAGGTTCCCTCTCCCTCTGCTGATAGAGTAATGCAATCCATAACCAAGCCGGCAACTGAAGTGCTGGAAAAACGTAAGTCCTCAATAGACTCTTCTTCGGAGCAAGAGAGAAAAAAAGAAAATGGAAATGGGCGCAGAGGTTCAGGTGAGGAGACGAAGTGAGAGTGAACTTCCACTCAGTACTGTCTTTGTGGATGACCACATGTCTTCAGAGCTGAAATGTCTTTTTTTCTTTGTATTGCTTGTTTTAGTTCTTCATATGTTTTCACTTGTTCAAAAAATGTGAATATATTTTGCACTGCTTTGAATATTACTTTTGTTTTGAACACCTTCTTTAAAGGTCATAAGGTCATAGAAATATATGATATATACAGAAGGTTTTATGTTGGTATCAAGTTATTAGAATGCCATTCCTCACCTTTGTTACATTTTGCAGTTAATATTACTTGGCAATGTTCACCATATTCCAATCAGTCATAACATTAAAACCACCTGCCTAATATTGTGTAGGTCCCCCTAAAGGCATGGACTGCACAAGGTCTCTGAAGGTGTCATATTATATTTGGCACCAAGACGGAAGCAACAGATTCTTTAAGTCCTGTAAGTTGTGAGGCAGGTCCTCTATGGATTGGACTTGTATGTCCTGCACATCCTACAGATGCTCAATCAAACTGATATCTGTGGGATTGGGAGAACAAGTGAACACCTTGAACTCTTTGTATTGTTCCTCGAACCATTCCTGATCAATGCAGTGTGCATTATCTTGCTGAAAAAGGACACTGCCATTAGGGAATACCAGTGCAATGAAAGTATGTATTTTGTCTGTAATAATGTTTAGGTAGGTGGTACATGTCAAAGTAACATCCACATGAATGCCAGGACCCAAGGTTTCCCCAGCAGAGCATTGCCCAATGCACCACAATACATAACAATCTCTTCCCCAGGTATGCAACATACATGCATCCAATGATGAAGAAAAACAAAACAACAAAAAACAACAGCAACCTTGAATCATCAGAAAAGTCCACCTGTTTCCTTTGCTTCATGGTTACATGGTCCAGTACTGATGCTCATGTGGCCATTGTAGGCACTTTCGGCAGTGGACAGGGGGCAGCTTGGGCACCCTGACCAGTTTACATTGGCTCAGATCCATATGCTTGCCCATTTTTCCTGCTTACAACACATCAACTTCTAAATCTGACTGTTCATTTGGGGCCTTATATATAAAACCTCTTGACCGGTACCACTGTAATGAGATAATCAGTGTTATTCACTTCATCTGTCAGTGGTTTTAATGTAATGGCTGTTATTTACTGAATAATTCACAGGAGTTACCATGATTTACAATTATTAACTGCCAAGATTTAATGGGTTAAGTATTGTTTGCTGAATTTTTTTCACACTTCATCATATTTCAAACACTTTACATGAAATACTGTGGTTTTTATTTTGAAACTGTGGTTGGTTGGTGCTTTTCTTCCTCACAGCAGTTACCCAACAAGTTAGGCATATATAACGGAGCATATAATTAAAAATTTTCCAAAGGTAAGTTTGACTGTGTAGTGTTTTTGTAGTTAGTATTTTTATTTTGCTAAACCCTTGATTATAACAGCTTTCTTTCACATTTAGAGACATTTTCTTGCCACCTCCAGCTCGCAGTGCACTGGCCACTCTTACTACTTCATAAAAAGGGTCCTGATGGTTTTTTTTGTTTTGTTTTTAAAACATTCATTTCACTGTACCATATTAAGTAGGGAAACCAAATTACTGCTATGATTAACTGTGACATTCACTGACCTTGAAAGGTATCATTATGTTGGTTGTTTAACCAAATTGGACTACAGGTCTTAGAATAAATAATAAGTTTGGAAAAAGTATAAAATCTTTATTGTTGTAACATGAAGTAATATATGACAAGTATAAAAACATCCACTCTGCCTATATGACTGACCTCAAGAGAAACCTATGTTCATCTGACTGGACTAAGTTGTCAGTCTTTTTCTTGAATGAATCTTGATCATCCTCTCAAATCCTAACTGCAGTCCTTCATTTACCCAGCCTCCCCTGCTCCACCCTTTGGCATTTCTGTGTTGGAGAGTGTAAGGGACTCTATGGTACTAGCCTGGAAGCAGCCGACATTCATTGGTGGTGCTGATATCACCGGGTATTTTGTGGATTACCGTGAAGTCATCGGTGGAGTACCTGGAAAATGGCATGAGGCTAACATTAAGTCAGTCAGTGAGAGAGCCTACAGGGTATGTTTATTGATGTTCTCTTGGATTTAAGACCAAACATTAAAATACAGTGATTGAATCCTAATGCTCTCTTTAATTTCTCCACAGGTCTCTGAGTTGAAGGAGAACATGCTCTACCAGTTCCAGGTTCGTGCTGCAAACATGGCTGGTGTTGGATTGCCATCTCTGCCTAGTCAGACCTTTAAATGTGAAGAGTGGACCATTGCCGTGCCAGGTGTGTGTGTGTATATATATATATATATATATATATATATATATATATATATATATATATATATATATATATATATATATATATATATATATACGAGGGAGATCTTTCATTCATTCATCATTCATCATGTATTGGATTGTTTAATATTTATGAATCTACCTATACACAGGTCCCCCACATGATCTCCAAGTGCTGGAAGTACGTAAGGATTCTTTGGTGTTGCTCTGGAAACCACCAGTGTACATTGGTCGTGATGAGGTCAATGGCTATTACATTGACATCAAGGAGGCTGATGCAGATTTTGAGAAATGGAGGGGAGTCAATGAGAAAGCTACAAGCAAGACATACATGAAGGTCTGTCTGTGTGTGCTAGATGTTTGAAAAGTCAATGTTAAGTGAAGTTGCCTCAAACATACCAAAGGGGGGGCATTGTTCTCACATCTATGTACACCCTATGTAAGATTTAAAAAATTACATCCACTAGACAGCGTATCAAAGCGAAACAGCCCTGTTCCCACTTGGTTTCCAAGTTGAACTGTAAAATTCCACGTTTTCATTCACAGCAGCGTTAGACAGACTGACAACATATGTCTGTCTTTAAAATACTCCTTCACCATCGTGATTGGTGTCATGGTCTTGACTTTGACTTTACATTCAAAAGTATTTAATAATCTAAAAACTGCAGAAGACTGGTATGCAAAACAGACTTTTTCAGTAGGTTTGAACTGTACATGAGTTTTAGAAATTCAAACAGTAATTATAATAGGAAATCCAGTTACTGTTATTATTCATTGACAATCTAGATGTATGTTATTTGATTGGCAAGCTTTGTTTGTTTTAGCAGAGGAATATTAATGAGGAACTGTGTCTAGTTTAATTGCTGAGCTACGCTAGTGCTGTGTGTCACAATAGTGAAAATACTGCAATAACATATTCTCCTGTGGCTTGTATGAATGTGACTTCTAGTAACATTTCAAAATATTATCATACAAAATTTGTAAAATAAATGAACAAAACAAGAGGATTTGTTGAGTAGTTTGGGAACCCCTATGTAAAGTGTGTTTATAAGAGCTAGCTGACTAATGGTTTTACTTCCTGTTTCCAGATCAAGGACCTGAAAGAGGGTGTTTTGTATGTTTTCCGTGTACGCGCTCAGAACAAAGCAGGTGTGGGCAAAGCATCTGAAGAAACAGAACCAGTGCTGGCTGAAACTAAACCAGGTACAAAAATCTTTGTTTGGTCCTCAAAGTTATCTGTGAACATATACAATAATTCTCAACTTTTAGCCAAAGCATGATTATTTTCTATAATGCAACAAAAACACCAATAAGTTAAATGTTCTTAATGATCTTAATACTACAGAAACCCTGGTAAATTTAAAAGACCCAAAATGCAAAGTAATAAATCAAACAAAAAGGATGCTTTCTCATTTTTAGGTACTATGGAGTTGGTTGTGGATGTTGATGATGAAGGTATGATTTCACTGAACTTTGAAAGTCATAATCTCACTGCTGAATCCAAGTTCATCTGGTCCAAGAACTATGAAGAGATGAAAGACACTAACCGTTTGACCATGGAGACCAAGGGCAACAAGTAAGTGTGTGTGTGCTGGTACCTTTCTCGCTGTAATGTTAGTTTATTTTTATAAAACATTTCAAGACATATCTATCTATCTATCTATCTATCTATCTATCTATCTATCTATCTATCTATCTATCTATCTATCTATCTCCCTCTCTCCCTCTCTCTCTCTCTCTCTCTCTCTCTCTCTCTCTCTCTCTCTCTCTCTCTCTCTCTCTATATATATATATATATATATATATATATATATATATATACAGTGTTGTGAAAAAGTGTTGGCCCCCTTCCTGATTTCTTGTTTTTTTTGCATGTTTGTCACACTTTAATGTTTCAGATAATCAAACACATTTAAATATTAGTCAAAGATAACACAAGTAAACACATCATGCAGTTTTTAAATGAAGGTTTTTATTATTAAGGGAAAACAAAATCCAAAACTACATGGCCCTGTGTGAAAAAGTGTTTGCCCCCTAAGCCTAATAACTGGTTGGTCCACCCTTAGCAGCAACAACTGCAATCAAGCATTTTCCATAACTTGCAATGAGTCTGTTACAGCGCTGTGGAGGAATTTTGGCCCACTCATCTTTGCAGAATTGTTGTAATTCAGCCACACTGGAGGGTTTTTGAGCATGAGCCACTTTTTTAAGGTCATGCCACAGCATCTCAATCGGATTGAGGTCAGGACTTTGACTAGACCACTCCAAAGTCTTCATTTTGTTTTTCTTCAGCCATTCAGAGGTGGACTTGCTGGTGTGTTTTGGATCATTGTCCTGCTGCAGAACCTAAGTTTTGATAGATAGATATAGATATACTATCTGTATACACACTGTATATTTATCCCTGCCACTGTTGTACATATAATGTACATAATGCACACATTTTTGCACAATTATATAATTACACAACACTTTATCTGCTCTAAATACAACTTGCACATACTTCCTCTATGCACATACTGATTGGCTTATTTTATTGATGTACATATTTACATATTTATCTGCACTTGTTCATTTGCACAATTTCTGCGATTTGCACTTCTGGTAGATGCTAAACCACATTTTGTTGCTATGTACCTGTACTTGCAATTACAATAAAGTTGTATCTATCTATCTATCTATCTATCTATCTATCTATCTATCTATCTATCTATCTATCTATCTATCTATCTATCTAGAAATTTTTCGAAAAGAAATTTAGAAATATTTTTAGATATATTTAGATTTAGAAATATATTTAGAAAAGCTTTTGTATTGTCCTTGTAAATTATGCTTGTTCCCCCCTTCTACCCTGTCATTCTCGAGAGGAGCAAACAAAGTAAGAATTTCATTGTACTAATACATATGACAATAAAACTCTTGAATCCTTGAATCCTAAACAATAGAAGCAAATACAGGATACTGAAACCACCTCAGATACGAATGGTAATATTTTGCCAAAATATTTTACCAATGGTAAAATTTTAAAATTTTATTCTGACTTCTGCAGGTCCAAAGCCATCTTTAACTGTCCTTCTGAGGAAGATCTGGGTATCTACTCCTGTGCTGTTACACACACTGATGGAGCCTCTGCAAGCTACACCCTGACTGAGGAGGGTATGTTAACCTGTTGTACAATTTTTTTTATACTTGCAATCTCATGATTTTAATGAACTAATCAAACAGGAATCCAAATTATCTCAAATCTATTCAACCAAGAGGCAGAAACTGATTTACGTCTGTATTTATGTTATGACAATATAAAGCTTTTATATGTTAATATCAAGAGTGCATGTAAAACGTGCAAACAGCGAGGAAACAGACTATTTGAAGATAAGATTGGACTCATTCTGACACTGGCACATTACAATGTTTATAAAGATAAAAAAAAATAGCACATATGGATTCAACAATGAACAATTTGAGCCCATATCCCTTATTCTGCAAAAGATATTGCTTGGTCAGATAATGCCAATTAAGCATGTCTTGGCTCACGGTGGCTTGGTGGTTAGCACGTTTGCCTCACACATCCAGGGTTGGGGGTTCGATTCCCGCCTCCGCCGTGTGTGTGGAGTTTGCATGTTCTCCCCGTGCCTTGGGGGTTTCCTCCGGGTACTCTGGTTTCCTCCCCCGATCCAAAGACATGCATTGTAGGTTGATTGGCATCTCTAAATTGTCCGTAGTGTGTGATTGCATGAGAGTGTGTGTGTGCCCTGTGATGGGTTGGCACTCCGTCCAGGGTGTATCCTGCCTTGATGCCCAATGACGCCTGAGATAGGCACAGGCTCCCCGTGACCCGAGAATAGATCGGAATAGCGGTAGAAAATGAATTAATGAATGTTGACCTCTAACATTTAACCTGTAATAATGTTATTCCCTCCATGGTTATGAGGGTTGAGCTGGAATTGAACTGTGCTCATATGTTATGACAGGTCTGAAAGAGCTGCTGAAGATCAGTCATGACCACAAATTCCCCAGTAAGTAATTGTCTTCATTCTGCCTTCATAAGTGCCTTTTTCAGAGTTTTCATGTTTTACATTAGATTTATGTCCTTTATGTATAATGTGTATGTCTGGTCATTTCACAGTGAGATTATGTGCATAATGATCTATATTATCTAACTTCTAACTGAATCAAACCTGGTTTATTAGTCTCTCACCTCTCATCTCTGTACCATCTCTTTCCATTTTCTCTGCAGTTATTCCTCTGAAATCAGAGTTAGCTGTGCAGTTGCTAGAGAAGGGTCGGGTTCGCTTCTGGCTGCAGGCTGAAAAGATTTCTGCTAATGGAAAAGTTGAATACGTTTTCAATGACAACTTGATTTCTCAGGGAGAGGTGAGCAGATATTCATGCACACACAATTTGATTCACTGGATTTTTTCTCATATACAGGACATCAGACTGATTTATTTGGGTTGAGTTAATCAAGATGATTGATTTTTAAAACAGTGCTATGAAAGTAAACTTTTTTGTATTCAAAGGTGTTTAATTGTCTGTTTCAGAAATATAAGATGAACTTTGATAAGAATACTGGTATCATTGAGATGTTTCTGGAGTCATTGGGGAAAGAGGATGAAGGAACATACACTTTCCAACTCCAGGATGGCAAAGCCACCAATCAGTCCAGTCTGGTGCTGATAGGAGATGGTACACACTCTCTAAGCCCATATTACCACAAACACACACACACAAACACACACACACACGCTTCACAAACTTCACAGCTTCAACGAGTAAAGCAAATAAACAAAATTTATAATTTGTCTTTGTTTTTTTGCAGTTTTCAAACAATTGCAGAAAGAATCTGAGTTCCAGAGGAAAGAATGGCACAGGAAACAAGGTAAGCATTCACTAGAGAAACAAGAAAACAGATAATCCTGTGGCTCAGCACTACACAGGAATTTCT
>JAUCMX010000005.1:26640991-26715991 GCA_033459395.1 Hemibagrus guttatus | reverse complement strand
GAGTTTGATTCATCACCTGTCTGTCCACTATAATAAGATTTATATCCATATTATCCAATCTATAGACTGGATATAGACAACCTTTGATGGAATTTGTCAGGATAATTTCTAAAAAATCTCAACTGTGCCATGGTTTCTCCCTGACAAACATTAAAACCTAACAATGTACTCTTTAACATCTCTTCTCTAGGCCCTGAATCTGACATGTAATATCTCAGGAGACCCCGTGCCTGAGGTGACCTGGCTGAAGAATGAGAGAGAGATGGTGTCTGACAGCCATTACGTCCTCAAGTTCGAGTCTGGCAAGTTTGCCAGCTTCACCATCACCACTGTGAACACAAGTGACTCGGGAAAATACAGCATCTTGGTGAAGAACAAGTACGGCACAGAGAGCAGTGACTTCACCGTAAGTGTCTTCATCCCTGACGATATACCTGTCAGGAGAATGTAGAAAGCAACAAACACAACTGGGATTACGATAAAAAAGCAAGTAAATATGTACAAAGGTTGAGACTAACAGAACCAGTTAATAAATGCCTTCTTAAAAGTGAATTATAATCATTTAACATTGTCCTACCAAGTATACAAAAGCCTCCGTTACAGCCAGGTGAACTGTCTAGGAGTATTTTCACGTTGAGAGTGTTACAGAATGGTGCTAAAATATGTTAGAGGTTGAAAATGGAAAAAACTCTTGGTCCAATTGTTTCCATAAACCACCACATAAGTACCCCAGGCTGACGCATAGTAAATTGAAATCAGTGCTTTATGATGCTTTATTATATGTCTAGGGTTAATAGTGCTTAGTAAAGTCATGCTGTATGGCTGAGGTTCCTGTAGTCAGTATTCAGAGTTTCCCATAGTCATGATTCTACAGCTAATTTCCATAAAGTGCCCTCAATGACTAAAACTGGAACCTTTCCTCGTGGCATCACTGAACTTCTGTCTCAAAAATGTTATCTATTGTGTGATCTATCTCAGGACTAGTGCAGCACTTTAGTTTTAGTCTCTTATTATGTTGTGTGTGAATCGCTTTATTGTAAAAGTCCTATATCGCTGATGTGAGCATGACAGCTTAGGTATATAGAGATAGTGAGCTCTCTGAAGATCTGATATGTTTCATTTAGTGAGGAATATGTCTATCATATGCTGTTGATGTGTCTTGTCATTAATAAATCACTGCATGTTAATTATGGCTAGACATCCTGTCACGTTTGAGTGGATATAACATCTTTTCCTGAGTCTGCATCATAAACTGCACCTGTTTTTGGACACTTGCTTAGAAATTGTGATATCACGTTTCACTGTGTTAATGTTTTGGCACCACTTCTTGTTTCTCTCTGAGATGATTGTCACTTTCCTGTTTGCAATAAACAGAGTACATATTCCCTCACATCCCTCTCTGGCTCTCATTCACTTTGTTCTCCTCCACTTCTTTACTCCTCATCTTTATTCTCATCCCTCACTCATGCTCCTGTGTCTGCTGTGAATAAAGATTCCATGGATACCTGAGTCCATACAGTCACTCTCTCACTCACAATCCCAATCTAATTTACACACACACACACACACACACACACACACACACACAATTATGTGATGATGAAATGATTTTTTTCCCAAACTGTACGTTGACATTATCATCCAAAAGGTCCATGCACACTTTTTCAGCTAAAATTGTTCACAACTCACAACTTGTGCAGGGGAAGAGGAGTTTTGTGAGGGTTTGCTTCACCACAGAAAGCTCTAGAAAGGTGTAAATGTTGTTGTTGTATCCGCTGCTCCCTGTTTGGGGTCGCCACAGCGGATCATTTAGTCCACACATTATAGTTTGTCACAGGTTTTACACCGGGTGCCCTTCCTGACACAACCCTCCCATTTTATCTGGGCTTGGGACTGGCACTGAGAGTTAACCCTTCAGTGGCTGGGTTAGCGCCCTGCCCGGGAATTGAACCTGGGCTGCGGCAATGAGAGCGCGGGATCCTGCCGCTGGACCACCAGGAGGCACTTTAGAGAAGTGTAAATGAAATGTGAAAAATAAATCAAGGGAATTGTATAGTAAACATTTTATAAGGAATAACAAATAAAGAAAAGCTGAAATACAACATGACATGACAAATACAACAATGTTATATTCCTTTACATAACCTGTTAGTGTGTCCTAGTACTTGTGTATTTATTTGATACACACTCAAAATTCTGTACATTTTCTTCAAAAACGAATGCATACTTTTAGTGCATATTATAAATAAGTGAAAAAGGATGCAGCATAATTATGTTTAGGGTCAAATATAAGCCACTTCTCTGCCTTTACTTTTATCTAATGACAAATTTTTGGAACCACCATATCAAGACATTTTTCATTGTAAAAAAAAAAAAAAAAAAAAATCATGGCTTTCAAAATAAGTTACAGTCGACTTTTAAGTCTTTGCTTTCTCACACACCTCAGAATTATACAGACAATACAGGTGATGAGTATATTATTAGTACATTTAAATAAGGCCAAGCCATCTTAATTTAAACATGCCAAGAGGTAAGGAAAATGTATTAGAGTAAAAGTATGGATTCTCTACTCATTTACTAAGAGAAGCATTGAGACAAAGATTTACTTGAGTGTTAAAAGTCAAAATCACAACATATCAAAATATATAAGAGCAGGAGTAAATATTTTTGACTGACCAAATATCTCACACTGCAGACATGATTTTTTTTTTTTTTTTAAGTAACACAACCCCATCTTGAAGCATGTGTTGAAACACACAGCAGGAAGTTAAGCGGCAGTCAAGCAACTGATGGAGTTCAAGCAACTGATGCCTTGCTGCATCCAGGAGCCTGCAGCTTCCACCAGAGCTCTGCACCGAGATGTAGCATCTCTTTCCCTTTCCTGCTGTAAATGGGTTACATACTTAACCTGAGATTAATTCTGTTATATGTTATATGATATAAGAAAGCTTTCTAGAAGGTGCAAGCAGGAGTGAAGTTTGTGGACAGATGGGTGGGGTGTAATCCCTCCAATAATCAGAACGAGCAATAACAACTATCCCCCATATTTATACCCCAATCAAGTGAAATATACATAAAAGTAATTTATTTTTTATTAAATATAGTATACATAGTATATATATAGTAATTAGTAAAGTATATAGTAATTAATTTATTATTGTAACATTATTGGTGTTCCAAAGTGATTGAGAGCTTATCATAATAAATCAGAAAAATACTAAATGCACACCTCCCTTGCACATGTTGGTAACAGCCATCTATTGCCTCAGAGCACAGAACTTGATTACTGCTTTGTGACTGGACAGGTAGCTGTGAAGATGTAGATAACAAGTTCGCAAAAAACAGCCTGTGTTATATTGTGTTAGCTAAATTGTATTTTTAATAGGTTCCATTATTATCAACAACAAAAAGATTGTTCACACTGGACATCATCTTGCTCCATCATCTGCTGACACAAGGTCCAGTTTTTTTAATACATATTACTCTGTTGTCAGCTATCTGAACACTCTGAGGTAAAACAAAGCTTCACCTGAATCCACACATCCAGTGTGAACATCCTCAAATCGACTCTAGGTGACTCACCTTTCTACGCTTTCCTTCTTTTAGTAGCGCAGTGAAGAGCTGACTTTGTTTCACCTGCTCTACAGTGGCATGTTAAAATGCAAAAAGCAGATTTTTTTATTTAACCTCCTGAATCTTCAAACCAAACCTACACCCATGGGTGCAAGTATGAAACCACTGATTCTTTCACAAGTTTATCTGCTGTAGTGTTTTAGAGAGTTGTTACAGTTATCTTAAGATCAACATTTTAATAGGTCAATTTCATCTGCATCTTAAAGGCTGCAATAGAAGTCAAGAAAATACTACTGAGAGGGAGCTTCAGGAAGAGTGCAATTTTGGACCAAAATGGATTTGCAATGCATCTGAAAATGTAAATTTCATACCCTCTTTTTCCATTCCATCCATCTGTAACGTGGATAATGAAAAAGAATTGGATTGAGCCCAATCAAAATATAAACTCAGCACCTTTAAACATCAAATTGCTCATAGATTGGTATGGAAATAGAGCCCTTGATGTTGAGTTCAGTTCCCACCTACACAGTGTGTGTGAAGTTGTCATGTGTTTTGGGTTTCCTTCAGCTACTCCGGATTCCTCCCCAGTCCAAAGACATACATTGTTGATTGTCATCTCTAAATTATCTGTAGCGTGTGAATGGGTGTGGGTGATTGTGCCCTACAATTAGTGGGAACCAAATCCAGGGTATGCTCCACCTTGTTCCCCAAGTTCCCCACATTTGTACACTTATAGATAAACTGTATTTCACCTAGAAAACAAATTTGTTATCTGAGTAAAACAGCAAATAGCTCATTATATCACTTACGCTATACATATTACTCAAATAAATCTGGTGATTCCAGAGGTAATACCAGTAATGGATGCTTTTGCATTTATCAGACCAAGAACATATTTGGGGTCTACATAAACTCAGGACTCATATCAAGCAAGTGACCGGTTTTGTGATGTAAATGATACACACATTCATGGAAAAATAACTGTCTAAACCTTGATTTGGCCAACTTAAAATCACATATATTTCACAGATTACTACAATTTATATTTTATATGGAATATAATGTTGAGATTAAAATGCTTACTTGTATTATATTTACAGTATTATTATATGCCCTCATCCAATCTAGCCATGGGGGTCACAGTCCAGTGACTTCTGTGCCAGTCCCAAACCCGGATAAATAGAGAGGGTTGCGTCAGGAAGGGCATCCGGCGTAAAACATTGCCAAATTTAACCATGCGAATCGTCAGTACTCTGAATTTCATATCGGATCGGTTGAGGCCCGGGTTAACAACGACCGCCATCGGCGCTGTTGACCTACAGGGCGCCAGTGGAAATTGGGCTACTGTTGGTCGAAGAAGTGGAGGGGGGAGGAGAGTGCGCAGACAGAGAGAGAAGAGGAAAGGTAAGAGTGTAGGACTGAGAATAGGAACTCTGAATGTTGGTACTATGACAGGGAAAGGTAGAGAGCTGGCTGATATGATGGAGAGAAGGAAGGTGGATATACTGTGTGTACAGGAGACCAGGTGGAAGGGTAGCAAGGCTCGTAGTATAGGAGCAGGATTCAAGCTGTTTTATTATGGTGTGGATAGAAAGAGAAATGGGGTAGGTGTGGTCCTGAAGGAGAAGTTTGTGAGGAATGTTCTGGAGATGAAGAGAGTGTCAGACAGGGTGATTAGTCTGAAGTTAGAGATTGAAGGGGTGATGTTGAATGTTGTTAGTGGTTATGCCCCACAGGTAGGTTGTGAGTTAGAGGAGAAAGAGAGATTCTGGAGTGAATTAGATGAGGTGATGGAGAGTATTCCCACGGGTGAGAGAGTGGTGATAGGAGCGGATTTTAATGGACATGTTGGTGAGGGGAACACAGGTGATGAGGAGGTGATGGGCAAGTTTGGAGTTAAGGAAAGGAACCTAGAAGGACAGATGGTAGTGGACTTTGCTAAGAGGATGGACATGGCTGTGGTTAACACTTATTTTCAGAAGAGGGAGGAGCATAGAGTGACTTACAAGAGTGGAGGTAGGAGAACACAGGTAGACTACATCCTATGTAGAAGAGGCAATCTGAAAGAGATTAGTGACTGTAAAGTGGTAGTGGGAGAGAGTGTAGCCAGACAGCATAGGATGGTGGTGTGTAGGATGACTCTGATGGTCTGTAAGAAGAAGAGGTCAAAGATAGAGATAGAGAAGAAAACATGTGGTGGAAGCTGAAAAAGGAGGAATGTTGTGAGGAATTTAGACAGAAGTTGAGGCAGGCTCTGGGAGGTCAGGTAGTGCTGCCAGATGACTGGGAAACTACAGCAGAAGTGATCAGGGAGACAGGGAGAAAGGTGCTGGGTGTGTCATCTGGAAGGAGGAAAGAAGATAAAGAGACTTGGTGGTGGAATGAGGAAGTTCAGGATAGTATCCAGAGGAAGAGGTTAGCCAAGAAGAAGTGGGACATGGATAGGACTGAAGAGAATAGACAGGAATACAAGGAGTTACAGTGCAGAGTGAAGAGGGAGGTGTCTAAGGCCAAGCAGAAGGCATATGACGAGTTGTACACTAGGTTAGACACTAGAGAAGGAGAGAAGGACTTGTACAGGTTAGCTAGGCAGAGGAATCGAGATGGGAAGGATGTGCAGCAAGTTAGAGTTATTAAGGATAGAGATGGAAGGGTGCTCACAAGTGAGGAGAGTGTACAGAGGAGATGGAAGGAATACTTTGAGGAGCTGATGAATGAGGAAAATGAGAGGGAAAAAAGAGTAGAAGGGGTGAACACTGTGGAACAGAAAGTAGATAAGATTAGAAAGGATGAAGTCAGGAAGGCTTTGAAGAGGATGAAAAGTGGAAAGGCAGTTGGTCCTGACGACATCCCGGTGGAGGTCTGGAAGTGTCTAGGAGAGGCAGCTGTGGAATTTTTGACTAGTTTGTTCAACAGGGTTTTAGAGAGTGAGAGGATGCCTGAGGAATGGAGAAGAAGTGTGTTAGTGCCGATCTTTAAGAATAAGGGTGATGTGCAGAGTTGCAGCAACTATAGGGGGATAAAGTTGATGAGCCATACAATGAAGCTATGGGAAAGAGTAGTGGAAGCTAGGTTAAGGAAGGTAGTGGAAATTTGTGAGCAGCAGTATGGCTTCATGCCCAGAAAGAGCACAACAGATGCAATTTTTGCTCTGAGGATTTTGATGGAGAAGTATAGGGATGGTCAGAGGGAGTTGCACTGTGTGTTTGTAGACTTGGAGAAAGCGCATGACAGGGTGCCAAGAGAAGAGCTGTGGTACTGTATGAGGAAGTCAGGAGTAGCAGAGAAGTATGTCAGAGTGGTGCAGGACATGTATGAGAGGAGCAGGACAGTGGTGAGGTGTGCTGTAGGTCAGACAGAGAAGTTCAAAGTGGAGGTGGGACTGCATCAGGGATCGGCTCTGAGCCCCTTCCTGTTTGCTATGGTGATGGACCAGTTGTCAGAGGAGGTCAGACAGGAGTCTCCTTGGACAATGATGTTTGCAGATGACATTGTGATCTGTAGTGAGAGCAGGGAGCAGGTGGAGGAAAACCTGGAGAGGTGGAGGTTTGCGCTGGAGAGAAGAGGAATGAAGGTCAGTCGTAGTAAGACTGAGTACATGTGTGTGAATGAAAGGGAGGGAAGTGGAACAGTAAGGTTACAGGGTGAAGAGGTGAAGAAGGTACAGGAGTTTAAGTACTTGGGGTCAACAGTCCAGAGTAATGGAGAGTGTGGGAAAGAGGTAAAGAAGCGAGTGCAGGCAGGTTGGAATGGGTGGAGAAAGGTGTCGGGAGTTCTGTGTGATAGGAAAATATCAGCGAGAATCAAGGGGAAGGTGTACAGGACAGTGGTGAGACCGGCCATGCTGTATGGTTTAGTGACAGTGTCACTGAGGAAGAGACAGGAGGCAGAGCTAGAGGTAGCAGAGCTGAAGATGTTGTGGTTCTCTTTGGGAGTGACAAGATTGGACAGGATTAGGAACGAGTACATCAGAGGGACAGCTCATGTTGGACGTTTGGGGGACAAAGTTAGAGAGGCCAGATTAAGATGGTTTGGACATGTTCAGAGGAGGGAGAGCGAGTATATTGGTAGGAGAATGTTGGACATGGAGCTGCCAGGCAGGAGGCAAAGAGGAAGGCCAAAGAGGAGGTATATGGATAGAATTAATGAGGATATGAAGCTAGTGGGTGCAAGTGTTGAGGATGCAGAAGATAGGGATAGGTGGAGAGAGATGATTCGCTGTGGCGACCCCTGAAGGGAAAAGCCGAAAGAAGAAGAAAAAGAAGATTAGATGCCCTCATCCAGAGGGATTTATTTAAGGGAATTTGAAGTCTCTATCCAAAACACATCCAAAAGCTAGTTCACTTGGTCAGGGATGAAGATACAATCAATAGCATTTTGTCATTTTGTATTACTGATATTAATGAAAGAATCTGAAAAATAAACAAAGTGAGCCAAAGCAAACCCAATAAAAAAAATCATTAAATTGGCAAAAATGACAAAATAAATGGTGCCATATAAACAGAGGATGAGCTGCTCTGTCTACATATAGCCTTAAGATGCAAGATAAACAAATGCCTCAGCTGACAGACATGTTTGCCTATTATTACTAATATTACTGGCATAGAAATGAGTCAAACTACCTTCCACTTTCATGCCTTTCAGCCCATGCCCTAATCTTTGATTTTGCTCCACCAGCTGTCTGTATGCTTGAACCTTTATGGATGCTACATTAGCTGCAAATGTTGTTTTGTTGTTGCCTTTGCACTTTATGCGTGATACGCATATGTGCATGAATACAAAGAAATTCAGCATTTCTGAAACCTTTCTAAATCTGTTGGAAGTTCTTTCCTTCACACCGGCTTGTTAGGAATTTGGGGTCAGAACACAGAGTCAGCCATGATTCAGCACCCTTGGAGCAGAGAGAGTTAAGGGCCTTGCTTGGCAGTGCTGAAACTCAAACCCATGACCTTCTGATCAGTAACACAAAGATTTAACCACTGAGCCAGCACTGCCCTACACAATACATTTATTTACACACAAAAAAGATTGACCAGTGAAGTCCAATGTGAGTATATTTCTAATCCTACTTACTTATGTCCTCACTTTCCTAGTTGGAAGTCACAGAGAACATGGGTGATCAGGGTGTGGTTTCATACCTGAATGATGAACATGGCAATATAGTGATTGGGCCCACAGCTTGCTTATCTAAGCCTCCAACAACAAACAAATCAAAACCAGCCACATCTACTACACCAGCTCCAAAACCTGCTTCCACAACACCTCTCTCTCCGACATCAACTACCCCATCAGAGGAGATGCCCAAGAAGAAGGTGACAGATGAGAAAAAGAGGGAGAAAAAGAAAGTAATGAAAAGGAAAGGTAAGATGTCAATGTCAAAGTCACAAAGCCACAAACAGATATTAATCTGTTCCATTTCAGAGCTCTGATCAGTGTTGTTTCATCCAGACTCTGTTATTCTGAAAATCCCTACTGGAGAGCCGAAGTCACATGATCCTACCCCCACAACAACACCTGCTACACCTGGAACAGAAACCATGCCTCTGCCCGATCCGGGACTTGAGGCATCAGCAGATGCATGAGAGTGAGTGAAGGAGTGAGTGAAGTAAAGTAAAAGAAATTAGCCTGGATAGTCAGATATTAATGGCTATTAAGGGCTTCAAGAGAGATTTTCTTTGTGCCACTGCACGTGTGCTTGTGTGAGGTGTTGAATTTCACTACAGCAGACGAGCATCCCAGTTGTAGCAGATACATTTGTATGCAAATGCATGAATAAAACTTTATTTCATTTGATTAACACATTATTGAATAAACACTGGGGGCACGGTGGCTTAGTGGTTAGCACGTTTGCTTCACACCTACAGGGTTGGGGGTTCGATTCCCACCTCTCCCATGTGTGTGTGGAGTTTGCATGTTCTCCCCGTGCCTCGGGGGTTTCAGGTAATCCGGTTTCCTCCCCCGGTCCAAAGACATGCATGGTAGGTTGATTGGCATCTCTAAATTGTCTGTAGTGAGTGAATGAGAGTGTGTGTGCCCTGCGATGGGTTGTCACTCTGTCCAGGGTGTATCCTGCCTTGCTGCCCAATGACGCCTGAGATAGGCACAGGCTCCCTGTGACCTGAGAATAGATCGGATAAGCGGTAGACAATGAATGAATGAATAAACACTGTGATTGCTGAAGAAT
Organism: Hemibagrus guttatus; assembly: GCA_033459395.1. Taxonomy (NCBI): domain Eukaryota; kingdom Metazoa; phylum Chordata; class Actinopteri; order Siluriformes; family Bagridae; genus Hemibagrus; species Hemibagrus guttatus. The sequence continues at coordinate 26,706,234 of JAUCMX010000005.1, read as the reverse complement.
ACTATTTGTGTTGGGTGCATGTGAAAATACATATATTTGAATATACTTACATATATTTTTTTCTGTTTTAAAAATGAATGTGAAAAACAGTTGTGACAGACGTTTCTGCCTTACGTTTCTACAGAGATTGAAGAAATTAAAGTAGTTGCTGTGTATCATTTAAGTGTATGTGTCTCAATGAGCAGCTACCTTAACTTTATAAGGATAGACTGGAAAACTGGTGGCAGGTAAGTGGGAATGGAGACTGTGTATGTGTATATGCTAGCATACACCTATTCTGATAGGAACAAAGAAAGAGAGACACATCCTTTAAACACACATAGTATTCTCTCACTCTATAGTATAGATCACAGATGTAGAAGAGTAATGATTTATAATCCCACTGTCCAGGCATTACCCAGAAGAGGATGCCGGAATGGAAAGAACTGCATAGAGAAATGTTGCTGGCTGGATGTAATAAGCTGACAATTAGCATTTAACCATCACTTAGAATGGTGCAGCCTAAAACTAAAATGCTGCTTCACTTTCCTTTGTGCAAAATGTGAATATCCATATAGATGGTGATACTGGTGATAGTATGCAGTATAAGAAAATGTCTTCTGCTTTGCAATGCTATCTATCTATCTATCTATCTATCTATCTATCTATCTATCTATCTATCTATCTATCTATCTATCTATGCAAAAAAATCTATTCAGTCTTCATCTCCAAAACACACAAACAACTTCAAGGAGCAGTTAAATCTTCATTCTCCACACAAATTCGTTATCTTCTGTATCCTACATTACTCTGTGGTGGCTGCCTGGGGCACAATTTTTCACCCTCCTCATCCCAACATTAGTAAATGAAAAACAAACTTTCTTTCTTGGGCTTCTTTTCATGCCTATGTCAACTAACTAGCTAGATAACATTAGCAAACTAAAACAAAAAAGAAAATAATAATACATACAAAAAACAAAAAATACAAATAATAATAATAATAAATGTGACAATAGATTATGGGTGTGTTGTATATGAATCTTCAAAGGTATTCAAACAATGTTATACAAGCTCAAGCACTATGATGGGTGCATTAAAACAATATCAACTGCAGCAATGCAGGAGGTGTTGGAAGAGACACCAATATCTAAGACAGAAAAAAATACCTATGGCTAACTTGAAGGTTCATAAAATAGATCACCTGCAAAGCCTGTACTTGAGGAAAGCTGGGAATGAACTTTCCATATATGGTCAGGATTATAATATCCCCAGTTACTCCTGATTTTATTCATTCAATCTGTCACTGCTCTACAAATACAGGATAGTGTTTAAAAACGGAAGAGCAGAAGTGATATTAATAGTAAAACAGTAGAACATGTTAAAACTATACATTATGCACTTTTTCCAGTGTACACTGACAGCTCAAAAAATCCAAAAACAGGACAAACAGGAGAAGCCTTCTACATAGTGATTATGACATTATGAGCACTGACCGGTGAAGTGATTAAGACTGATTATCTCCTCATCATGGCACCTGTTAGTGGGTGGGATATATTAGGCAGCAAGTGAACATTTTGTCCTCAAAGTTGATGTGTTAGAAGCAGGAAAAATGGGCAAACGTAAGGATTTGAGTGAGTTTGACAAGGGCCAAATTGTGATGGCTAGACCACTGGATCAGAGCATCTCCAAAACTGCAGCTCTTGTGGAGTGTTCCCGGTCTGCAGTGGTCAGTATCTATCAAAAGTGGTCCAAGGAATGAACAGTGTTGAACTAACGACAGGGTCATGGAAACGCTATTCCCTGATGGTTGTGGCCTCTTTCAGCAGAATAATGCGCCATGACACAAAGCAAAAATGGTTCAGGAATGGTTTGATGAGCATAACAACCAGTTTGAGGTGTTAACTTGGCCTCCAAATTCCCCAAATCTCAATCCAAACCAGCATCTGTGGGATGTGCTGGACAAACCAGTCCGATCCATGGAGGCCCCACCTTGCATCTTACAGGACTTGAAGGATCTGCTGCTAACATCTTGGTGCCAGATACCACAACACACCTTCAGGGATCTAGTGGAGTCCATGCCTCGACGGATCAGGGCTGTTTTGGGGACCAACACCATATTAGGCAGGTGGTCATAATGTTATGCCTGATCCGGACATCATTGCAGAAATTATAAACATACTGTACAGATTAAAGCAGGAAATTAAAAGGCAGATCAAATGGGACAGAATCACTCAAACTAGACAATCTCACTTTCGCACTAACTGGGTAAAAGGTGAAAAGCATCATAAGCGTATAAGACCAAACAAAATCATGCTAAACTTAAGCAGAGAAGGACTTTAGGGAAGGAGAGAAGGATTTTATCTCGCAGGTGAGCAGAATACAGCACTATGTTAAATTTGCCAAGTAAAGGAAAAAGTTGAGCATGTGTTATAGAGTAGTGCGACACCACACCTACTTAGCACACTAATTAGTACGGTAGTATGCGGTTTGGTACTTAGCCTCAAAGTTAAGTCACATGGTTTACAGTCAGTCTGCAGAGACGGAGAGTAGTGTAAGAGCTCGGACATGGCGCATAGGAGATAAACACAGTCTCAGCAGGCTGCAAAGACAGGTTTTCATTTATTGTGATCAGAATTTATCTCTAAAAAGAAGAATGTAAAGGAAAGAGTCTTGAGGCTTGGGCTACATCTCGGAGGAAAGCTGTGTGAACCTGGATACCTGTTTAGGTGAGATGAAACTCAAGAGACTGTAATAATAAAATGTTTATCATGAATTATTTTTCCTGTAGTCATCTGTAGAGCCATGCATTATTATAAACCTTTCACTTATTACAGCGTTTGTTGTTAAGCATCATACTTTGGGACCAGAGACAAAAGCTTCAGTACTTCCTGTAACATCACATCAAGTCAGATGATTGGAATTTTAGCGTTGTTTTATTCATCTGAAGTCTTAAAATAGCCTTTGTTTTGTGATAATGTCTAATGCTCAGAGAGAGAGAGAGAGAGAGAGAGAGAGAGAGAGTGGTTACTGGTTAATCTGGTTAAAAGGCTTAATGCTCTTGAGAAGATCAAGGGAAAGCATCCCCTCGCTCACCTGATGCCGAAGAGGTCACCTGTTTAAGGATCTGTATCTCTAATTACAGGATTGACACGTCTGTCAGTTCCAGCCTTTCTAATTACTGTAAATTTTGTGTACTTGTTAATGCCCCTCATAGGCTTAAAGATCCGAGTGCATACTACAGTGTAGTCTGCCACATAAATGAGGCATCTAATACAAGTTCACGCATCACTGCAGACAGGAAAGGATGTGGTTAGTGCACACGGCTTGTTCTGTGTCTGTGAGAAAATGTCTGAGAATTTCTGCAGGTTAGCAACACCTGCATGTGAATGACACACATGCTTTTTGCTAGCAGAAGTGTGTATTTTATTGTATTCAAGGCAGCATATTGAGGACCACCAATATCCAACTAGTCAAAACCAGCAGAAGTTCCAACTAGCCTGATAGTCATGCTGGCTGTCTCTTGCCTGATGTGTTGTAAATGTGTTATGTGTGTTAAAGGGAGTGGCTTTTAAATGGGTTTCGAAACAGCTAGTTTTAGCTTCTGCCAATACCAATGTCTAAACATTTAGGCCACATTTAAAGCTTAGCCATAGCATTTACTATTATTGACACTTTGTTACTCTGATATTATTATATTATAGTAATCTGATATTACTATTTCTACCTTCTCAGCTAAAAAAAATCTCTTGTTAGTACAAATGCAAATAGAATTAATCCAATGAAAAGTCAGTTCACTGAACTGGAAAGGACGTGGGGCGTGAAGAGGTACAGTTAGTTTAGGTAGAGGTATAAGTTCATCTAGTTGAACTTTGACCTGTATATTCATGAACCTTGGTTTTATGAGCCAATAGAAAACAAGAGGGCAGAGCTATGGTCTCTTCTTGGTAGAAGTGTACACTCATAGTGTATAAGCCTGAGAGAACGAGTCGAATTTAGAAGTCGTGTACTGATCGGAGATTAGGGATTAGACAAATGTGACACGGTTGTGAAATATATGGAAAATGCTGCCACAGGCAATACTACAGCTCATAATATTATTTCCCTAGTTTATCTTTCATGTGATTGGGGGCACAGGGGCTTAGTGGTTAGCACACTTGCCTCACACTCCCAGTGCATGGAGTTTTCATGTTCCTCCCCCAGTCCAAAGACGTCCATAGTAGGCTGATAGTAGGTTGTAAATGTTCCCTGCTTTGCCACCTCTACCTTGTGCCTCAAGCCCCAGGGATAGAGTCCAGGTTACCTGAAACCCTTTACAGGAAAAGGATGGATGGATTTTTCATGTGAACTATAACAGTAACACTTCTTTAATTTATGATAGCAATAGAAATATTGCTCTCAACCTTTTTCTCAGGTATTTTCACAACATTCTACATTTTGATAGACTTTAATCTACAGTCCACCAGCTGTGAAATAGCCCACAGACTACTTAAAAAAACAAAACAAATATATATATATATATATATATATATATATATATATATATAGAGAGAGAGAGAGAGAGAGAGAGAGAGAGAGAGAGAGAGAGAGAGAGAGGCCTACTATTGAAAACGTTTGAACATATATTACCATTATATAAAACAAGTTGCAAAACAGACCAATAAACATCTGCTTTCTGCTTTATCTCATCTTTAAAATAATTAATATTTTATGTGTAATCTAAGAACTAAGTTAACTATATAACCTTATTAATTACAATATTTGAAAGGAATCTAAGAAGCAGGAAATAGAAAACAGAAAACAAAGGAGAAATATTTCAGACAAACAGCCAAAATGGAAATTTTAAACATGTGGCTGTATTTTTATCATTGAGTGTATAAAGGGCACAAAATCCAACACAATTTTCTTTATGAAAGATTATAAATGTGTTTTATTTAATCTGTTCTTTAAAAAATATATTTTATATTTAGGTTTTGTAAAGGTATATTGTGTGTGCTGATTCATGATTGGTCATAGACTCATAGAGAAATCATTTCACTAGCAAATACAGTGAGCAGAGATTTGCATCGAGTAGCTTCTGCGCGGTTTAGAAATTCTCTCTGCTTGTTTCTGGCTCTGTTCTCAGGTGGGCAGTATGAACTATGTGGGTCAGTTGCTGGGGACATTCCGGGAGCTGTATAAAGGTTTAAATCAGGCTACTCTTTCTGGCTGTATTGATGTGGTGGTGGTGAAGCAGCCTGATGGATCTTTCCAGTGCTCACCATTCCATGTCCGCTTCGGCAAGTTGGGAGTTCTGCGCTCCAGAGAGAAAGTGGTGAGTGGATGGAAACAGCACATCCATGCATGTCTATGAACTACATACATACACTTCTAATAGTTTACACTTATAATAGTCAATATTATTGATTGAACTTCCCAGTAATTAGTTACTGGGGTTAGTGTGGTCTTGACAAAAACACAGTATTTCATAGATATTTATTTCAATAACATAGTTGTTTTAGATTTGAGAGGTCAGTAATACAGTAAAGCATCTGCCTATATTGTACTCAAGGTCCCCAGTTCCACCTGCAGAAACATGCAGGAGGTAGAAGGATTTAGTGGCATAGGGGAAGGTCACACAAAGCACACAGCTCTGCCCTTTAGCTTAACGTGCACTTCATCTCTCATTTTAGCATCTCACATCTACATAAAATCTCACACACATGTTTAGTTCACCTCCTGTATTTGGTCGATTCATGAGTTAATTGTTTCTCACTGAAATCAAACTGCTTGAGTGATGTTTTTACAATGTAAATTTACTCTGGTTAACAATAAGAAACATGCTATAAAGATGTTATATTTTACATTTTATTCCTTTTTAAATAAAAAAATACAATTAATGTGTCAATTAAAATTAATGTGATGTTGCTATAATAAAATTTGATACTGTTATATAATCCTTAAAATATATATATATATATAATAGATAAACGTATGTTTAGAGCCAGACCCTTGTTTTAAGGGTTAATAACATTTTCAGTATAAGGCTGCACATCAACAGCGCCAGCTCCAATGAGTTACATTTAGGATATAAAAGATATTTCCTTGTCAGTGTCTCCTAGTTGACTGTTTTTTTCCTTCTTATTCTGCAGATTGACATTGAGGTTAATGGGTCACCAGTTGATCTGCATATGAAGCTGGGTGATAATGGGGAGGCTTTCTTCGTCCAGGAGACTCAGCAGGCTGATGTGAGTCTCCTTACAAAGTGATTATATAGTGTAACACATTCAAGCAAATGCTTTTGATATATTGTGTATCAAAGTGAGGTAGCTTGTTTGCAGAGCAGTAAGTGTTGATTTAATTGTAAAGCCACAGTGGCAGAAGATTTAAACTGTGGTACAGTGAAAGTACAATAGATAGTATGAGTGGACACCATTATTTTAAGGGCACACAAAGTAATAAGTGAAAGTGTATTGAGTGCAAAATTCATATGGCTTAAGTGATATTTTGAACTGGATGCACCTTATAATTGTAAAATTTGTTTTAATGTGTGAAACTTGTTTTTTTTTTATGCGTTTGTAATGAAAGGAATTGGTTCCTGCCCATCTGGTTACTTCACCGATCCCAACTGAAGAACCAGTGTTCTGGGGCCACGACCCTCACATGTGTGAATCATGCAATGAAAACGGAGGAACAGAGGATGGGGGTAGTACCATGATGAAAAAGAAGAAAAGAAGAAAGAGAAAACACAAAACACCTGAGCAGAAGAGAGAAGAGTCAGAGTTATTATTATTATTAATCCCATGCTAATAACATAATATATTCCGTTATCCTTTTATAGTTCATAATTATATAGTGTGTGCTTTTGTGCATACAGGATGCCATTAATCTGTGCACAGAAGGATTCAGCTGACCACAGGCAGCATTTTCCTTCTCTCTACACAGATAACTACCCGCTGTCTGATGGAGACTGGGCTCCAGACACGTGCGTACACACACACACACATCCACATACACACTCATATCACATACAATGCCTTTTAACTAACTAACTAACTAGCTTCCTCACACCTTCGATCATTATTCACTCTTACTTCCTCCCTCTCTCACTCACTCAGTCACTCATTTTATTTAGCTCTATCTCTTACTTTACTCTACTTACTTAGTCTCATACTCTCTCATCCACTCACACTCTTACTTCCTCACTTACTCCCTCATCCACTCACATCACAAGGGGGTGCTGTAACACAAGCAGCTTTATTTAGAGTATTTATACAACTAGGCTTGACAAAGTGAATGTTGCATACAGCCTCTGAAAATATTGGAACGGCAAGGTCAATCCTCTTAGTTTTGTTATACACTGAAGATATTTGGGTTTGAGACCAAAAGATGAATATGAGGTGATAAATCATAATTCCAGCGTTTATTTCGTAAAACTGGCATAGATGTGCTAAACAATTTTGTTTGAATCCACCCATTTATCAAGTGATCATAATATTGGAACATATGACTGATAGATGATTTTTGCTACCCAGCTCTGTCCTGTTAGATTGATTGATTGTATGAGAGTGAATAAACTAAATCTGAGCATTTAAGGGCTTACTGTTACTCTCCCCAGATTCATTTAAAATACATATATACTAACACAAATCTTTTGCTTGTTGTTTTAGTAGGAGGGTGTCAGAGCCCAGCTCTCCTAAGAGTGACTCAGAACTGGCAGTAAGGTCACCCGAAAATGTCATCCAGCATCACAACCATATGCAGTGGACATGGGGAAAACTTCCAGAAGCCACCAAGGTATAGATTCAGAGAATCCAGTTGATTTGCATATTCTCTTCATAAAAGTATTCATTTAAGACATTTAGAGGAAATATTTTTTTTCTATTTATTTTTTCCACTCACAGTTTGAATGCATTACTGATACATCATTTCAGTAAGCTCCAAGTACCAAGTCAATGCCTGCTTTTATTGTACATTTGGGTGTAACTCTGATTGGGTGTACACATGAGATCACTGGGTGTAACATTGCATGCTGTCTATTTTGTATGTAGTTAAAAGTATATGACTCTAGATGAGAACAATTAGTGTATCAATTGAAGACAAGCTTCTTCCTTCAAGCTTCATACTGTAGGAATTGCACAAAAATCCCAGAGTCTGTACCTAACTTTTTCATGAATTATTTCCTCATCTTTATTATATTATCTTTATATTTATATTATTTTATGAATTGAATCTACCATACTACCTCTAATCCACCTGCTACACTCAACACCTTGAACAATTTTCATCAGTGTATGCAAAGGTGTGTGTGTGTGTGTGTGTGTGTTTGGTTAAACTCAGGTAAGAATATGTGTACTATTGTGTAATATTTATTGTCACTTATGTACACTGTGAGCTACTATGTAACGAAATACCAATTTGTTGTACATGTAAGCGTACTTGGCCAAAGATAGATTCTTGTTCTGTTATTTGTATGCTAAAAATTTGTATGCTAAAAATATGGCAAATGGTTAATGTGTGTTGATGTTTAAGTAGTTTTTATTTTAGTAATTTTATTTCCTTTGTACCTTTACTACTCCTAATAGTTAAGTTTTAGAGAATGGGTGGAGCCTTTGAAGACGGTTAGCATTACACCCACAGACAGTGCTCACTTTCGGGCCATTGACAGCATAAAATCCGTGGCAACAGAGATAGAGCAGAGGAAAGAAGCTGTTCAGACAATCATCAAACCTCAGCCTCAACCTGCCACCTCCAAACAAGAACCTCAACTACAGCCACAGCCCATAATAAGCCAAGCGGACGTTAAAATACACAAACTAACACCTTTACCACATGGATCAGAATCCCATTATAGTGCACCTGACTCTGAACCTCAAACACAAAGGAGCAAGTCAAAAACTCATGTGCACCACGCAGAGGGTCAGACATGCAGACTAGACCAACACACGCCCCAAACTGAACAATATACATCAAAGTCAAACTCCTCAGGGTCAAACCCTGATTTTACTGGCTTAATGGACGGAGGCCAGCTACTTGTGTGTGTGCCTCAGACTGCTGCTGCTTGTCTACACGAGGACAAAACAGACACAATCTGCAAAAGGAAAGGTAAAATTGGTTATAATAACACACACACACACACACACACACACAACAACAGAGTACAAAAATCAAATGTTTTAAAAAATAAATGTTCTCCAGTGCTGGTCCCAGAAGCGCTGCACTGTAAAATACGATAGCCTCATTAAGTTTTGTGAACATATTTCTTCTCTTTAACTCCAATTGGCATGTTTCAACTCAAGTTCATAATTTTTCAATAATGAAAATAAAGTAATCCACTCAATCTTGAGTACTTGTGAGTTGAAACAAAGCATCTGCAAGCATCTTAAAATTTTTTTACTTAGTGTGTTCATGACTACAGTTAATTACTGACCACTACTTCATTAATGACAAAATTGTAACATTTTATAATCACCTGCACTATATGGCCAACGATTTGTTCCATTACACCCATAAGCGTTTTTTTAACATCCCAATCCAGATGTAGCCCCCCCTTTGCTGTTATAATATCCTTCACTCTTCTGGGAAGCCTTTCCACTAAATTTTTGAACAGGGCTGTGGGGATTTGTTCTCATTCAGCCAAAAGCACATTAGTGAGGTCAGGCACAGATGGTGAGTAGTGAGGCCTGGGGTGCAGCTGGCATTACAATTCATCCCAAAAAGTGTTCATTGGGCTTGAGGTCAGAGCTCTGTGGAGGACATTGAGTTGTTCAACTCCAACTTTGGCAAACCATGTATTCATGGACCTTGCTTTGTGTACAGTGTAGGTGTCATGCTGGAAAAGGTTTGGACACCTTTGTTAGAGTGAATCTTAATTCTACAGCATACAAAGACATTCTAGACAATCGTGTGCTTCCAACATTGTGGTAACAGTTTATGGAAGACCTGCATATGGGTGTGGGGATCAAGTGTTCACATAATTTTGGTGTAGATACTTCTGTGTGGGTTTGTTTGTTTGTACGTCTAATATGAGTTTGTGTGTAATTAAGGAGTAAGGAAAAGGAGTCAGCATCAGGGTCCAGAGGACATCTACCTGGATGACCTCACTGCTTTAGCGCCACATGTTGCAGCTCGCTATTTCCCCAGAAGGTACACACACACTTCATTATTGGTATGGAAATGTATCCCTCTGTTTTCTATGAGAATGCTTTTTATTAATAGGTGTGTACAAATAGATCTGTATATGTATTTGGTGTAGTGAGTCAGTGGAACAGTGGGAGGAAGGGTGTGTTCGATGTGGTTCTCCTCAGTCAGTGGGCAGCGCAGCCGCAGACAGCGGGACAGATTGTCTGTCTGACTCCACGCCGGACCTGCCGACCGTATCGCTGTCACTCTGCGGAGGCCTCGGAGACAATGCTCATGTTAACAAGGGTACACACGCATGCACACAAGCACACAAGCGTAAATATGCATGTAAAATATTGAAAAATATTTAAAAATTTGATAATTCCACCACACAAATAAATTAAGGCAAGTCAGATTAGCTTCATTAAATTTGGGATAAAAACATATTGCTTTTAATTCCTTACGAAAGGAATTTACACACTTTCATCTATCTAAAGCAGGGCTTTATTGTACTATTTCAGTAGATGGCACGTAGGGTGGATGTTTGCGATTTTCATGCTCATGTTATGTTTCATGTTCAAGCAGAACACAAAACTGAATTTCACACATTCCAGGGCGACAACTGGCCAAATCTGTGACTTATTCAGAGTGCATGTCAATTAAAACAGAGCGTAAGCAGCAGATGCACAGACATTCAGCCTCTCTGCCAGCTGCAGATCTCATCTTCCAGGATGGATGATTATCTTTTGTTAAAACTGAATAATTGTATAATATGATCCCACTCTAATATTCTGCTCTGCCATGTTCGTTGCAGTTCCATCACATTGCTGACGTTACTAAAACTATTTTATTATACTACAGAGAAGTTTCTGGAACATATTGTCACCTATAAGCAGTTTATTGACAACCCTGGCATCATTGACAACCCAAACCTGGTTGTAAAAATTGACAACAGGTTAGTTAACACTATTAAATTTATAGTCTTGTTGTAAATTCCTGATTATAGCTGTAACTAATGCCTCTAAGCTTTCTGGTTATTCCCTCAGATACTATAATTGGACTCTGGCTGCTCCACTTATTCTCAGTATGCAGGTCTTTCAGAAAACACTGCCCAAGGTTTGACTTAAGTGCTCTTTATGTAAAAGATTTTATAGCCCAAAAATGCGTCAGGAGAATAAAATCACATATCACACATGATTATTGTGTTTGTGTGGGATGCAGGAAGCTGAAGGGTACCTGGGTAAAACAGAAAATGCCAAAGAAAACAAACCGCTGGTGGTTCTGGAGGAAGAACAGTGTACAGCAGGTATTTATATACTTGTGTGCAAACAATGCTCGGTTAGTTTCTTTTTCTTTTTTCCTTTTTAATATTTGGCTAATTTTCTGCAGTCAGAGACCCTAAAAACAGCAAGCAATACACTCAGTGGAAACCTGCACCATTACGCTGACAGCCCTGATCTGCAGTAAGCAAAGTCTCACTTATATAAAATGCAAGCCATTTATTTACTTATTTATTTGTTTGATTATTGTTTGTTTGTTTGTTTATTATTTATTTATTTTTACTAACTTCATTATCTTATAGACATTGTAAATAAGTAAACAATTGCCCAGTATATTTTAATGTATAATAAGTATCATGTTTTAAGAAAGATAAAGTATTTACACTATGTTTTTATTTTCTTAATAAAAAATAAAATAAGAAGACAATATAAAAGATTTAAAAAAAAAGGTGGAGCATGATGTCAAAAACTCAGAACACTTCTATTCAAAACTCATTCTTTTTTGTCCACCGCTTACCCTGATCTACTCTTGGGTCACGGGGAGCCTGTGCCTATCTCAGGTGTCATTGGGCATCAAGGCAGGATACACCCTGGACGGAGTGCCAACCCATCGCAGGGATACCCGGAAAAAACAAATTTAGAGATGCCAATCAACCTACAATGCATGTCTTTGGCCCTGGGGGAGGAAACCGGAGTACCCGGAGGAAACCCCCGAGGCACGGGGAGAACATGAAAACCCCACACAAAATATGGCGGAGGCGGGAATCGAACCCCCAACCCTGGAGGTGTGAGGCAAACGTGCTAACCACTAAGCCACCGTGCCCCCCTCAAAACTATTTACATAAAACATAGATATGCAATATAGTTGCAAAGAATGTACATTTTTATTATTTAATGTTTTAATACGTATACTGTATAATATACACTGAGCTGTATTCCAACACAATACAACTAACTTTGTTAGTCTCTTATTTAAAAGTATATTGTTTTTCCAGGCAGATGGCAGCAGCAGACTCATCCACTGATGAAGACTCTAAGGAGCTAAACACAGCTGTGTGTGTACAATCAGCAGGCTACACACACACACACTCCTACAAGAAATCACTACGGCTCTCAACAGATCAGATCGTAAGAAGCAAATTTGGTATTCTTTTTTTTTTTTTCTTCAGATTTTTATTTGACAAAGTGAATGAGTTGTCCTGGTCTGGATATTTTTATGTCTTTAAAAGGTGAGTCTGGGCCTTAAGGATGGGCCAAACAATGTGGTGTTCAGTATCACAACGCAGTACCAGGGCACATGTCGCTGTGAGGGCACCATCTATCTGTGGCACTGGAATGACAAGATTGTCATCTCTGACATTGATGGCACAATCACTAAGTATGTTATCATTATCAATATTAATACAGATATCAAAGGATATGCCTAGTTTCTATAGACAGGAGACATGATAAAAAAAAAACCCCAAAGTGATTTAGTAAGATGTTGCACCACCATTAGATACCAGAACATCCTAATCTATCAACAGCAGAGCACTGTCTAACACATGAGTCCAAAAACTTTTTATAGGTGTTAAATTAGAAGGTGCGGTCTGGTGACTGAAAACTATTGCATATGTGTTACATCACTTCCACAGAGGTCACTGAATGACCTCTCACACACTGTGAATGGGGGCAGGGTGATCCTGGAAATATCCCAACAGGATAGAAAGATTTCATCATAAGAAAAAGGTGAAAGTCAGAATCCTCGCTGTAGAGTTAGCATAATGGTCTGTTCCTGAATGTATTCTTCGTTAACCAGAGTAGGCTCTGAGAGCACACAAACCACTTTATTAACCTAGAACTCTGCTAGATCTCCTAATAACCTCCTGAGAGAATTCTTAGTCCCCTAAAAAATGTTAAATTATCAACAGGGGGGTATTTTTTTTTTTTTTTTACCAGTTTAGCACTAGTCTAAGAAATGATAGTGGTTAAACTGTATTTTGATATGTTGCCATGGGGATTTCTTCCCATCTCCCACAGAGTTTCAAAGATAACTTTTTAGAATCAGCAAGAACTTTATAACAGAGTTAAACACAAACAAATGAAGAAAGATAGTCTCAAGGAGCAAAAAACACTGAAGAGCTTCCCAAATCTTAAAAAACCACAAGGGACATACTTTTTGCCGTGTCCAGTTGGCTAATTCTAATTTATCCAACTCACTCTTTTTACCTTCACGTCCCTTTTAGATCACCCATTCGCCTTTATGTTATCTAAAGCACACAAAGCTTCTGAGAACACACCAAAACAAGACCCTTAGAGATGTCCCATCTTCTCTCCTTATCGCTATGAGTTCTGCCCATTAATCTATCAAAGGGCTTCTCATGTTAAGCAGCCTATCCATACCCTGGTACAAACTGAATTGATTAGACAGACTTACTGGAGCCTGCCTAGGTGATGGAAAGTGTTTGTTCATCACTCTACTGATAGTGATGTGCACACTGCTCTGAGTCCTAGGATAACACTGAACTTGTCTTTGGTATGTACGCCTCAGTCCAGTGTTAGTTAAGACCAACATTATAAAATAGACTATATGCAGTATAAAATAGGTAATAGGAAAATATTAAATGTATTTCCTGATTCTTTTTCACTAAATATGGTTTGTTATTTATAAGTGTTTCTTTATTTACAATAATAATAGTGAAATATACTTTAAAATACTATAATAGATACCAGAAAATAACTGTGGTGCAGTGGCACTATGACTGGATTTGACTAGCTTCTTTATTTCAGGCATTTGTATTCTGTTAAGTTCATACACTGGCTCCACTAAAGCCAAACTGCCCTTTCCCTTAAAAGGCAACTTGAAATACAGATTATAAATGTTCTGTCTGCATCTGTGTTTAAAACTGAAATGTAAATTAAACATGAAACCTACCACTATGACATCAGAATCACTGGCACTGGACTGGAAAAAAAATCACCATGAATCATTCAAATTCATAATGGGTTTCAACTTCAGATGTAGACTGGACTGTTATTTTAATCCTGCACACAGTGTTATTATTTTTGTTGCTATATTTTGTTGGTTTAATTACCTAATGTACACTATATTGCCAAATTGATTCAGAGGATTGTGAAGTCTGGGACTGATGTTTTGTGAGAAGACCTAGTCACCTTTCTAATGCAGCACAAAAGAGATCCGTGGACAAAAATACGAAAACACTTGACCATAATAGCCATGTTTCAGTCTTTTTTCAAACTGTTGTCACAAAGTTAGAACCAGAAAGTTGTCTAGAATGTATTTATATACTGGAGCATTATATTTTTCCTCCACTGGAGCTAAGTGGCCGAGACCCTTTTTCTAGCATAATGTCCTGTGCAAAGATCAAGCTCTATAAAGTCATGGCATGCCAGGTTTGGAGTGGAAAAACTATTTTCTGCACAGAGTCCTGACCTGAACACCTTTGGGATGAACTGGATCACCCAACATCAGTTCCTGAACTCTCTTGTGGCTAAATGAGCAAATCCAACAGCCATGTTCTGAAATCTAATGCAAAGCCTTCTGAGAAGAATGAAGGTTTTTGTAATAGCAAAGTAGAGACGAAATCCAGAATTGATGTAATTGGCTGTAACTGCCAGGTGTTCACATACTTTTGGCCATATAGTGTAAATTTAGAACCTGGTTCGAATAAGACTCTTAGACAAGGTTATGTTTAAATGGGTTGGTCATATCTACTATTTTATATTCATGCCTTCTTGTTACAGTGCTGTTGCAAGTTTCTTCATAAAAGCTCATCTTAAAGTGTATAAATACAACATACTACGCATCGAGTGTTTTATAGATATTAATCAAGTTTAATAATGATGTGGTGTAAGCAACAATTGGTATATTCATAATCTCATAATCTCATTGTCTGGAATTGCCTTTCTTAGGTCTGACGTTTTAGGACATTTCCTTCCACAGTTTGGAAAAGACTGGACCCATCAGGGCATTGCTAAGCTCTACCATACTATACATGAGTAAGATATGACACCAGCCATGATTGTTAAATAATTTTACCTTCTAATGTCTTTAGAGACACAGTATAGAGGAGCCAGAAAATTCATTCATTATCAATAATGTGTATTTTATTATTATTTTTTTTTTATTATTATTAGTAGTATTATTATTTTACAGGAATGGCTATAAGTTCCTATACTGCTCAGCACGTGCGATTGGGATGGCAGGTATTACTAGAGGATATTTACAAGGGGTTAATGATAGCGGCACCATTTTACCACAAGGGCCTCTCATGCTCTCACCAAGCAGCCTGTTTTCAGCTTTCCACAGGTACACACACACACTTATTTACTTGTTTAACCCAAAGTGAATTTTCTTTTTAAACGACTTTGTGCTCTGTTTCCAGGGAGCTGATCGAGAAGAAACCAGAGAAGTTTAAGATCGAGTGTTTAACTGACATCAGAAATTTGTTCCCTTCAAACTCTCAGCCGTTCTATGCAGCCTTTGGCAACCGCAGCAATGTAAGCTTTTATGCCATGTTCGTTTTCTTAGACTCCTTAGATTTACATGGCTATTTCCAAATCACATACAACAGATCCTGTTACACAAGTGGTTTTAATCTATTGATTTGTTGTGTTGATACTACACTGGAGTCGAGCTAATATTGCAAGCTGTGCATTGTAATGAAAGTTCAACCACAGGGAGTTCTTCAGCCAATTTATTGGGTTAAAGGGATAACATGGCATTTAAAAAATATTAACTTTACTGTAGCCAGGTTTAAGTTTGTTTCTGTCTATAAGTATATACAGATGCAGAAGATGCACATCTAAAAACCTGTTCAACTTCTTATTAGTCATTGCATATTAAAGGCAGGACGATAAGCCGATTATAATATATATATCGGAATAAATTATGTCCCTGTTGTGTGATATTGCGCGTCCGATGTACTTTTATAACACCGACCGACTCCACTGCTACTCATAGCAACAAATATTTTTCTACCAATACTTTCATTCACATCATTCCCCTGCGTTAATTGATTTCTGTAGAACTTAAATTGGGTCTTTTGTGCATTAATTAAATGGCATACTACTCATTTGCTGGCCCTCTTAGCAAACAACAAATGGTATACATATCCTCCTACCGATTGTGGAACTATTTTTTTCCTTATTAGTGCTCTCTGCATCCAGGAGTCATTTGTACTTTGATTTAAGTGTAGATTTGTTTTGCAAAGCATTACAATAAAGCTCAGATTTGTGTATGTGCATGTGCAGGATGTGTTTGCCTACAGGCACGTGCAAGTTCCTGCATGCCATATATTCACAGTAAACCCTAAAGGAGAGGTCATTCAGGAGCTGACCAAAGGCAACAAGACATCGTAAGTTTATGACTTCACATAAAATGTCTTCTTCTGCACTAGGACTAGAGACAATGTAGAGTGAATGAATGAGTCATTTAAATTGTAAAGCACTGAATCTGATCACGACAACTTCAAGCAACTACACATACTCTCAAGTTGTATATAAAGCTGTGTAAAGTACTGTATAAATGTCCACCCTGGACTTCTTCACTTGGTAGGATGGAAATACAAGACAGTAAAGCTGTTTCTGTGAAATCCTTTACATTCATCCTTGTCCTTGGAAAATGGAGTTCACCACCCGGTGTCACTTTATAGCATGATCATTCTAAACAGACCTTAGTGAAGAACTGTTTTTTTTTCTGTGTATGTTTTTTGCAGGTATAGTCACCTCAATGAGCTGGTGGATCACATTTTCCCTTTGCTTGGCAAAGAGCAAAGTGCTGCCTTGAATTACCCAGAATTTAGTTCCTTCTGCTACTGGAGGCAGCCTGTCACTGTGATTAGTCAGAAAGATATCCTCTTAATCTGATTGGCAGAGACTGGAATAGATCTTAGCTGAAACACTGTTATTGTTTGTAACGATTCAAAACTGTTGCACTGGAAAAAAAGATTACGAATATTTTAAATAGTCAAATTTATCAAACATTTGAGAACAAAGTAAAATAAATATATGATTATTAAGCATGTTTCTAGATATGTGTACTAAGTTTAAGCCTGAAAGCTTGTTCTACTGCAGGATAATTTAGCTAATTTCTAGTATTAAATGCTTGTTCTAAGTATGTTCTACTGTAAATGTTCTAAGTAAACTATAGAACAAGACCATTTTTAAGCGCTATAAATATATCTAGAAATAACTTTTGTAATCTTATATTTGGTTTAATCAAATTCACCTAGACGAAGGGATCTTTATTTGATATCATTTTGTGCAGCACGTATAGAAGCTCTCGTGCTGAAAGCCTTAATTCTGTAAATGTGTAGCCTCACAGGTCCAGGGCCTCCAGTTTGAGCCTAAGCTGAGGTTTTGCATGTTCTGAATGTATTTAAAGGCCACCACTAAAGGGGAAGACACAAAAGTTGCATTTGAAGACTCATTTGTGCATGAACATATGAAAAGATTTATTGGGTGATTTTTTGTTTGGAATCTTCCTTAATTCCATCCTGTTTAATTGGCCTTTGTGTATCGTTGCTGTTAATATGTTAGCGTTATAAATACCATTGCATTTCCCACTGTAAATCTTGAGGTTTGATGAAGTAAATATATTTTATTGCACTTTAGACTGAGTCTAATTTAAAAAAGTTAAAAAAAAAAAAAAAAAAAACAATCTAAGGAGAGCTTGTACAATAGTTTGCTCTATATTGTACAGTAATAAAGCTTGAAGCTTCATAAGAGAAAAATTCTTAATTACATAAAACAATATTTTTTAAATGGCTTCATTGTTTTGTATTTGGCTTTCATACTGAGATTGCAATAAAAAAATTAACACACAGTTTCCAATGTTTTCTGTTGAATAAGCCGATTTTACAATATTCCATTCCATATTGCAGTTCCACTGAAATTACAATGAGGATGGATAGATTTTACATAAAGTCTATTACACAGTCTCAAAAAGTACTTCCACACAATGCCAGAGACAATTATTATTATTATTATTAATAAATGAAAATGTATTTATTATCTATGAAATCTACTGATGCTTACAATTTATTGTGTAAGTACAACAAAAGAGGGAAAACTCTAGAAACATTAGGGAAAACTCTAGAATGATTGTTTCTATACACAAACATTGCATAGCTTATTATCTATAAATAAAATACAGATGCTGTCAGAGTGAAAAAAAATGGTATCTTTAACTTCTGTGCAGCCTTTTAAGCATGTTCAAGCGTCATGGAAAACAGGCATAATTCAAGAATACATAAATATAAAAATCTACTGCCACTTTAATTTAATTTGCACATAATCTGTGAAGCCATAGTATGTGTATTCGTGGTGAACAGCTGAAAGGAAACACTGAGATTCTGAAAAACAAAAGCCCATGGGAATGCACAACATTCCACTGCTGTGAGATTCTGCTTTGTGCTCATTACACCACTTTCATCTGATGATGTAAGCTTTGATGATAATAATAATTTACAAATAATAGCAGTTGAAATATTGGTCTATGAAACCAAAAATGCACACTTTTTTTGTTTACAAGACTGAGGTTACAGCTCAGTTACAGCTTAACACAATCCTTAGCTACAAATTTGCCATTTTTTTGTGTCCTCTCTCTTTTCCTGACATCTAAAATGTCTTTAGTATCTGATACAAGAATTTGACAGGAAATTATCCTGTCAAATCTGAGTTTGGATGTTGTTATAGGAGTACCTTGGTGGTAAAATATATCCTGGATTTTAATTAAGATCTTTAAAATGTAATTCCTGTTTGTCACGCTGATAAATGAGTTTGCTGATTTTGACTCCCTGTGGTTATAAAGCATTCTCTTCGGAAGCTGTCACTTTTTATCTGCTAAATATCACTGGAAAACTGTAACAATCCTATGAGCACCAAAATACATATCCTCGTTAACATTTTATTTCAATGTCTTCTCACAACACTGAAACATACACTTAATGTCCACTTTAAAAGGAACTTTTAAAAACTCAGGTACACCTGCCCATTTATGTGTTTATCTAATCAGCCAACAAGCAGCAGCACAATGCAGAAAATCATCAGAATGGGAATAAAGTTTGATCTCTGTGAGCTGTGTTAGTGCCAGAAGGGCTGGTTTAGTGTTAGTGCCATTAGGGCTGGTTTGGGTATTTCAGAAATCCCCTGGGATTTTCACATGCAATCAGAATGGTGCAAAAAAAACAAACTGCTTTTGAGAGAGATCAGAGGTGAATTACAAGACTGGTCTAAACCTACATTAACTTAAGTCTATAATCTATAGTAACTCAAATAACCACTCTTTACAACTGTGGTAATAAGAAAAGCATCTCAGAACACACAACACATCAAACCTTGAGGTGGACAGGCTACAACAGCAGAAGACTCCACTCCTGTGAGCCCAGTACAGACATTGGAGGCTATCATAGGTATGATTTTTTTTGTCCAGTCATGATAAGCCTCTGCCCATGATGACCTCAGATTCCTGTTTTAGACTCAAGGAGTCTAACCCAATGCAGTCTTCTGCTGTTGTAGCTCGCCCACCTCAAGATTTGATCATTTGTGTGTGCTTTTCTACTCACCACAGTTGTAAAGAGTAATTATATTAATCCCACATTCAATGTTTTTTGTTTAAACTCTTGAGACATTTATACTTTCCGCTCAAAAGTTTGGGATCACTCAAAATATTTTATTGTTTTCCAAGGAAACACACACGAAATTAGTCTGAATAGAAAATATAGCAAAAGAACAGGACATGCTGACATGTCAGAGTTAGAAATAATGATTTTGATGGAAATGATGAATGTTTTCTTCAAACTTTGCCTTCATAAAAAAAAAACACCTTTTGCAGCAATCACAGCCTGGGCATTCTAGCTGTCAATTTTTCAAGATAATCTGATGAGATTTCACCCCATGCTTCCTGGAGCATCTCCCACAAGATGGATTGGCTGATGGAGTTTTCCCCCGTAGCTGAAATCAAGCTGAAATATGCAAGTGATCCCAAACTTTTGAGCGGTAGTGTATGTGTGAAAATCCCAGGAGATCAGCTGTTTCTGAAATACTCAAACCAGCATATGTGGTACTAAAATCCATGGCATGATTAAAGTCACATTTCTTTCTAGTCTGATCTTTTTACGTGAATATTAGCTGAAGCTCTGAACCTGCATGATTTACTGCATTGTGCTGCAGCTACATGATTGGCTGAATTTGATAAGTGCATAGATGAGCAGGTGTATAGGTATTCCTATTAAAGTGGACGATGAGTGTATTGGTATAACATATTTAACATTAACATTTATCATTAACATAATTACTAAAATTTAGGGCCCCAAAATCTGATCATTATTATCTTTTAGCTTGCAGTGGATAAAGCAGAACTCCACTAAATGTGGAAAGCACCTCGGTGGATGCTGAAATTGCCAGAGTTCCTGATGTTTTTACGACCCCCACCCTCTGACCTTGTCTGAGATCAAGGACAAGGCTGGCAGAGGCAGAGCCTCCGCAGAGACACCCTGTAGAGGCCGTATTCTCTGCTCCAGCTGTGTCAAGCTTCTGGATGCTACGATTGGCCACTGAGAGGACTGCTTCCACACTTTCTCCTTTCTGGGCCATTATCACAACACTCAACAAGTACCGGCCATCAGTGGGCACAGTGAACACACCTAGAGAACATGAACAGAAGTTTATATAGTCCTGTACTGTATTTATTCATGCAGTGTTAATATGCATACACTGTATTGTGCATGAGGGGTGTTACCTGTATGTGGGTCATAGTGACTTCCATCGTTCAGTAGCACTTTGTTGAAGCGGATGATGCCGACATCTTCAGAAAATGGGAAGAGGGTCAGACCAGCCGAAAAGGAGACAGGAACAATTACACTCGTAGGACCTGGAGCACACAGAGTTAACAAAAAATGAACAAAAAATGAACATGTAACATCCCTATCTGTTTATCTTTATTATGCCTATATTAACTGCATTGCTCTGTGTGCTACTTCGTTTGGGCCCTGGCCATTTTGCTAAACTCATAAATGCAAAGTACCTGGAAGAATATGAGCTGTAACAGAGACTGAGGATGCTTTGGAGAAGCCTGAGGCGCACACAAAAACATGTCATTAGCACTGTTAAGGCACTCTAACAACTTCCAATACCATTAAGACAAATGGCAGTCACACATAATGATGAAAACACCGTAATGAAGTGTAAAAGCTACTCACCTGGAGATGAAGCATAGCCCTTAACAGGTGTCTTACTGCCACTGCTGCCCTGAGGGGGACGTGATGAAAGCTTGGTTCCAGGTGGCCCTGCTTCTCCAGACTCTAAAACTGGAGCAGCTTTCTCCATGAGAACATTAGAGTCCTCCATACCAGAACGAGCACCTGGACCTCGAGTGAAGAGAAGCGAGAGGAGTGATAAAATTAGGAGAAAGCAAGCAGTGAAACGTAATGGCAGTAATGATGGAGTTAACAGGTGTGGATAGGACTAATTATGTAGAGTACTCTCTGTTTATTTCCAACAGATCTAAAGCTCCAGGCCTAAAGACACTGTTTACTGAGTGCACAGGGGAAGTTTCTACACTGTATGTGTGAAAATATATAATATTTTGTCAAAGTGCCTCCCATCATTAATGTACTGTGTGACAGTTTCTATCAAAAAGAGCTCAAGAAACAGACAAATCCATGATAAATCCATGAAATCTTGGGCCTTTTTCCAAATTTAATCTATTTCACAACAGTTTCCCTTTTACCAATATATAGAAGAATTGAAAGATAATAACTTGATGATCAAAATGCATTTGAATGTAGTGTTTTTTCCTTTCTCTCTTTCAATGCACTGGTTTATTTACCTTGGATGCAGTTATTTGTGCAGCTTATATCTTTTAATTTGGCTTGTTTCCTTCGCTGTAGCGCCCATTAGAAATGCATATAAAACAGAAAAAGTTTTATTTTAAATGGAAAAGTACTGCATATGGGTGTGGTATCAAGTTTCCACATAATTTTGGCCATATGATGTAGTCTCAAAGCTTTCTCATATCTCATATAATTGCTTTTCCAAAGAATACACAGTGTCCTGGCATTTTTACAAAAATCTTCATGTAAATTCAATTCAACACAATCTGGCCAATCTGGATATTCGCACCTGTCCAAAAACAAGGCCAAGATATGTCATTCTTCTATCATCAAGGTTTCTTATAGTTATTTAGAGCAGGTAGGTGATGCAGACCTACTGACCATTTGCATATTGGACGATCCAACACTTACTTACAATATAGTATTGTTTACTTGTTTGCAGTTCAGAAACTTTGCCACAATACCTATTAGAATTTATAACAAGCAATCAAAAAAACTATGTCACCAGGGGACTTAAGCAAATATTACAACATACTTAATCATCATACCTGTCATGGTCTAATGCTCCAGTTGACAAGCATTAAAAACTAATGATTGCAAAATCTACAGCATTGCCAAATCAATGCACTCACTTGATCACAACCCAGAAAAAAAGCAGGGAGACCCCACTTTCTCTGAATGCAAGAAGTCTAAAACACAGATTGCTGATAAATAATGGCAGGTTTACATATAAACCTTACAACTTAAACACATCAACTTGAGTCTTAACCTCAGCAACCATATAGAAATACCTTTGCTTTACCTTTGTTTAAATAAATACAATTTTAAAAAGAAATAATTAATTTTTCTAGCCAAAAGTCCCCAAAAGGTCAAAACTATCAGATATTCCTATTCTTATGTGTACATTTTGTCCCCACCAAAATATTCCAACATGCCCCCACATATATACTTTAAGCCTGGGTGTTTTCTAACTGCACCCTAGCCAGTCATGAACACTCCACTCTCCACAAGTTAGCAATGTGATGATGTACACTGCTGCTTGCTTTTCAGGCAACACTTACTATGATATAAGGCTGAGTCAAAGGAATGACCACATTACTGCTTATTTATGGTTAGTTTCTCTCTATTACCCTCTCTAGGGGCTATGAGTATGCACTTGGCATAGATTTATAGTGGGAGGTAAGAAGAAGGAGAGGCTGAAAGAAATTAAGTGAAGTGTTTCAAGGAGTAACGTTGCATTTTTTGCTTCTCTATTTTCACAGTATTGGGCACATATATGAGAATTATCTTCATATATATATCAAAATATATATATATTTGACTTTGCTTTACATTATGGGGTCAAAGAAAGAATAAGTTTGCTTATCTAAACTGGATCTCATCATATAGTATGACTGCTTAAAAGAGATTTAAAGCTTGGCCATATGTTCTAAGGTTAGTACAAATCCAAGGAATGATAAAATCAAAGTGGATAAAATATTCAGTGCTGTCGGTTTCTGCTAATCGCCTCCTGGTGCTGATCTCCTGGGAATTTAACTCACAATACTCTTGAGTTTACACAGTATGGTGCAAAAAACATTGACTGAGTGGCAGTTTTGTGGGAGAGAGAGTGAGGTCAGAAGAAAACGGTCTGAATGGTTTGAGCTGCCAAGAAGAATATAGTAACTCCTATAATCACTCTTTACGACTGTAGCAAACAGAAAAGCATCTCAGCATGCACAAAATATTGAAACTTGTGGTAGATCGGTTACAACAGCAGAAGACTGCTGAGCACAAACTCACCCAAACTGGACAGCTGAAGAAAAAGATCACCGAGTCTTTACCAAACTGTCCAGTTTGGGTGAGTCTGTACCCATGATACTGTCTTCTGCTGTCGCAGCCCTAAATAAAACTATCCATTTAACAAACCCTCATTCACACCTTTTTCTACCATTTCTAGCTCAGATCCCAATTTAGCTCCACAGAGTTACTACTGCACTTAGTTTTGAAAAAACAGGAAACGCAACATATGCTAATAAAGGGCTCCTGGGGCAGGAATTACACTGCCTCATGCAGACAGCTAATAACAGGGTGGTCAGTCTGGGCAAGTTTTTTAATATACTTGTTTTATAGCAAATAAATTTTCTAATATTGGAAAAATATAGGTCTAGTTTCAGGTTCTTGTGTGATTTTTGAGATGAAATTGGTCTGGAAGTTTTTTGTTTTTTTGTTTCACAGTGGCCTGGAAATTGAAAAGTGTGTAGTGTGTAGTGTCTCATTCAAGCCAGCTCCCAGAGAAAGTTTGAGGAATCATGCACTACAGTTTCCACTATTATTTTCTATTGTACCTGCCTGCAATATTTTCTAACACAACTTAGTTGGTTCTATTTCCCAAATTCCTAATGTAAACCAATATGACTGATCTGGATGAAACAGTTACTATAGATGAATAACTGGATGCATGAGGTGTAGTGCAATATGAGAAACCTTTACATTCACATGTTAATGAACATCCCACAGGCAGTTCATATGTGACTCCATGTATTTCCTCTGAAGAAAAGAGACATGTCTGTTTTAAACTTGCAGTGGAATGAAGGGATAAACACATACTTTTCTGTCCATCCATCCTTAAACATTCTCTTTTCATCCTGGATTTGTTTAACAAGTCACGTCATCAGTTCACTAATCAAAACAGAATGGGTAAATGAAATGTAAAAATAAATAAATAGAAATTTCCTATCTTCTACAAGGTACACTCCAGCACTTCATAAAACTTTAAGAATATTAATACTGTTGTTACCATTTGGATCTTTAAGAAACCACCTGATGTATCTGACAGCCATAATATGCAACATGCATGTAAACACGCCGGTTTTAGGCTGGATAGAGAGGTATTCAAAATTCAAATCATCAACAAGGACTTACTATGTCACGCTTTGTCTTTCTCACAAGCTCATATCAGAGCAAAGCTGATAAGCTAACTATCATTTCTTTGGAAATGGAGTCCAGTAATCTGGCAACTCCAGTACTTTAGATAAAATGTCTATATTTATATACGCAGCTGAGAGTGGGCAAAGCAGACAGGCCAGAAGAAACAACAGCAGTCATAGTTCAAAGGTCACTGAGGATCCTGGAGATAACACAGTACCTCAAAAACATTCAGCTGACTAGTGTGTAATGGAGAAACTACACACACACACTTACAGTTAGCTGGCTAACTCAAAGAACCCGAGCGATTGCCAGAGCTTTATTTGTTACACACCCTGCTGTTTTTACAGAAGGTTATAAATGGTTTGTTGTTTACACTGTTAGAGTTTACTAACTGTTGACTTTCATTAATATTAATACCTAATTTATATTTGCTGTTAAATTTGGTTGAATAAACACTGGGGAAGTGTAAACTAAGAGTGAAGTAATAATTCAATAGGAAGAAAGCCACAAATGATCCTTAATGCTTCAAATGCTGGAGTGCTGCCAAGACATCATTAGCTTTTAAGTTTTTAAATGCCCGCTGGCTAATCTTTACTGTTTTTATAACACAGGTCAAATGAGTAGCAGATTTTTTTCTCTCTCTCTTTCTTTTGTGCTCTAAAGTTCTCTTTCACCAAAAAAGGCCATCTTTGGCTCAGATTCGGGCCTCATCCTGTTAAAGCATGTGACATGTGTGTCCAATCAGAGTGCAAAGAAAATGAAGTACCTACGTTATAAGAGCACATGTACTCCTGTTAATTCTACTACTTCTTTCCAAGCTACTTCCAAAGACTAGCTAAATAATGCCAAAAGCAGTATATATATATAAAAAGCTTACTTGTAAGCTACATTTTTGTTGAAAATGTCCTCATAAATCACTATGAGAACTTTTGGTCCCCAGAAAGGGCTAAACACCTTCTCATAAACACACACGAACCCAAGAAAAATCCTTTTCCAAACAGTAACTTATAGGGATGATTCCTAAACAGCTATATATATCTAAGCATTACTTCCAGGTGGTGCACAGCTGCTGTTCAGGGTCCTACATGAATTGCAAGAGTTATACAATATGAATAAATGTTTTTGTATATGTAATTTAAATACTGACACTGTACTGTTTCAACACAATGTAGAAATGTAGAAGTATCTATATGTATGAGATGTAGATTATAATTTATAACATAATAAATGTGCTTGTTTTAATATTTTATCTTTTCTATAGTGAACTTCATATTCACTGAGACTTTTATTATTATTCGGGTGGGAACTAAGAATAATCTAAAGCTAATAAGAAACTAATACAAAATAAATGTTTTATATAGTAACATTTATTTGTATTTAATCGAGATTTAGCAAATTTATGTTTTTCACCACAGGGAATTTTAGGATCTCTCTAAAATGATTTTTTGTTATATTAATTTAAGGCAGACGGGGGAAAAAAAGAGAGACTGGAGAAAGACTGTTTATAGCTGTTATAATGTTAGAATTCTTCTTTCAAAAACTAACTAGTCTTGCAGATGGTCCGCAACATAAAATGGAACTTAAAAAAAAAAAAAAAAAAGCACGATGTTTTGTTCATTTATAGATTTAGAATTTGTAATTAACAGCAAATTGCTTTTTGGTATCACCGGAATAAATCACCTAAGGGTATGCTGTTATAGGAAAATAATCAACTTTAAAGTGGTAATAACCCTCCACTTTACAAAAGGCCACACTCCACCATTGATTATTTTCTTATAACTGCACACTTGTGTTTTAGTTCCTCTTGTTTTGTTGATTTCCCCATACACAACTTGTTTCATGCATACCTGTATATTGTGTAAAATTGGTGGTTCCATGCTGCTTGCCCTCTGCGGTGTGTGCATTTTCCATCAGTGTGCTGATGTCTGTAGAGTGAGTAATGACAGTGCTGTTGAGTTTTCGGACACAGTTCCAAAGGCCACTGACATGTTTGTTGAGTCCATCTTTAATTGTCTTAAGACTGTCAGACATTGGTTCCAATCTACCACAGAGCCTTTCAACATTGGCCACCCGTCCATCCATTCCGGACAACATCTCCTCCACTTTGTTGGCGGATTCTTGGTTCCTCCCACAAGTTTCCTGCAGTTCAACAAATTTGTTATAAAGACCGCCGTCCATATGACTTTGATGGCTTATGGACTCATTGAGAATTAGGACTGAGCTCTCCAACTGTGTAACTTGATGCACAAGAGAGCTCACCTCACCCTTCAGACTCTGCATCTGTTTCTCCACCTCGAATATATTTTGGCTGTTATCTTTCGGTATGCTGTGCAATTGTATGTCTTGTATGACCTGTAGAACTGCACCGATCTTGCTCTCCAGAGTTTTGTTCTGTGCCTCTTGTTCCTTTGCCCTCTCTCTTCTTAACTTTTCCTCGAGTTTGAGGCAGTGTGTTTCTGCACTTTTTTCTTCTTGGCTAAACCTTGTGTTCAGTGCCTCCTCTAAAGCCTTCTGTTGCTTGTTTGTTGCATTTACAGCATTAGCCAAGCTCTGATGCACATTCTTTAGGCTTTGGATCTCAACTTCAAACTGTGCAACCGGCAATCCTTTAGAAGTGCTATTTAAAACAAGGTGCCTCAGGTCCTGGATTTCTTGGCGCAAGTCAGTTTCTTTAGAGTCAAGGAGCTCAGTAAGACTTAGGTAGGAGCTCTCCTGTTCATCACAGTGCTCTTTGACTGATTCCACTTTGTACTCACAGGAGTTCTTTAAATCAGCCATCTTAATGTCCATTCCCTCCAGCAGCTCCATACGAAGAGCTTGAAGTTTTTCATCAATGTAAGCCTGGCATTGGCACTCAGTAGTCAAGGTAGAGGAAGGAAGTGGAACTAAGGTACCACTGGCTGCCTCTTTTAGCTGATTCATCTGGCCTTCAATCTGCTGGAGCTTAGCCTCCAGTCCCTGAATGGTGTTGGTATTGGTGCTGATTGTGTTCGAAAGGTGGGTGACCTGATTCTGAAGCTCTTCAGAACCTGGAAAAATTGTTAAGTCTGAAGGCAGCACAATGCTCTCAGTTCCTCCAGTCAGTGCATCCTGTGGTTGTCGCAGTTGGCCAAGTAGGTTCAGGATTATCTTGCTTGCATCTTCTTGCAGGTCTAGACGCAAGTTAGCATTTGTAGTAGTCATGGCAGCCTGCATGTCAAGAACTGTTTGAGAAAGACGCTGTACTTCTTCTTCTAAGTCTCGTACACGACGACTATCATGTTGACCTCTCTGACCTCCAGACTCTCCACTTTCAGTCCAAGGATGCCTGGTTTGTCCACTTTGCCCAGATTGTGTCCAAGGATGGGAACCAGAGGTAACATCTGGTCAGGAGGAATGTAATTAGAATTTTTTCTCTGTGTATACCCAGACATCAGAATGAATACAACTAAAACCACAATCTTTAATGCCCATACAGGTAGTATCAAAATTAACAAAGGTCTTTATAGCCCCTTGATGTCATACTTTGCCTGACTTGACCTTGATCCTAAAGCTTCTATAGTTCAGAACAAGTCCTACCAACACTCTGTTGTGGTTTGTGAACAGATGGCAGATCTGGTTGTGGTTCCTGGAGAACTTGAGGTGACACAGCATCCTTGAGCTCCATGCAGTCGTAACCACGGTAACCAGGGCAACATCTCCACTCCAGCTCAGTCACCTGCTTGTAGCCCACTTTGTATGTTGGTCTTGTGTGAATGCGGTATCTAAATTCACAAATAACAAAACTAGCAATTAAGTAAAGGTGGACTAGTCAAA
This sequence comes from Hemibagrus guttatus, assembly GCA_033459395.1. Taxonomy (NCBI): domain Eukaryota; kingdom Metazoa; phylum Chordata; class Actinopteri; order Siluriformes; family Bagridae; genus Hemibagrus; species Hemibagrus guttatus. The sequence goes on along the minus strand of JAUCMX010000005.1, from coordinate 26,677,337 downwards.
ATACGACATTTACAAGTTAGTGCATACTGCAGCACCATGTTGTCTATAGATCGTAACATTCCAATACCCCATAGAGTATATACTTATGAGCTTTTAGTGTTTATATATGTGATATAAACTAGATATAAACTACACCTGACCTACTATGGATGATCGCTCTGTCTGCATATACATTCATGAGCCCTTATGCATAACATACACAAATTAAAATGTTTAAGAAGAAACAGTGCATGACAGCAATGCATGGCACATAATTCACTGTGATTTTATTCAAAACTGATGCACATCTGGAGAGCAGCTTTCAAAGCAGGGGGCAGTGATTTGTGTGTGTGTGTGTGTGTGTGTGTGTGTGTGTGTGTGTGTGTGTGTGTGTGCGTGTGTGTGTGTGTGTGTGCTTGAGTGAGAGAGTATGAGCTCACACACAGCCCTTGCAAAATTAATGCCAGAAGTCAACCGTAAAACTCACAGAGGACAAGTCACTTGTGGATGCCTTACATAAGTGCTTCCTATAATTTTCCTTCTCCGGGACCATTTAACCAATCAGTTTTGACTAAAAACCCCACCCAGGAAAAACAAATGTATATGATATATAAAACTTCAGGTTTCAAAATTCATTTGACATTAAAGAGGGATAGATCACTTTCATTTGAAACTTAACCAATTAGCAGATCACATAACCACACTAATGCAGTTAGCTGGATGTAAACCTGCTTGTTATTCTAAAAGGGTTTTTTCCCCCAAGTGTATTAACATTGGATGATTTAGCTTTTTTTTAAATCCAGCATCACTGCAAAAATCTCTGGCAGATCCTTTGACTTCTATCTAAGATTGGCTGCCTTAGCTGAGGTCCTTGCCTAATCCTACAGTGTCCTCTTAATGTTGTCATAAATAAGTTGGTTTCAAGAAGACATTAGCAACCCACTACATTAAAAGTAATGATTATGGCTGAAATGGCTATGCTGTGTTGTCTATCCCTAAAGGAATGTCCTAGTGATCTAACCTGAATTTATCTTAGGTCATTTCCTGTAATAGAAATGACGGAATCTGAGATATGTAGCTCATATAAATGCATTGGGTGAAAAATCTGCTGCTGTCTTTTGTCAACCGGTGTGTGCTAGCAAGTATGCGTGTTTGGGACAGAGTTGGTGAGGAAAAAGTAAGTCATAATTTGCTTACTCAGATTTGCAGTTTCTGCTTACCCAAAATGTAGTCAATTAAATATAGTCTGACGCGCTAGGTTTGCACAAGGATAATGTAGCTAAAAATTAATTTGACTATTCCACAAAAATCTTTTTTCCCTAAATATGTGCATATCAAATGACATACAATTCTGATGTAATGTCAAACCCAATGGCTCTGTCTGCCTTTTCCAGGGGTCTGTTTCTTTTTTTACGTTTTGGTTTTTGTTTGTCTGTTTTGTTGTTGCAGTTGAGGAAACACCAGAACTTTGTAATAAAAAAAGATATTATAGTTATTACTAAGTTCTTATAGTTCTTATATTAGCCAGTGTGACTGGTGGGATGCTTAAAAGTGTTTAAGCCAAACCTCAATAGCACATAAAGCAAGTATTCCTGTAATTAATGTCAAATTCTAAATCGAATTTTAATAGAAGATTCAATGAGTAGAAAGTTTAGAAATAAAAAAAGCCACATCATTCCAATAAATAACCAAAACATTATTATACGACTGTTAAAACAGACGTTTCTTAGTTGTATTTCCAGAGTTTCAACATAGATGAAGTCACATTGAAAAGTCAGAACAATAGTTGGTTTTCTGCTGGTTTTCTAGATCAAGATTTTCTGATGTGCAATTACATAAATTATAATGTTATAAACTATAATATAGATTAATAAAGCTCCCTGAATGTCTACTTTTCATGTACATGGATGAAGTCCAAAAGCATGTTGAGGCTATTGCAGGCTATTCACATAGCAGCATAACAAACAAATTTTTCAGATGCATCCATTTGCATCCTTAAACAGCTGAGGTTTTGTGAATGGGAATGGACATGCAGGTTGTTTTGGGTCATACAAACTTCCATAGCCTCACAGGTCTAGTGCAAAACAAAAGACTTGGATGATCAACTACATTTTTGTCAAGTGAAAATTAGTGTTCTTTGATTTCTTGCCACACTATTCCTTTAATGTTCCATTTTATGATGATGATTTAATAGGATTGATTGTTAATAGTAGAGCTAAAACTAACAATTTAGAACCAATAAGTACAGACTATTTCTGCTAAAGCTGTGTGAATTCAGAGTAAAGTATCAGCCAGCATGAATCTCTGGCCTTTTCATTACTTGAGAGCTCAGGTGACTAATAAAACCAAGTGTACCTACGCATATGTTCTAGGGGAACTTACATTCCAGTTTGAGTACAATGGGGCTGATGTTCAGGACAGGGTGCGTTGTCAGACTCCACAGTTTCCGTCACTCCCAGCACAGCGCATGTCACGTTCTTGTGCACTACAAAGGCACACCAGTTTCTGTGCCATAAAGAAGAAGCAGGAAATAATGCAATAATGACATCATCTGAGCATCAAGGCTATATAACAAGACATTAAGAACGAATATATATCAAGTCAAGTCAAGAATCTTTTATTGTCATTTCAACCATATATAGCTGACACAGAACATAGTGAAATGAGACAACATCTCTCCAGGACCCTGGTGCTATATAAAACAACATACCAACACAGAGCTAAAGACAGAAAGCAAGTTGTCCTAGCTACATAAAGTGCACCATGTATATGCAGTATATTGCCAAAAGTTTTGGGACACCCCTCCAAAATCATTGAATTCAGTGTTGTTTTTCAGGGGTTAGGCTTGGCCCCTTAGTTCCCGTGAAAGGATACCAAGACATTTTGGACAATTTCATGTCCAAAAAATAACTTCCTGTTCCAAAATGACTGCGCACCAGTGCACAAAGCAAGGTCCATAAAGAGATGGATAGCGAGTTTGGTGTGGAGGAACTTGACTAGCTTGCACAGAGTCCTGACCTCAACCTGATAGAACACCTTTGGGATGAATTAGAGCGGAGACTGTGAGCCAGACCTTCTCATCCAACATCAGTGCCTGACCTCACAAATGCACTTCTAGTGGAATGGTCAAAAATTCCCGTAAACACACTCCAAAACCTTGTGGAAAGCCTTCCCAGAAGAGTTGAAGTTGTTATAGCTGCAAAGGGTGGGCCAACTCCATATTACATTCATGTGCATGTAAAGGCAGACGTCCCAAAACGTTTGGCAACATAGTGTGTATATATATATATTTCCAAAAGCACCTCACATGTAGCTGACTATATGCAAGATCTGTTTTGAACCTAGATGAACTGAGTAATACTGAGTAATAATATGTCAACAATGGATATTCAGCAAAATTGAAAACTATTGTCCTATCACAGGTAAATGTAATAAACTGTTATAACATCTGCACCACAGTAACCTATGGTGATATTACAGTTTATCCATAGTTGCCATGAAATACACTAAAACAGCCTGTTTTTCTAGTGTTATAAAGTAAAACAAAGCAGTGTCCCATACATTTTGAGAAATAAAGATACCAGACTATATACTATTTCCCCTGGCCTTTGAATTAGTAACATCAAGAAGTCTATATTTTGTATTTTTCAGTATCTGGGAAAGTGTGTGTTGTGTGTAACTTTAATTAACGTTTAGAGTAAAGCTTAAAGGGCACTTTAGTGGTCCTAAAGGCTGAATTAAAGTATGAAGACACATATTAAAGGTACAAATGATGTATCTTAGAAGGAAAAGTATTTCTTTCTTACTGAGAATACACAAGAATAGTAAGAGCTTATTTTTCTAAGAGTACATTTATGGTGCATAACTGCTTAGCACTTCTTTTACAGCTAAACTTTGAACTTTCATGCACTGTCAAAAGAAAAGTCACTCACTTGTTGCGTTGTTTCGGGATCGAGCTGGAGTACGGAGCGCCTTGGAATAAACTGTATATCGACGGAGTGCAGTAAGTTACGGAAAACGTCAGCATCAGAAACCCTGCAAAAGGCAGCATGTAGCAAACACACTTCATCTTTAAACAGCTTGTAACGCTAATATGTGAAAAAGCCCAAGCTGATGGTGGTGTGTGAAGCTGAGTCGTCTTGTGTGTGTGTGTGTACGTGTGTGAGTGAGTGAGTGGTACAGATGTTAAGGTCTCCGCCCCCACCGGTTTTACTGCAGCTTTATTAACACACTCTCTGTTTCTGTCCAGCTCTCATAATCTCTCTTTACAATCCGCCCAAATCTCTCTCTCTCTTTCTCTCTCTCTCTCTCTCTCTCTCTCTAATGTTCCAACGACTTCATTAATTACATTCAATCTACAGCCATTCGGGAATAATGTCCATATGCGCATGCGCGATTTGAACCACAAGTCTTAAGGTCAACATCGGATAAGAAATCCAGCTCATTTATTTAAGTGGCAAACTGGAGCCCCATAGTAGTGACGTCATCTTCATAAAAACAACGCTAGGCCACAGTTCATTAAGGTCAGGGGAATGAGATCTTCAACCCTGATGTACTGTTTGGGGTCACCGAAACCCTGAAACCTCTAGAACAGCTATAAAAATATAATTAAAATTTAATCAGCGTGATACTTCATGGAGTTTCTTAGTTCTAAGGGATCTGCAAATAAACTATCATTTTGTAAAAATACTGAGTTCCAGAGACCGCCTACAAAAATGTACACCTAATTTGCCCCAGCTATTAAATATGATTAAATGTAACAGATTTTCCTGTGCATTTAGTTTCTGTCTGGTGTTGAGGGTAAATCAATCTCTCTCACGTTGTTTGATTACACAGACGTTACACAGGGAAAGTGAGAGATGTCCAATCATGGGAAGCGTACTTGAAATCTGCAGAACAGAACGGAGGGGTGGAGCAAACAGAACAAAAAAGGAGACAGCCTTTTGAATCATTTCTTTTTCACATGTACTGCTTGTTCTCTCTCTCTCTGATAATGGTCTAAAATTGTCAATAGCAAAATGGAAAAAAGTATATCTAACACACACACACACACTTTTGCTGCCAAAACAGCCCTGACCCGTTGAGGCATGGACTCCACTAGATCCCTGAAGGTGTGTTGTGGTATCTGGCACCAAGATGTTAGCAGCAGATCCTTAAAGTCCTGTAAGATGCGAGTTGGGGCCTCTATGGATCGGACTCGTTTGTCCAGCACATCCCACAGATGCTCGATTGGATTGAGATCTGGGAAATCTGGAGGCCAAGTCAACACCTCAAACTCACTGTTGACTGAGGCTTTTCTACAAAAATTGAGAATATGTTCTTTTTATTTTCATCTTGGAATAAATTATGTTGTTATAAGACTTGCTCACTATTTACCTTGCTGTGTCCACAACTAAAATGATCTTGTTGCATTGTTTTAGGCTTCGACAGAAACACCCCCATATACTACTGAGCAAATGTGTATGGGCAAATGGATAAAGAATTTTCTGCTCATTTTCTGAGGAATTTAAACCAAAATCACTGACTGGAAAGGCATCGAGTAATTACTGTCTCGACGAATGTCCCCACTTAAGCAGTTCTAGACAGAGTTAAACCTTTGAACGTCAAAGATTTGATCCATTAAGGCTAATTTCTGATAATTGTGAACCTGTAGCAGGAAGCAAGCATGTCACGTTACATACTATTAACTGATTTTTTTGTTTTCAGTCAATAAAAGAGACAGTGTTGAGTAAAAACATATATTTTCTTTCTTTCTTCACATACAAAAACATATGAAAGTCAATGTAGACATGGTCCATAACTTAAGTTCCCTTTTCATTTTGATCAAAAAAAGCCCTTTGCCATACAAAATATGTAGCAATAGTTAATTTCATACAATTTATAAAAGTAATCAAAACTTAAAAACAGGTATTAAAGACAGAAAACAGAAAAAACTTCACTCTTTGGTAGAAAATAATTCACAATTTAAGATACATATCTATTTCTAGATTTGATCCATGTTGCAGCATATGATATAAACAATTTATTTTGTGATTATTCTATTTGCTGGTCTGAGATGATGGCATTTAAGGATCTGTAAAAGAAAAATACATATATAAAAGTGAAAATGCTGACACAAATATTTAAAATCATATCATTTTGACAGTTCTGAGGTTACGACGGACATCCACAAACCTACATTAATGGAAAATTCAGTCTTTAGTGCAAAACTACAGAATTTATGCACAAATTCAAAGTCTGTGCCGAGTAAACACAATCTGGCTAAATGTACGATTTTGATTAGCACTGCTATACGGAAATCTGATTAGCGGTACAACAACTCATTTAATTGTGCACATAAATCACAGTCCAGTTATTTAGCTCCCACAAGGAAAGTAATTTGCTAGAGGCAGCATTAGCCACCAGTCAGCAATGACAGTTTATACCATCTCACTTTTAGCCAAATGGGCTCTGGGGGGGGCCCACTGAGTAGCTAATGCCAATGCTGCGCACACTGGTCTTCCACTGAAGCTCCCATGCACACCATCAGAATTTTTTATGGACTAACATATACAAGATTCATACCATGTAGTTTGCGGGTTTTACGTCGAATCCTTTTTGCCGGAAGGGTCTCATCAAACTCCTCTTTAAGGTTCCGTTTTACTGAACCAGGAGAACTGCGCACAGGAGTGCTGGCTGTAAAGAAAGCAGAAGTTTGAGCATGCAAGCACACATTCAGCTCATCTAAATGCTTTACTGTGTTTTATCTGTCTGTCAGCGATTTTACTGCAGGACCAAGTTGGACATTATTACAATAGTTACTTAAGCACATTAAACAGAGATGGAAAAAAAAACCCTGTCTTTTTTTTTTTTTTTTTAATATCGACAGTTCCTAAATGAAGCATACACTTACTACACACACACACAGAGCACAATTCAAAAATTCAGATACAGCCCCACATGCACTCACCAGTACTCAGTTTCCTGTCAATTTCTTTGAGCTCCTTCTCTTGCTGTTGGAGCTCCTTCTGCTTCTGTATCATCTGAGGACTCTGCAGATACTCCCGGTGGCAGTTATAATCAGTCTCAGCCTTTAATGTATTCTGTATTGCTTGAGAGTACTGTAGTAACAGCTCTACACACACACACACACACACACACACACACACACACACACTTTAGTCAGTTCAGCCGACTCCTTTTCTTGTTATTAATGTCATTTTTTAAGCCTTTTAAACCTTTACACAGTGTAAGCACTCCTCTAGTTTGATGATTGATAGCACACTTTGCATTGGGGCCATTTGAACAACCGGTATCTAATCATAGACTAAACTGATTAGCCTTAATTCCATTTTAGTATGGCATCTAGCCATCCATGACCAAAAATGACCATTTACTGTGTGAGAAAAATCCCAAGGGCTTAGACATCTTTAAGCAGATTGACCATTTACGCAACATCTGTCAAAGTGGCACTTCACCTCGCATGAACTTTGCAGGCCAGGTAATGTTAGAAAGTATCTTAAATAAAACATTTCCATATCGTTTTGGTAAATATGTTAGTTTTCTTAAAGTGGAAACATCAAAGCACATTATTTGCAGAAACACAAACAAAAGCAGATTTTTCCATCATTCTTGGTTTTCCAGAGTTCATACAAAACAATTTACACTGTATACAAAGACAATACAATTACATCCATTCATTTCTCAAATTTGATCAAAATTCCAGTCGGGTTTCTGTAAGATCTCCTTATAACCACATCTCACTGGGATTCTCCTGGTAAAAGTACATTTTGTCAGACTCTGCTCTATGATATTTTGTCAAAATGCAATGTAAGCTAAAGAAGAAATTAGGCGTTTTCTAACCTAGGTGTCTAATTAAATTTAGGTGTCTATTAATTTCTCGATTTTTGCAGCATGTCTAGGAACAACATGAAATTACCAATAGCTTTCTAAGCCACACAGACCCTTTAACTAAAGAATTCTTGAATATCACAATAACAGTTGATGCAACTGTTGCCAGAGTGCAAGATTTTCTAGTGTGATATGCTGGTTACTAATGCTGGGGGCAAATACTATTTGGGCAACTGAAGTAAAATGTACAAAAAGCGACATTTCACCAGGCCACAATTGCACAAGTGGGTAGTGCAGCCATGTCACAGCTCGAGGGAGCCCATGTTGATCCTGAGCTGAGGTTACAGTCTGTACAGAATCTTTCATATTCTCCACTTGTATATGTGGGTTTCCTCTGGGTTCTCTGCTAACATCCAAACTCCCCAAAACTATTAGGTGGACTGGATGTGTGTACATGTGAATGTGTAAATGTATTTGGCCTATGATTGACTGGCCCAGGGTGTATTCCTTCCTCATTTTCAGTGTTCATGGGATATGCTCCACATTCACAGCAAGCCTCACCAGGAGAAAACGGGTTTCTGAAGAATGATAGCTGAATGTTTCCTACAGCAAAGATTTTCCTACACCACCACAATTGTGGGCATATATATACACTGTGTGCACAATTATTAGGCAAGATCATCGTTTGTATGCATATTTTCCAAATCCAAGCTGTATAAACTTGAATGCTTATTAAATGTAAGCATATTAGGTGATGTGTATTTGTGTAATGAGGTATAGTACACAAATAATAAATTATTATTAAATTTAAATAAAACAATTTTATAAGCATTCAAGTGTGTGTATATGTATATGTATATGTGTATATATATATATATATATATATATATATATATATATATATATATATATATATATATATATATATATATATATATATATATATATATAAAATCATACACTTTCAGAAACAATATTGTGATGCAGGTTTTAAAATAATTTTCAATAAAAGGGACTTTTTTTTTATTTTTATAAAACACGAGTAACCACAGAGGTGTGACAGGTGCAATCTAATGACAGAACAAGACAGACATATGAGCAGTTAGTGTTACCCTTCTGCTTAAGTTTGGTGTGATATTCTTCAGGCAATGGTGCTCCAAACACCTGCCCTCTCAGCTTCTCTATTGATGGAGCCTTGTTTTGTAGACCACCAAACTTCCCATTGCTACGGATACGATCCCCTTGCCTTGTCAGCAGAGTAGGGCACTGCATCTTGCTTTGGACAACCTGTCAATCACACACACAAGCACTTAAAAACTTACTGCATTTATATCTGTCAGAGCCATCTTACTAGGTTAAAAACAAACTATCATCATATAAATTCAATTAGGATTAGAAATTATTTATTTAACGATACTTAATTAGCTTGTGAGCAAAGTGTACACCCTGACACATGAGTGGAAAGGAAAGGAGTATATTAGAGCAACCAGCTGTCTAGAGACACTTGCATCACTGCTCCTGGTTGAAAACCTTTGTGTGCAAGCAAATTTTAATAACCGTGCTCGCTGATAGCGCTGTGTGCTATTAAAGATGCCATTTAACTTTTTCACTTCACATAAGTTATACTACTTAAAGCCAAAGGATGGTTTGTGTATAGGCTACGCAAGCTATAGCAATGGTGAGAACACGGGTGTCAAGCAGTGCAGCACAACTGCTACATTTCTAGAACAATCCCATCTATGTTAGGCATAATCATTGTGGTATTATTGTAGCATATTACATCAGGTCATTTTTTTGTGTTTGAGGACAGTTGTGTTTGAGATCAAAAGATGAATCAGCTGCTGTTGTTTTTATTGTTCAGACTGATTGATATCTGGTTGCTAGTACACCAGTGATTTTGTTCTTTCAGGACATTCTTTTTCCAAATTGGTGTCCTGGCTATGCCCAAAGCTTGTGCAATGGCTCTGATTGTTTATCCATATTTTCTCAGCTTCAAAATGGTTTGCTTCGTCCTGTTGACAGCTCTCTGATCTTCATGTTGGTTTATCCTTTTTAACAACAAACGCAGGATTCACAGAAACAGAAAAAGAGCTATTAATTATTTAATTAATTAATCAATCTAACAGGCTATACCGGGGCAACAAGAACCATGTGTCAGTCACATATTGCGGTGTTTTTCTGATCATGGGTGGGTTCCAACAAAAGGGGTCTAGATAAGGAAATGAAAGCTGAATTTCTGATATTTCGTCTCATATTCATCTTTGGATCTAGTGTCTGGCTATTATTAATCTTTTAACCAGCAGAAAAAGTGACCGTTACTTGGTTTGGTTATTCGTTTAAAATGTCACCTTGCACAGGCTGAAGTGCATTCAATGTAATTTTAATAATATTAGTTCCAAATGATTTTGTTCCCACTCTCATGGAGGTTAAAAATCGCCATACTTTTAGTTTATTTAAAAATGGTATCTCTTGCATACATATACACAAAGGAAGTGGACTCAGTGGACTGTGTACTGATTGACTGATTGAAAGGTTGTGAGTACAAATCCCAAGACCACCAAGCTATTACTGTTGGACCCTTAAGTAAATTGCTTAGTTGCATAAATGAGATAAATGTAATTCGCTCTGGATAATGGATTTCTGGGGGGGCACGGTGGCTTAGTGGTTAGCACGTTTGCCTCACACCTCCAGGGTTGGGGGTTCAATTCCCGCCTCCGCCCTGTGTGTGGAGTTTGCATGTTCTCCCCGTGCCTCGGGGGTTTCCTCCCCCAGTCCAAAGACATGCATGGTAGGTTGATTGGCATCTCTAAATTGTCCGTATTGTGTGATTGCGTGAGTGAATGAGAGTGTGTGTGTGCCCTGCGATGGGTTGGCACTCCGTCCAGGGTGTATCCTGCCTTGATGCCCAATGACGCCTGAGATAGGCACAGGCTCCCCGTGACCCGAGAGTAGTTCGGATAAGCGGCAGACAATGAATGAATGAATGAATAATGGATTTCTGGCTAATGCCGTAAAAGTAAATGTATACGTACCCCTTTTCGGTAATGGTTAGCAGAATCCAAATCGTCTACTAATATGGTGTCTCCGAGAATATTGGTGAAGACTGTTCAAACAAACAAATCGTTACCACATTTAGAAAATATCTTTCTCTCTCTCGCTCACTCACACACAAACACACACACACTCCACTATATATTATTTTGAAACCACTGTTATCCCTGGTGCCAAAATATGGAGCCTGTTGAAGAAAGTTTGTATAATGATTATCCTACACACTACTCATGGTCATTACCTTTTTTGTTATTATCAGATTTATTACTTCTGTCAGACGACACAGAAGGCAGTGTGACAAAGAATGTAGTACTGGTGAGGGGGAAGGGTTTTCCACATACATAAACTGGGAAACCCTGTACATACCAAACATATAAGCATCTCTGACAACTGAAATCTAATTCTGAAAGAGTCGCGCGCACACACACACACACACACACAAATCTAAATTTGAAGACAAAGACCACATTGTATTGTGTACAGAAACCAGACTCCGGCGGCTCCTTGAGAGTAATACTTCTATACATGCATCATTTTCTAGTTATCCCTGCACTCCACAGAACACAATTACCCCCAGCCATGGAAGCAAATGATGGTAGCCCCCACGCTGGATCAGTCATCTGGAAACAATCTGAGAGGGGAAGTGAGTCTACTCACACAGCAAAACATCATGCCACATAACATCACACCAGAGAAAGGGCAACTGCTATAAAAACCCAACACAGTGGGAATACTACAGCTACTAACCCATTAAAACCAATCACCACCCTAGATGACTCAAACAGGAATTAATGATTCAGCTCAGACTTAAATATGTCCATTATTTTTGGCTTTGTGGAGGGTAAGGAATGAGTCTAGTCATGTGTGCCTGTGGGATAATAGCAGGAACTCACCCTTGTTGCAGCTTTCTGCATGCTCAGGAAAAATGAGCAGATCTTTTACAAACACAGGGTTTCCTTTTGGGGAGAACAAACTTTGACCATTCCTGATGTGGGGCAGTGGCCTAACATAAAAACACAAACAAAATCAGTTACACATGAACATAAAATCAGTAACAAAGAGCATGAGGAATAACTAGAAACTAAAAGTCAAGGGTAATATCTAACCATCCAAAAATCTCATTCACAAGGACTTCTATAAAGTACCATATAATATATGTATGAATAAATCATATAATAATGTATGAAGGTGCCATATAATCCAAGCCTACTAATAAACAGATTATTTTTAGAAGAAGGGTTGTTTTTTTAACAAAGAAAAAAATATAATTGTTAATATTTTCTGTAAGGAGATATATTTCTGTAGGTTTTCTGTAAGGAGATATATTTATTTACAAAAGGAGAACTATACACATGACATTCTTCAATAATTTAAGAAATAGAATTGTTAAACTGTTGTATTATGAAAGGAATAACACACTTCATGCTGCTATAGGAAAATAATCTGCTTCTTGGTGGTAACAGGAAATTGTTGTGCATCCCCAAAATTAAAATCGTGTAGCGTCCACTCTGCTTTACAGACCATTACAGAACCCCATACCATATGCACAAGTTATCAAAAGACTATACACCGATCAGGCATAACATTATGACATTATGAGCAGTGAGAGGTGAAGTGAATAACACTGATTATCTCCTCATCATGGCACCTGTTAGTGGGTGGGATATATTAGGCAGCAAGTGAACATTTTGTCCTCAAAGTCGATGTGTTAGAAGCAGGAAAAATGGGCAATGGGTGTGGTCTGATCCAATAGACGAGCTACTGTTGCTCAAATTGCTGAAGAATTTAATGCTGGTTCTGATAGAAAGGCGTCAGAATACACAGTGCATGATGGGTCAGGGCTGTTTTGGCAGCAAAAAAGGAGACCAACACAATATTAGGCAGGTGGTCATAATGTTATGATCGTTATAAACATTTAATTTTATGAATCTCAAACATGCAATACAAGGCCAAAAAGATGTAGAAACCCCTTTTGAATAGAGGGCTTGGCAAAATAGATGCTTCTTTGTTAGCAGGAACATAAACATAAGCAAACAGACATGCAGTCTCCATGCATTGCTGAAAAACTCAGTGACTGGCACCATCGTAGTGTCAGCGTGCCAAGTCAATTCATCAAATTTCTAAAACTAGAGCCTGCCCTCTGTACGTCCTGCATCACCACCACTTTTGTGTGCATCCCTGAAAGTATTTTATTCTCTTTATAACATAGCAATTTATTATAGATCAACATTTCATACTTATTACCCCTTCACAGTTTTACAGTTGCATTTACTTTTAATCAATAATGTACGAAACATGATGTTGTTGTTCTTTTGCTTGCCCCCTGTTCGGGGTCGCCACAGCAGATCATTTGGTCCTCTTGTTTCAATTTGGCACAGGCTTTTTTTTTTTTTTCTTTTTACACCTGATGCCCTTCCTGATGCAACCCTCCCATTTTCAATCTGGGCTTGGGACCTGCACTGAGAGTTAACTCTTCAGTAGCTGGGTAAGCGCCCTGCCCGGGAATCGAACCTAGGCTGTGGCAATGAGAGTGCAGGATCCTGCCACTGGACCACCAGGAGGCTTATGAAACATATAGCATTCATAAACTATTCTCCTTACATAAAGCTTCATATTCATAATTCATTTTTATGTTGAATTATAGCAATGTAAAACCTTTTTCTTTTGATTGTTAAGTTTAAATTATAGAAATATCTCTCACACATGTCTCTGTGAACATGTTAATGTCATCCTGTCATTTCCATTTCAGCCAAACTACATCACAGTTAGAGAAAAATTAATTAGCAACTTCTGAGCAACAAGATTTGAGATACGTCAGTGCTATGGTACAGTATCGTGCTATAGTGATGCTCACTTTTGTTTAACAAGCATGTGGATTTTATTTTCAACACCCAAATACTTTTAGCCTTCTAGATTAATTGCTCAGAGATATTCATGTTATACTACACTCTTACATTGTTATACAGTCACACACAACATTTATTACATGTCTGTAGACAATACCAGCTTATATCTGGCATGTAATTTCAGGATAATGCACACCCCAAATCTAAATAACTGAGTGCTGGATCTATGACCTCTCATATTCTTCCACTGCTAGCTGCTTTTACTCACTGTTTGAATTTTTTTTTTACAACAAACTGCACAACAGATATACATTCTCCATTACATACACAGACATTTTTGTGAACGTACCTGTTATTTGGTTTCCAGAAAATCGTTTCTAGGGGCATGACTTGTTGCCGTCCTTGTGTTTCATCATAGATTTTTTTTGCTGCAGCTGTTGTTACAGTAACCACACAGTCCATGTCACCAAGAAGATGCCAGGAAATGACCTTTGCTGCATCATCATCCTTCACAAGTGCCAGGTGTCCTATCTATAAAGCAAACTAATAAATTTCTAAATCTCAGGTAGCAATGTTAACAAAATAATTACACCACCCAATTACACAAATCAAAACATTTTCCAGTCAAGTCTATCAAACATTATTTGAATACATGCACAAACACACATACACACCTTTCCTAGGACGTCTTGGCTGCCTTTGAATGGATCAGACATGGTACATTCTCGACGAGGCAGATTCTGTAGCGTTTCCAAATCTGCAGTCATTTGAGCAACTGCACCGTTAACTGATGTCACCTAAACACAAGCACACAACTTCCAGCTCAGAAAGTGATAAATGTTGTTACCCAAGTCATTGTGAAGCTCGAGGAACATACTTGAAACCCTGTTGTGTGTCTTAGAAAGCATTCAATCAATCTCTAACCACATTTTTTCTAAAAAACTCACTCTCTCTCTCGGACATTTTTTGTGGGGAAACAAATTCAAGGAAAAATAAATATAAAAAATATTTATTGTTTAGGATATACACCAACCAGGCATAACATTATGACCACCTGCCTAATATTGTTTTGGTCCCCCTTTTACTGCCAAAACAGCCCTGACCCGTCATGCACGGTGTATTCTGACACCTTTCTTTCAGAACCAGCATTAACTTCTTCAGCAATTTGAGCAACAGTAGCTCATCTGTTGGATCAGATCACACGGACCAGCCTTTGCTCCCCACATGCATCAATGAGCCTTGGCCGCTCATGACCTTGTCGCCGGTTCACCACTGTTCCTTCCTTGGACCACTTTTGATAGATACTGACCACTGCAGACCTGGAACACCCCACAAGAGCTGCAGTTTTGGAGATGGTCTGATCCAGTCGTCTAGCCATCACAATTTGGCCCTCATCAAACTCACTCAAATCCTTACGCTTGCCCATTTTTCCTGCTTCTAACACATCAACTTTGTGGACAAAATGTTCACTTTCTGCCTAATATATCCCACCCACTAACAGGTGCCATGATGAGGAGATAATCAGTCTTATTCACTTCACCTCTCACTGCTCATAATGTTATACCTGATTGGTGTATAAGCCAGTATTAAGAAGGAGGCTATGATCCACAGCTTGTGATACATTACCATTAAATATGCTGTGTGAATGTAAAATATTAAACAAAACAGACTGTCATTTGGGAACTTTAGATGATTAATGCTTTTCAGTTTTTGGAGTGAGGTAATAAAACTTTTAAATAACAATAAAACATCTTAACAGATAATCCATCTAACTCCAAACTGCATTAAACTTTAAAATGCAAGAAATAACAGATCTTACATACTACTTGAACACATACTCATAGCTAGATTAACTTGACTAATTTCCCATATTGGGGAAATCTTTTTACATTTGTGTAAATAAAAATTTTTTTACACACAGCAGTTAATTCTGAAACATCTATGCCAGTTTTCTTGATCTCCAGTTTCAGCTGATTCGCTTTACTAACTGCATCGTGCACTTGACCTAAAAATAAACAGAAAAATTGAGAATAGTCAGGAGACTGAAACTACGCTACAACCAATACACAAAACAACACAGTTCAGTGCATACCCTTGAGTTCAGTTTCGAGTTGTTTGTTGGTCTCCAGAATATCTTTGTAGACTACAATAGCCCGAGACAGCTGGTCTTTCTTCTTACTCATAGTAGCCATAACCTTCTGCTTTTCTGCATCTAAAATACACAAAAGCATATAATTCACTTTATTCCACTAATATTCACATATTTACACAAAAACAATTAAGGTTAATTAGTTCTTTTCCTGTTCAGTGATAAAAAATATCATTTTATATGTATTATTATATAACTATTACTTAAACAAACTGGATTCTATAAAAAAAAGATACAATGCAAATGCTCACTTCACAAATTGGTCAAATAGCCTAAATCAACACCTATGGTTAACACATAATTATGATCTACACTTACTTTCAGCTTAGAGAGTCCAAGACACATTGCATTTTCAATCTCTAATTAGAGTTCAATCTGACAGCTGCTGTCACACTGAACAATCGGCTGTATACGGGTGTATACTGGGATGTAAAAATCTGATATTTACAGTCAATTTGAGATACACTTTCAAAACAGTCATTTGTGTGCATAAAAACTGCCCCAGAGCCTGAATCAATATACTTGTTTAGGCTAACTAATATTTCAGCAAATGTGAGGTTTTGATTCTGCATACTTACCATTGTAGAACCTGAAGGGCAAATTAAAAGGAGGGATGGTGCCCAGAGATTTAGTGTCTTCAAACACTGGACAGAAATTGAGTATATACACGATTCCATTAGCCCCTGGACTATTCTCCATAAGTGCCAAGTCCTAGAACACACACACACACACCCCCACACACACGCGTTTACTTCAGTAAAAAAATTACACTGTACTGCTAAACATAAAATTAAATCCATTGTCCTAAAACTCCACCCTGAATGACTTCTATATATCTAATTGATATCTAATATCTATTGGAGTCCAAGATAATGCTATAATGAAATTCTGAGTTGGATATTTTTATTCTTCCATCACACGTTGGCCTGTTTTCACTTGGACTTTACTGGTTTCCTACATTACCCAAAATGACATTTAGTTACCTGCTGTTAGTGGTGCCTACATAGTCTCTAGTCTGTCCAGCTGTCTCTCCTCCGCGTGTGCACAAACAGATGTCATACTAGATATCTCACAGTTCGCTAAATAGCCAAGCATTGTTTGTTGCATTTTCATGCTACCTAACACTTAACTACACACGGCCGTTTTACCTTTCTGGAGTCTAACTCCAGCTTCCCCATGCATACGTCGAATTTCTCAGTAATATGATATTGAAGTTTGTTGACATATGGTGGGTTTTTCTGAGCTAACAGCATTATCCTTATATTTAAGAAAATACAGCCTTAACCAAATTAGCACCAAATTCTCTAAGCTCATAACTAGTATTTCAATAAATAAAATGCGTCTCAGGGTGGACAGTTCTTTTAAGGCAACCATGAAGTGTGTTCCAATACATTATTCCTGAAAATTTGTTGAATTTAAATCAGTACTATTCATCTAATATTCATCTAATAATATTAAAAATGTTAACATCCAATCACTCCACACACTTACAGTGACAAGAGTCGCCCCATTAATTAGATCATATGTTAGACTCTTGGCCTGGTTCTCAAACATAGGAACATCTTCTGCATCATCACCATCAATGGTTGTCACAGTCAGAATCACTTTTCCATTAATCCCCATTCCAGCTGGGTTATTGTGCTCATCCTTTAAGGCAAAACACACACACACACACACACACACACAACAAATAGGCATCAATTCTCAGTAAACACCTCAGTTGACAAATTTTGTCTTGCTGCCACCAAAACCTCTACTTGGCTACATAAATATACATAAATAATGATTCGAGTTGTGTGGTGGTCTGGGGAAGAAAAACGTCAGATATCATGATCGCTATTCTAGAAAACCAACTTTTTGTTAAACCAAAATTGAGTTTTTCTGTCAATAATATAAGACAGAAACACTTTGGAAAATGTTTTAATGTTTTTTTTTTACTTTCTAATGTTGGGCTTTTATTTAATTAATTACATTTTTAATGGAGGTGGACAGGAGTTGTTAAACCCTTTTATTAAGAAATCTCAAGCAGCTTACCATAATCTTCAAGTGTAGCACTTCAAGAAGAGTGCGATCAGCCAGAGTGCTGCTGTTCGAGACCACAGGAGTTGAAGCAGGAGAGTCTGGGACGAGTTTGACTGGCTTATTGGCAACAATATCCAGAGCAATCTGTAATGGCAGAGAAAAGATTTCTATCCATTAATCTCACATATCAAAAAGGGCCACATGTGCAAGACAAACAGGAAACACAAATTAGGCCAAAGAATAAAAAAAGATAAAAGTATAAATAAATATAGAAATATATAATTGAAATGCACATCAGACTGAGACACGAATAACATGTTAAAATGCACATCATGTTGAGGCAAAAACATACTTACTGGACACACACATTTAGTGAAATGCAATAACATGTCTACTTTTAAATGAGTGTATCCTAAAAAACGAACATGCCTTACAAAATCAGCAATTATGAAAGTGCATGATGTATATAATTTGTATATTTTGAATATTATCTTGGGGCAAACCAGTAAGGAATATGCATGTAGAATATTTCAGTGGATTACCTGACTGCTCCAGATGGACTTGCCTTTTTCTACAGCATAAATAAACTGTACCATGTACTTTCCCACTTGAAGAGGGATCTCTTTATCTCTGTGTGAGAATGGACAACAAAATCATTTCCCTTTACAGAGAACAAATCATATACACAAAAACCACAAGTGAAAACATCAAATATAAGATCGTCCTTTCTACTACTACTACTACTACTACTACTACTACTACGAAGAAGAAGAAGAGGAGGAGGAAGAAAAAAGTTATAAAAGCATCATGGGATGCTTTTTTAAACAAGATAAAGAGTGTTTAGTGTCTTATAAGCCGTACTAATACCCTTATTAGTAAATCTGTAAGACTGATTTTGACAAAGTTACCTGAAGTAGAAGTGGTCATCATTTTCACTGTTCTTGGCTTTACTGCATTTAAGCATTGTTGCCTGAAATTATATCATTACAGTCATTATATGCAACTATAATAGCAAAACAGTTTATTAAGTCTTTGTATGTGTAACTCACTCCAGGTGGAGGACGGGATCCTGAAGCCAAACCTTGCCACAGAAGCATGGACAGACTAGATGGACTCACATTCTTCATAGGTCCACCCTCTTCAGAGAGTACAGTTACTTTGAACACTGCAGACGCAGAAAGCCGATAACCAGGTCAACACAGACTGTGCACTTTAAACACTTAACAGAATCTTCTAATGCTGAGAATACACACCCGGGAAAATATCTCCTGCTCTTAATATGGCTTCATTGTCATATTCTACCCTAAGCTTAACAGGGTTGTTCGGATCAGGCTTCACACACAGCTTCACAACTGGGCCAGAAATAGTGCTTCTACTAAAGGATCCTCTGAACTCCAGCTCATGCTCTCCTCTGCAGATAGCAAAGTACAAAAAAAAAGACAGTGGTTTATTAGGCAGAATGTCCATAATTGCTTTGTGAAAGTAAAGGAAGTGATGCTGGTTTCTACTCACGTTGTCGCTATTATGGTTTCCAGTATAAACCTGGCCTTTCCATCTCTATCGACAGGCTGGGACATCACAGAAGATTTCACCTGCAGCACCCAAACACACACCAAAATGATTGGCCCAAATTGACAAAGAATAAAAACGCCGAACAATTTTATTTGAAAAAGCTAGTCTGTTTTGATCTTTTAAATATCAAATAAATATACACATCTCAAAAAGTCATGTCAACAAAACAAGGAATAAAACATGACACAGCTGGCTGTTATAGGAAAATAATCCATATTGGTAGCGGACTGCGTCGCACCATTATTTACATTACAAAATATTATAATCAATCAAGAGCAATATTCTATTCTATTCTATTATACTATAGAAATGATAAGGTTAGAATGAGCACAGAAACATGAACCTTGCAGCCATATCTACTTTTTGAGCGATGCTTGCATTTCACGTGCCTGTGATCTTTGGATCCTTTATTATCAGTAGTATTAGTATTATGTATTAGTATTATAATGCAGGAAACTGAATAAAGTTTATATTCAGTTTTCAGCAAAAAATGCTTTTGAACTTAAACGTTGTTTTCATTGTTTCGTTTCAGTGCATCACTAGTTTGAAGATACCTTGAGCTGTAGTGATAGGATTTTTACTGTTATTATAACACGCTGATCTGGAACAGGATTTCCCCAATCATCACACAACTGCAGCAGGAACGGTGTGTTCAAACCATGTCCATTTACCACATGTACAGGCTACAGATGGACAAACACAAGCAAAAATAATTAACATAAGTGTACACTTGTAATTTACACTGTGCTTAAAGTTATTGCAGTGAAATCAGATATTATATGAACACAAGCTTTTGATGTGATTTTTATCAAACCGAGCACAACCCAGCAGAAAAATCGAACTAAGAAGAGTGACAGATTATTAACTCTTTACTCTCCAAAACTAATTTATTAATTATTTACAATGCAACGTTTACAGCTTGAGAATCCTCAAATCCTGGACTCTTGCCATAACACATATTTACACTGGGAATGGAGTTTACAAAGAAATGAAATTACCAATATGTCCTAATTGGAACATTTTCTAAAAATATACTTTTTAATAAACTTTCAGCTTCGTCCATAATATAGCAACCGTCCATAGATTTCTCCATAGCATCAATTTAAATTCATTAAAGTCTTCAAAAACATCAAGGACAAGTGAAACTAAGGCACTTATTTTTACACTGTCTGCATTTCTGCAATTATGTTTACACTGTTACAAAATAAATGGGAAATAAATGAGAAAGTGCAAGATAAAGACAAGACATTTACAGCATTTTCATGACATTTCTATGGCTAGGACATGTGCTTATTTACCAGTTCTGGTGCTGCCAGCAGAGTGATTTTTGCTGGTGGTCCGGCAGTGACTTTTACTCTCACAAACTCTTCAAAATTCTTGTACTTAAAACACACTTCCCGTGAACCAGGAGAGCCTTCTACAAAGCGAATGCCAGTCACCACCACTGACCCTGCACTGGTCTACATAAAGGCACATATATATACAAAGCATGCACATATATATACACACAGTTATGTAAAAATTCCTGGATAGATACAAAAGCATATTGCTGCCAGGCTTTTTTAAACATGTTTTTTTTTTTTTTTTTTTTAAAGTTTTTACAAATTACTATATGCATTTTGCCATTACCAGATTATTAGCTTTCATCAGGACTCATAGATCTTTAAAGCAGCTCATCAAATTCCTTCAACATGGCACAAGCTAATGCTAGATTTCATTAAGTTTAATAAAAATCTTCAGCATTGCATAAATGAAACATTAAACCCTTTCACTCTAACAAATACGATTCTATAAGATAGATTATTGCATTGTTTGTGTCTGTCTACCTCCCAGTTGAAATTCAAGGCTGATTCATCAAGGTCTTTTGCAGACACACTGACTGACTTCATGCTCTCAGCACTTAGAACATCTGTCTTATTGCCATACTGATCAACCACATCTAAAAAAGAAAGAGAAAAAGCTGATGATTTGTGGGCAGGGAGGTGAATTCTGCCTATGGTGAAAGACTGTTTTTAATATAAGGATGTGACAATTGTACGTTTTAATATAGCTTTGGAAAACAAAATTAATTAATTAAACTTAAATTATCCCAAACTAGATAGGTAAAGTTCATCATGACAAACTTGGTTGGCTTGATAATGTCTGCCTGGAAGTTTGAAACTGTTTAAGCTTGAAGATGAAAGACAGTGTGACATGTGAAGCATGACAGACAGACACAACATTACTGGTAGAAAGATGACAGAGTGAAGTCAGATGAAGTGAGAGAGTGTAACATTTATTTCTAAATTTAAGTTGGGTGACCAGTTAGGAGAGCTCTTACCAATATTTCCAGTCAGAGTTTCTCCCATGCCGACAGCTGTCTCATGGAGAGTAACCTTCAACCTGTCAGGCTCATCCGGCCGTGCGCTATAAAACAAAAAAAAAAAAACCACATACACACCTGAATTTTTAAGAAGTGTGTGTGTATTACAGTAAAAAAAAAAAAAAAGCTTGAAGCTACAGGAAAAATTGTGTGATTTCAGTTTGCATGCATGTGTTAACAGTCTTACACTATGGTAAAGGATGAGTCGACCGTGTGCTGATCCTGAAACGACACCTGACAAAATTGTTCTCCACGTGCTTTTGTGGGAACAGACACACAAGGTAGTCTTCCCTTTGCCAACTCTGCCACTTTAAAATCTGCAGCCCAGTTGACCTAAAACACACATGCATATCATTAACTCCTTTTAGCACTTTTACAGCTCTTTTACATATGTAGACAGCAAAGTGAAGAAACATGTAAACATTTACCTTTACGTTTTGGGCAAGTTTCTGTGTTAAAGCCACCTGCCTCTCCCCTTCATCAAAGAGTCTAAAGTGCAGACTCCCGATGCTGTCGCCTACCGTCCAGTCAATACGCTCGTTATTCTGAAGCACCATGACATCATCCGACTCATCCTCCTGCCTGTAGACCTCTATACGGAAGACACGGCTGCTTGGCAAAATATGAATGGTTCTCTCCACACAGGCCACAGCCTTCTGATTCTACGCACATATACACAGGAAAATGCAGAGATTTAAGTTACCGCAAAACTAATCACGTATAGATAGACACATGCTGGCATTTTATAAACAACAGAATTTTTTACAGCACATACATTTTTAGCTAATACAAGTGGAAAAAAAGGGTGAAACCTACCTATTCAACAAATTTACTCATATTTTGTATGTGAAAACCGGGATATCAAAATTCAATATTTCAAGGCAGCATTATACTGAGTAAACATAAGGCTGGGGTATAATAACTTAATCAATATGAGTCCAGATTCACCCTGGCAACTTTTATTAGTTTATCTTACCACTAATAAACTAATAATACATTCTGTTATTAGTTTATCTTGAAGCATTCTTAAATGGCTGGTTGTTTGTGCTCATACACAATATAAAAATCATAATGCAAACAAATGTGACTTTCAAACCACTGAAGATTTGTAATGGATATTTATAGTTAAAAAAAATGTCTTACAGGAATGCCAAATTTTGCAGTGAGGACACGTTCTGTTGTAACGTTCTTCAGTCGTATTGGTTTTGCTAACAGCACACCAGTTCCAGAATTACTGCAGTCAGCAGTGTCAGCTGGCAAATCAGAGGCTCCGTATAACTATATAAGCACAAGCACACACACACACACACACACACACACACAACGCAAAATTCAAATTCGTTAGAGACTCACCATCATTTATGACTTAAGGATTTTATGTAGACTGCATTTACACAGAGACACAAAAAAGATTATGGTCTATAAATAAATAAGATAAGCAAAGATTAGCTATTATTTATTAGCTTAGGGTTTATTGTTTTGTTAATTTATAGTTAATTTACACAGATTTTCCTTCCCTGGTATATGCGTGACACATATATAGCTGTATATATTTTGCTACTAAACATCTGTGTCTGTCACAGAAAAACAGGAAACTGCACTTTTTGTTCTCTGCATTACTTAACAATTGTTTGGTTGTTTAATTTATTTTGTGAGCTGTCTGGTCTATACACTTATCCTACTAAAGAAAAATGTTTGTTACAAAATTAAATAAATAATTGCATTTAATTGCATACTTTAAATTCCAAGAAATCAACAACAATTACTTGAAAAGCTCAGCAGTGGCATCAGCATGGTTAGTAAAACATTCTGCCACAAGAGGGTGTACCACAGAGCAGCAGTTCTTAACCTGGGGGTCGTGACCTGCCAGAGGGTCACCATACCACAGCAGGGAGGTCATTTTGAATGAATGTATAAAATACTTGTCTAATTGCGCTGCCTACAAGCATCATGATAGAATTAATTAACTGCTAATTGGACGAGAATAAGTGCAAGTTCCAGAGCCAGATACATGGTTTATTATAATTATATAAGTCTTCAGTCTAATTTTAGGTTATATTACTCTTCAGCCTGGCATAATACAGAGTTGAGTTGAATTATTGATGAGATTATAGGCATTTATATTTAGGAATTTATGACAAATGTAGCTCAGTTAATCTGATTTTAGAATTGAAATGGTTTGGGGAATGTGTATGCTCAGTGGACATGTTACCTGGCAGCGGACAATGAGTTTTGAATGCGTTGTGATATTATGGAACTCATCCTGAACTTCTACTTTGAATTCTGTGGCTGTGCCATTCTCGATGGAGACTTCATCTTTAGGCTTCACCACCAGCTGATGTGGAGGGCCTGGTGAACACACAAAAAAAAGACGATCACAAGATTATATTTCAATAACTTTTTGAGAAAGGAAGATTAAAAAAAAAAAAAAAGAGATAAAACAATCAATAATAAATAATATTAATACAACAATTATGTAATAATACAACAAATATATAACATTCTATAAATAAATCTATTAAATTATAAACAAAATATGCTTAAAAAGATAAATAAAGTAGCATGTTATTCCTTGTATAAAACTGCATGGCTGAAAGTTTGAAACTTTTAAAAAAAAGGTAGATCATTTGATACTTAAAATACTGATATAACATTCTAATTTGTCTATCAGTACAAATTACTGTTGAAAAAATACAGCTATATAGCAATACAGCAACACAGCTTTTCTTCTTCCAAGTTTCAGAGAATGACTTCAAAATGAGATCAAGAAATCTCAAATTATTTAGCTACATCTATAAACATATACTATACATTATACATGGTTTCACTGTTTATATTTAGTATTTCACTGTGTTTGTAGATTTACCTGGACGGATACTAATTTGGAAAGTCTGGGAGTCTGGGTTGAGGCCTGGGATCGTTACCTTTACAGTGTGTACCTGTGAATAGTATTGCCAATTGCACAGTAAATAACAGTGAAGACGATTATGATTCTTTTAGTTTTAGTCAAACCACAGCAATGTGCAAAATGTCTAATACATATTTTTAATAACTCAAATAAAAAAAAACACTGACCTTCTCTGGATTGATGGTTGTTTTACCTATGGCTCTCAGGTCTTGTATGGTGAAAGTAGTTCCATTTACATTTGTCTTTTCATAGCTCAGTTTCACTGAACTAATGTGTGTGTTTATTAGTGAGAAAGAGAATAAAAACAGATCATAAACTCATCTAATGTAACGTGTAAGCTGTTGACTTTTTTCTCACTAAATGAATCAATTGCACAGTTTGCACCTGGGACAAATAAAAATATAATTTCAATAAAATAGTACTATTGTTTGTATATTTTCTGCACACTACCTGCACTCTAGCTGGGGTTTGATGCCAGAAGGTGGCTGAGTGGGATGATTAAATGCATCTGTAAATTTCAGAGGCAAAGCGAAGGGTACTCCCACCTGAACAGAGGGAAAAACACCCACCACGAAAGCTGTCGCACTGCTTTCTGAGAGCAGAGAAAGAAGAGCGTACACATGAACACAGAGATTAAGAACAAAAACAATATGAAAAGGGCCTCAGTCCTCTTGTATCAGATGGACAGGGACACATTCTGGGATTGGCTCCTCAAAATGACCTTTAATACTGAAGTTAAGTGTATAATCAGGTAGTCGTCTTCCAGCCCACTCAGTCATTGTGGAATCACCGTCACTCAGTACAGTTTGCAAATGAAGCGTGTATGTTCCCAGCTTTGTTAGATTTTCTGAATACACAAAAACACAAAGTGCATCAAGCAAGATATTTTTGTAGACAATTATAAAAACTGAGAATCTGTCATAAAATGACAAAACATCACATACAGTTCCCTGCAAATATAAGAGGAATATCATTTCTTGTAAAGTAAATAACACTAAATATTTTGTTACATATCCCATGCTTGCAATAACTGCATCAAGCTGGTGACATACTGACTAATCCCATCAATATAAATTAGTGAGTCTTCCAGAAGCAGCCATGCAAGCCTAAGACGTAACATCACCGTGATGAGCGGTTTAAGTGATGAGCTCATATGTTGTGGATCATCATTTAGATCCTTTCTTTCTCTACACTTTGGCTTTTCCATAACTTTAGTAAAGGTTACTTTGGATCTTGGTTTCAGAACTTTTGTGGCTCACCTCTATACTATGAATTTTCATCTGGCCTGATGAGTGGTTTGATCAATCTGCTGATAAATGGTTTGCATCTCGTGCTATTTCATCATATATGTAACATCAAATATCAGTTTCTGTGAAGACATGTGCATCCCTACCAAGACCTATTTAACGTTCAACAATGATAAGCCATGGTTCACAGCAAAACTCAGACATCTTCGTCAGGCCAAAGAGGATGCCTTCAGGAATGGGGACTCTTGTACAGTCAGGCCAGAAACACACTGAATAAGGAGATTAGGGTGGCTAAGAGGAGCTACGCTAAAAAGCTGGAAAAACCAGTTCTCTTCCAATGACCCTGCTTCAGTGTGGAAAGGCCTGAAAGACATCACAAACTACAAGACACCATCCCCCAGCACTGAGGCCAATCAACAACTTGCTGAAGACCTGAACGACCCACGCCCGATCTGAAAACCTCTCTACACAATCATTAACACCTCCAGAAACCCCCCTCTCCCCCCTCCTGCACTTCGGATAAGTGAAGATGATGTGTGTCAGGTCTTCCTGAAGCAGGAGAGAAGAAAAGCACCAGGCCCAGACGGTGTCACACCAGCCTGTCTGAAAACCTGTGCTGACCAGCTGGCCTTCATCTTTTCACAGACCTTCAATAGATCTTCAATTCACTGGAGCTGTGTGAAGTCCCTGCCTGCTTCAAACGTTCCACCATCATCCACATCCCAAAGAAACCCAAGATAACAGGACTTAATGGCTATAGACCTGTTACTTTAACGTCTGTGTTCATGAAGTCATTTGAAAGACCGGTGTTGGCTTATCTGAAGAACATCACTGGACCCCCTGCAGTTTGCTTACCGAGCAAACAGGTCCGTGGATGATGTAGTCAACATGGGACTGCACTTCATTCTACAGCATCTGGACAAATCATGGACTTATGTGAGGCTCCTGTTCGTAGACTTCAGTTCGGCCTTGAACACCATCATCCCAACACTCCTCCAAACCAAACTAACCCAGCTCTCTGTTCCTAGCTCTATCTGTCAGTGGATCACCAGCTTTCTGACACATAGGCATCAGCTAGTGAAACTGGGGAAATTCACGTCAAAAAAGCCACACCACCAGCACTGGCGCCCCCCAGGGTTGCGTCTTCTCCCCACTGCTCTTCTCCCTTTACACAAATGACTGCACCTCTACTGATCCATCTGTCAAGCTCCTGAAGTTTGCGGACGACACTACAGTCATCGGCCTCATCCAGGACGATGATGAATCTGCTTACAGACGAGGTTGAGCAGCTGGCTGTCTGGTGTAGTCTTAACAACCTGGAGCTCAACACACTCAAAACAGTGGAGATGAAAGTGGACTTCAGGAGGAACACCCCTGTACTCCCCCACTCACCATCATGAACAGCACTGTACCAACAGTGGAGTCATTCAGGTTCCTGGGCACCACCATCTCTCAGGACCTGAAGTGGAACACTCACATAGACTCCATTGTCAAAAAGGCCCAACAAAGATTGTTCTTCCTTCGGCAGCTGAGGAAGATCATCCTGCCACAGGAGCTGCTAACACAGTTCTACTCGGCCGTCATTGAGTCTGTTCTGTGCACGTCTATAACTGTTTGGTTTGGCTCAGCTACAAAATCAGACATCAGAAGACTACACAGAACGGTTCGGACTACTGAAAGGATTATTGGTGCTCCTCTGCCCACACTTCAAGAACTGTATAAGAGAGAGAATGTATTTTGTGGCTTTCATCAAACAGGTTTTGACAGGTCTGTCAACCAATCAGAATCGTCCACGTCACAAGGTCCCACCCCCTTTCAACCAATCAGATTCGTCTGTCACAAGAGCCCGCCCCTTTTCAACCAAATAGATTCGTGTAAGTTACAAGAGCACGCCCCTTTTTTCATCCAATTACATTTATCAACGTCACAAGGTTGACACATGCACAAACCATCACACCGGTGTGTGGCAAACACACACACCCCCACACACCCCAATTTGTATTGTTGTTGTCCCTGTGCACTGGAGCTCGTGACACTAAAACAAATTCCTCGTATGTGCAAACATACTTGGCAATAAAGCTCTTTCTGATTCTGATTTCTATACAAGTCTTCTCCGAAACAATGGATTCTGATACCCTGACCCCTGATCTTCAGAGGTTGGTGGTTAGTGAAGTCACTGACTGTTGTTTCAAGGCTTTTCCTCACTGCTCTCACAATGTTTCTGCCATTAACAGCTGTTGTATTCCTTGGATAAACTTGTTAGAATTTTCCTTTCCTTCTTTTTTACTTTTTGTTGTATTGGTATGTCTAATGCTACACAAAAATGTAAAAGATTGCAAAGATTTTCCCTCTTTTCTCAGCTTCAAAAATGCTTGCTTTTATCCCACAGCCAGCTCTCTAGTCTTCACATAGGATTATCCATTTAAACAACAATAATCACGAGTGAAACCCTGGGTTCAAACTAAAAGTACATTCAGAGCTATTAACTGTTTTACTAAAGAATTTAACAAGGCAGATCTGGGTAAAAGGAAACACCCATCAGTCACAATATTTCAATTTCGACATTTCAATATTTTTGATCACTTGAAAAATGGGTGGGTTCAGACAAAAGATGCAATGTTTCAAGCTGTCTAACCCATTTAGATAAATGTATGCAAATATCAGGAAAAGAAAGCTAAAATTCTGATCTATCCTTTCATATCTTTTGATCTCAAACCCAAATGTCTTCAGTGTATAGCCATTCCAATACTTTCAGAGGGGAATGTATGACTCAATTCAAACCTTCAAGCATTTTAGAATTTTGGATTTTTGGATTTGAGAATAAATACTTGTGTTTAAAACAAAGCAAGCAACATTCATGATGTCGCACACAATGTTGTAGATTTGTACATATATTACAAATTTGCTAACTAAACCTAAATGTCCAAACTTATCCAGAAAGGGCTGGGGTGGGTGCAGGTTTACATTACAAGCAGGCAGAAGTCTGGACAACCCTGGACTAGACTAAACAAACGTTCAGCAGGTTACATCATGGAGGAATGTGTGTAAATTCTGATTGTGTAATTAGGTCTTTACCCATTCTTCTGAACCAGTAATCCCACTTAGAGTGCCCACAAATGTGATAGTTGGTTTCAGTATCCCCATTTGCAGCTGAGAGTAAAGAACAGAATAAAAGATTAGATTACAACATGCCAACACAGACATTACTGAATGGTAGAAGATGCATCTTAGCAGTAGTAGCACTAGTAATAATAATAATAATAATAATAAAAATCTACTCACAGTGCCAAACTACTTTGAGCTCAATCTGTAATTTCTTGGCATTAACATTGTATACAGGCAATCGTGATATATTCTCCCTTAGTTTATTCAAAATCTCAACTTTGATTGGACCTGAAGTTGAAAAAATAGAACGTTACAAAACATGACCACGCAAAATTAATTTTCCCCTGTTCAAGTTGTCATACACACAAGCATGATAACCGCAATGTACTCTACATGGCCAAATGTTTGTTTACACCCGACATCACACCCATGTGTGCTTTTTAATCATTCCATTGCACATTTGTCCCTCTTTGATGTTATAATAACCTCCCCTAGATTTTGGAAAGTGGCTGTGTGGATTTGCTTAAGTTGGGCACTGAGGTCAGATGAAGAGGTCTGGGGTGCAGTCTGCTATACTAATCAGCCCAAAGGCGTTCAGTGGGGTTGAGTTCAGAGCTCTGTGCAGGCATCTTGCGCTCTTCCACTCCAGCCTTGGCAGAACATGTCTTCATGGACCTTGCTTCATCATGCTGGAATGTGTTTGGATTCTTAGTTCCATTGGAAATTGTAATGCTATAGCATACAAATACAATCTAGACAATAGTATGCTTCTACCATCGTGGCAATAGTTTGGGGAAGGACCACATATGGGTGTGATGATCAGGTATCCACATATTTTGACCATAAATTGTACAGTAATGAAATGTAGAAGGTTTTTGTTTGCAGGTGTGTGTGTGTGTGTGTGTGTGTGTGTGTGCGCGCGCGCGCATGTGCGTGTCTACCCATGGGGGTCCCAGCTGGTTGGATAGTTTTTTCAGGCCATGGGTTCCCCTCCGGCCATGTGACTTTCAACTTATCAGGAAGTCTATGGGAAAAGAAACAAACATTTCACATAATTACCTGTTTGGCTACAACCTTAACGTTAGTCACACAATACAACATATCTACACTTTTACTGCAGTATTTATGTACGACAAATTATCAACACATTTGGGTAATAAACCTTTTAGAAATGTATTGCAAAACCTTTCTGCTACTTTACACCTGTATACCTGCTTATTTATGCAGTTCTAATCATGCCAATCATATGGCATATGCCAATCACAATGCATAAAATCATGCAAATACAGGTCAAGACCTTCAGTTAATGTTCACATCAAACATCAGAGTGGGGCAAAAAGTTTGTGACTTTGTGGCATGGTTGTTGGTACCACCTGGGCTGATTTTTCAGAAACTGCTTATCTCCTGGTATTTTCACACACAACAATCTCTAGTTGATTAGAAGATTAGAGAACAATGACCATACTGGTCTGAGATGACAGGAAGTGCTGTCATGGGTACATACTCACCCTGGACAGCTGAAGAGTGGAAAAAGGTGTTTCTTTTTTTTTTTTGCCTAATCTTCAACTGTCCACTTTGGCTGAGTCTGCGCCCTTTATAGTCTGACAAGAATGGAACCCAATGTGTTTTGCTGTTGCTGTTCATCCACCTCAAGATTTGATGTTTCGTGCATGCTGAGACGCTTTTCTGCTCATCATGATTGAAAGGGATGATTATTTGATTTAGATATTGATTATTTATCTTTCCTGGCAACTTGAACCAATCTGTCCGTTTTTATCTGACCAGCCAAAGGAACTGTTGTTGATTTAATGTTTTTTTTTCCTTTCACAACATTCTGCATAAATTCTAAAGTGTGCTGTGTGTGAAAATCCAAATATATCAGTAGTTTCTGAAAACCTCTAACCAGCTTACCTGGTACCAACATCCATGCTGCAATCAAATTCACAAAGATCACGCTTTTGTCTTCATTCTGTTAACATTACCTGAAGCTCTTGACTCTTATCTGCATTACACATCATTGGCTGATTAGATAACTGCATGAATATTTAAGTGTTCCTAATAAGTGTTGAGTGTATTCCCATGAGACACGATTCTCACAATTTGTAAATCCTGAAAAAATCCGGGGACATTATCCATGACCTCAACCAGGTGGAGGTCAGTAATCTCAGAAATAATAAATAAGCATTTTTACCAATATCCAAATGACAAAATGAAAAGAAAAGGAACAAGCAGGTGAGTAGAGACAAAATTATCGTCACTTACTTGTCAAGATCACGGTCAATGCTGTCCTTGATGTCAGCATCTTTAGCAAGTCTGTCAATCTTACTAATGGGGATGATCTTATCCTCATTGTACAACTCCTTAGGTTCCTGCAGACAATGTTCAGTGTTATACACACAGGTGAGACTTTGAGGAAACATTTTGAACAGATAGTTGGCAGATGTTAGGCATGTTAGGCAGCAAAACAAGCATTCACAGCATAAAATGTCACCGGATCACATCGGAAAATATGTTAACTGTTAATAATCACTACAAATAAAACAACATTTCAACTTGGACATAAAACATTCTTTATAATATTTATACACCATATTAATCTATTAATACTGATGTACAGTAGATACTGATTGGCCAGTACATAACTGAAATAAAGCAACCCACAAAAACACATACAGACAGTGTGTACCCTTACCAGTGTAATTTTGACATGCCCCCCAGTGGCATAGACATCACCTTCATGGTCCCCATAGAGCAAAAAATGCTGTATTGTGCCATAAAGAATAGGCTGCGTTTTCAATGTCTTCACCTAAAAGAGGGACAAGAATTTGATATATTGGAAAAATAACAATTGTTTTCAGTTGTCCTCACAAACTTCTTTAAATAAACAAAAAACCTAAGTAACAACAAAAAAAACAGATTTCAATATGTTGTAATTTTTTCTGCAAAATGTACACCAACATTATGAAAGCAGGTGGTGAAAAATAAGTACATTCTATAATTCAGTAACATGTAGAACCACCTTTAGCAACAATAATTTGAAGTAAAGGTTTTCTGTATGAGTTTATCCGTCTCTCACATTGTTTTGGAGAAAGTTTTTCCCCCACTCAAATGGGGATGTGGTAGCTTAGTGGTTAAGGTGTTGGACTACTGCTCCGAAGGTTGTGAGTTCAAATCCCAGGGTCACCAGACTACCACTGCTGGGCCCCTGTGCAATGCCCATAATCCTTAATTGCTCAGTTAAAAATCAAAGTCGCCCTGGATAAGGGCTTCTGCCCTTAAACATTTTAGTTCATTAATCTTATGATCCAGCCACAGCTTCACAGTGAGTTTGAGATTTGGACTATGACTTGGCCTTTACAAGACATTGATTTTCTTCTTCTGAAGCCATTTACAGGTCTTTAGCTGGTGTGAGCTTGGGATCATTGTCCTGTTGCATGACGCAATTTCAATCCTGCTTAAGCTGCTGGACAGATGGCCTAACATTTGTCTAAAGAATATTCTGGTATAAAATGGAGTTTATCATCGTTTTAACGACTGCAATTATCCCAGATCTTGTGACCTCAAAATACGCTCAAATCATCGCTATTCCACCACCTCATTACATTTGTTATGAGGGGTTTGTGATGATATGCTGTGTTTGGTTTTCACCAAACACTGGTGCTGTGCGTGATGACAAAACATTCCCACCTTGGTTATAATCAGTCCTATGGATATTGTTGCTGAACTTTTGTGGTTTGTTCAAACTCACATAACCTTTAGGAAAGAAGAAGCTTTTCCCTAGTCAACCTTCAGTGAAAACCTACTTGTTCAGTGCTCTTCTTATTGTGCTTTCATGAGCATGTGCTTACAGAGGCTTGTAGGTCACATGACATCTTTTTCCTTATATCTCTAAGCCTGACATTGATGAGAATTTGCTGAGAAACCCACACTTGGGAAGATCTGTGATTGTCTTGAAGGCTCTCCATTTATAAAAACTCTTTTTTTGGTTATCCTTAAAAAAATTACTCATTTTTTATTCATTTCAGATTTTTTTAATACACAGTCTATAAAGAAGTAGTAAGCCAGGTTTTCATTTCACTGCCAGTTGTATGTTTTTGTGTATTTGACATATAAATACAATCTTATATCACCAACCTCATCAAATCAATTTAAATTACTGTTTCCATTTCTCATTAGCTATAGAATATTTACTCCATACGTGGTAGGCTTGTCAGAGTCTATGTGCATTTTTCTAAGCCTTTTGTGGGCAACACATGCTTGTTTTAGCTTTAAATTCCTACCTGCTGTCCAGTTTCGTAGGTCTTTCCATCCCACTCAATGGCTCTGTACTGAGCCCATGGTGACTGCCGACGTTTAGGTTGCAAATCTGGGCGAGACGTTGTACATTGGAAACCAAGGAACCTGACCTATAATAAACCAATGCAATGGAACACACCACACATGCCCAAGCAATCATTTAGTGTCTTTACTGAATAGAAATGGATGATAAAAAGCATACATACCTGTTTATCATATTTTTCATGGCAGTCTTTCAACCAATTTGGGAACTCTCGGTTGATCTTCACTCTTTGCTCCTGCAAGGAAGATAATGATTTATCAAATTATTAACTACAATCACGTCTAATACTAAGTAATAGGCTAATGGGGCCATTGAATTATTAGAAAAAAATTACACTAAATAAATCATGTAGAAAATTATGTTATATAACTTGTACTGCCCCTCCCTGAACCGCCACCTTATTCTGGTGGAGGGGTTTGAGTACCCGAATGAACCTAGGAGCCATGTTGTCGGGGGCCTAGTGCTCCTGATAGGGTCTCCCAAGATAAACGGGTTCTAGGTGACGGGTCAGACTAAGAGCGGTTCAAAACCTTTATGGAAGTAAAACCAAGGACCGTTACGTCGCCCAGACTGGCGTCACCGGGGCCCCACCCTGGAGCCAGGCCTGGGGTTGGGGCACGCAGGCGAGCGCCTGGTGGCCGAGTGTTTGCCTGCGGGACTCAGCCGGGCACAGCCCGAAGCAAAGACGTAGGCCCACCACCCGCAGGAAGGAGCATAGTGCGTGTCCGGTGCAGTGTGTTTTGGGTAGCAGTCATGGGCGGGGGCCCCGACGACCCAAACCCTAGACAAAGAATCTGGCTTTTGGGACATGGAATGTCACCTCACTGGGGGGGAAGGAGCCTGAGCTGGTGAGGGAGGTTGAGCGGTACCGGCTAGAGATAGTCAGGCTTGCCTCCACGCACAGCCTGGGCTCTGGAAACCAACTCCTTGAGAGAGGTTGGACCCTCTTCTTCTCTGGAGTGCCCCATGGTGAGAGGCGTCGGGCTGGGGTGGGCTTGCTTATAGCCCCCCAGCTCAGCCACCATGTGCTGGAGTTTTCCCCGGTAAACGAGAGGGTTGTTTCCCTGTGCCTTCAGGCCGAGGATAGGTGTCTCACTGTTGTTTCGGCTTATGGGCCGAACGGCAGTGTGGAGTACCCAACCTTCTTGGAGACCCTGCGAGGGGTGCTGGAAGGTGCTCCGACTGGGGAATCCATAGTTTTGCTGGGGGACTTCAACGCCCACGTGGGCAACGACAGTGATACCTGGAGGGGCGTGATTGGGAGGAACGGCCCCCCTGATCTGAACTCAAGTGGTGTCCTGTTGCTGGACTTCTGTGCTAGTCACAGCCTGTCCATAACGAACACCATGTTCAAGCATAAGGGTGCCCATCAGTACACGTGGTACCAGGCCGGAGATCAATGAGCGACCATGTGGTCGTGTCATCTGACCTTCGGCCGCATGTCTTGGACACTTGGGTGAAGAGAGGGGCGGAGCTGTCAACCGATCACCACCTGGTGGTGAGTTGGATCCGCTTACGGAGGAGGATGTCGAACAGACTTGGCAGACCCAAACGTATTGTGAGGGTCTGTTGGGAACGTCTTGCTGATCCCTCTGTTAGGGGGGGTCTTCAAATCCCACCTCCGGGAGAGTTTCAACCAGATCCCGAGGGAGGTTGGAGACATCGAGTCTGAGTGGACCATGTTCTCCTCCTCCATTGTTGACACAGCCATCCGGCGCTGTGGTCGTAAGGTCTCTGGTGCCGGTCGCAGCAGCAATCCCCAAAGACAGTGGTGGACACTGGAAGTAAGGGATGCCGTCAAGCTGAAGAAGGAGTCCTATCGAGCTTGGTTGGCTCGGGGGACTCCAGAGGCAGCTGAGGCATACCGGCAGGCCAAGCGAACTGCAACCCGGGTGGTCTCGGAAGCAAAAACTCGGGTCTGGGAGGAGTTCGGTGAGGCCATGGAGAAGGACTATCGAACGGCCTCGGGGAAATTCTGGAAGACCGTGTGGCGCCTCAGAAGAGGTAAGCAGCTCTCTGCCAACACTGTTTACAGTGGAGGTGGAGAGTTGCTGGCCTCGACTGGGGACATTGTCGGACGGTGGAAGGAATACTTCGAAGATCTCCTCAATCCCACTGACACGCCTTCCGTAGAGGAACCAGAGGCCGAGGACTCAGAGGTAGATTCATTCATCACCCAAGCTGAGGTCACTGAGGTAGTTCAGCAGCTCCTTGGTGGCAAGGCACCGGGGGTGGATGAGATTCGCCCTGAGTACCTTAAGTCTCTGGATGTTGTGGGGCTGTCTTGGCTGACACGTCTCTGCAACATAGCGTGGCGGTCAGGGACAGTGCCTCTGGATTGGGCAACCGGGGTGGTGGTCCCTCTTTTTAAGAAGGGGGACCGGAGGGTGTGGTCTAACTATAGGGGGATCACACTCCTCAGCCTCCCAAGGAAAGTCTATTCCAGAGTACTGGAGAGAAGAATCCGACCGTTAGTCGAACCTCGGATACAGGAGGAGCAATGCAGTTTTCGTCCTGGTCGTGGAACACTGGACCAGCTCTATACCCTCCACAGGGTGCTCGATGGTTCGTGGGAGTTTGCCCAACCAGTCCACATGTGTTTTGTGGACTTGGAGAAGGCATTCGACCGTGTCCCTCGTGGCATTCTGTGGGAGGTGCTCTGGGAGTACGGGGTCCGTGGCACTCTGTTAAGGGCTGTTCGGTCTCTATATAACCGGAGCAGGAGTTTGGTTCGCATTGCCAGCTGTAAGTCAGATCTGCTCCCAGTACATGTTGGACTCCAACTCCTTTGTCACCGGTTCTGTTCATTGTTCAGAATTTATAGGCACAGCCAGGGGATGGAGGGAGTCCGGTTTGGGGACCACAGGATTTCATCACTGATTTTTGCAGATGATGTGGTCCTGTTGGCTTCTTCAAGCCTGGACTTACAGCATGCA
>JAUCMX010000005.1:26440991-26635991 GCA_033459395.1 Hemibagrus guttatus | reverse complement strand
GAACTCAGGTGTGATAAACCACAGTTAAGTTATGTTTTAACAGGGGGGGCAAACACTTTTTCACACAGGGCCATGTAGTTTTGGATTTTGTTTTCCCTTATTAAGAAAAACCTTCATTTAAAAACTGCATGATGTGTTTACTTGTGTTATCTTTGACTAATATTTAAATGTGTTTGATTATCTGAAACATTAAAGTGTGCAAACATGCAAAAAAATAAGAAATCAGGAAGGGGGCCAACACTTTCACACCACTGTGTGTGTGTGTGTGTATATATACACACACATATATATATATATATATATATATATATATATATATATATATATATATATATATATATATATATATATATATATATATATATATAAAAATAATAATAAAAATTTAGAATAAACAAACAAACAGAATGAATATGATTTTACATAGTGTGTGTCTGTAGTGTGTAGGTTCGCAGGCTCTGATACTCACGCCAGCTCTCTGGTCCATGAGATGAAATCCTGTTTTAGGTATGCAACATGTTCTGGCTGGACTGCAGTTATGACTATAGTGGTAAAACTCTCCTTGTCTTTCTCTTCCAGAGCCAGAGCTTGCAGGAAACGATCCTCATCTGTTCTCAAATGAGAGCCATCTCCTGGCTGTGCATGAATGTGCAATAGAGTTATTAGGTAAGTTCAAAATTACAAATGCACCAAAGGTAGAACAACACGAATATACATTAATAATTCAATGTGCACATGATGCAATATTAAAATTACTGAAATATATCTATTTACCTTTCTGTTCCGGATGACACCGGAATAAATTTCTTTGTTGCTTTTCTCTTTCTGCTCAAAGTCTTCTTTAGACATGACAAACTCATGTACATCTGGAGAGCCAACTGGTTTACTTATGATCTAAATTAAGCATAATATATATATATATATATATATATATATAAACAGTCACACAGTCAACATGTCTTGCAAGTCTTTAGTGTAAACATAGTCTTTTTATGACATCTGGTAGACACAGAGAAGCTTTACAATCTTTTGCGATCTAATTTGTAAGTTTACATGCTACCTTACAAGCACATTTATAAAGTATATTATAAAATGTAACACACACAGTGTACGAAATGTCCACACGCCCCTGTTGAAATGAAAAGTTTATCTGATGTAAAAAAAATAAATAAATAAATAAATAAATAAATAAATCTAGGGTAGACGACATGGTTTCTGACATGAATTATCTTTCTTTCACTTTTTTACATCACAAAAACCTGCCGTTTGACAGCAGTGTCAACTACATAAATTCTGCCTTAGTGTTGTAAAATTGACAGTCAAATGTATCAGACTTGGTAGTGATGGGATGTAGCACCTACCCGTACACACTGGCCTATATAAAACACGGCCTGTTTGCCTCCAACACCAAAGTAGGAGATGTCACTGTTCAGACTGCGAGGGACAGCACTGGGAGGCACATATCGTGATTCATCACTATAGAAAAAAACAAAGAAATAAAGGATATTTGCAAATCACTGGGAAAAATATCAGTTATATACAGGGCATACCACAATATTGTCAGCTGGTAGTTTACCTCCTAAATGTTCGGTCGTCTCGATTGAATTTGGAAAGGCGATAAACTGCCCAGTTATTCAACTCTTTGGAGGTCATTCCACGTCCGTTATCCATCACTACTACTGCTGGGCCACCTTGAGATTCATCAAAAAACTGATGCACAGAGACAAGCAGAGAGAGACCCACAGAGGCATGCACAGAAAAAGAGAAAATGAAAACAGTTGAGTCCAATAAAGTTTTAATGAGTAGCTTATTATGATAAGCCATTTAAACCCTTACCAATCTTATGTCGATGCTCCTGGTTCCAGAATTACACGAGGTTGCAGAAAGTGCATTATCGATAAGCTCAGCAAAGGCATAGGCTAAAGTATTGAAAGGTCACAGACACAAAAGACAGAAAGAGACACACACAGACAGAAAAAGGAAGACACACAAATAGAAAGGCACACACACACAGACAGGTAGACACACACAAACACATACAGGTAGACACACACAAACAGGTAGACACACACAAACAGGTAGACAAACACACACACAGACACACACAGACACACACAGACACACACAGACACACACACAGGTAGACACACACAGACACACACACACACACACACACAGGTAGACACACACAGACACACACACACACACACACACACAGGTAGACACACACAGACACACACACACACACACACACACACACACACACACACACACAGGTAGACACACACAGACACACACACACACACAGGTAGACACACACAGACACACACACACACACACACAGGTAGACACACACACACACACACACACACACACACAGGTAGACACACACACACATACAGGTAGACACACACAGACATACAGGTAGACACACACAGACATACAGGTAGACACACACACACACACACACACACACAGGTAGACACACACACACATACAGGTAGACACACACACACATACAGGTAGACACACACACACATACAGGTAGACACACACAGACATACAGGTAGACACACAGACATACAGGTAGACACAGACACACACACACACACACAGGTACACACACACACACACAGGTAGACCACACACACACACACACAACACACACACACACACAGGTAGACACACACAGCACACACACACACACACACACACACACACACACACACGTAGACACACACACACATACAGGTAGACACACACACACATACAGGTAGACACACACACACACATACAGGTAGACACACACACACACATACAGGTAGACACACACACACACATACAGGTAGACACACACACACACACATACAGGTAGACACACACACACACACATACAGGTAGACACACACACACACACATACAGGTAGACACACACACACACACACAGACACACACAGACACACACACAGGTAGACACACACACACACACACACACACACACACAGACACACACACACAGACATACAGGTAGACACACACACACAGACACACACGGGAGAAAAACACACAAAACACACGTAGACACACACACACACAAAAGGGAGACACACACACACACATACAGGTAGACACACACACACACATACAGGTAGACACACACACACACATACAGGTAGACACACACACACAGACACACAGACACACACAGACACACACAGACACACAGACACACACAGACACACAGACACACACAGACACACAGACACACACACACACACACACAGGTAGACACACACACACACACACACACACACACACACAAATACATGTAGACACACACACACATACAGGTAGACACGCGCACATACAGGACGACACAAATACGTACAGGTAGACACACACACACACACAAACCATTAATAAACACATTTACTAAAAACAAAAATAAATGTGTAAATCAGAATTTCATTTGAATTCAGTTTAAAAGAAAAATTCTAATGCATGTGTAAGAGATGAGCATGTACTTACGCAGTGCCTTCTGTCCTTCACTGGCATAGTACTCATACTGTCCACTCTGCACAATGGTGTGGAAATGGGGAACATAATTAATTGTTTCTTCAGTTGCCACAGCCAATTCCTGATCCACTGACTGTAGCAGGTGTAAAGTTTTTCCATCTGGTAATTCATCTGCAATTTTAAAATCGCAATAAAAAATTTTAGTTATTACATCTGAAGTTATTGTGCTTAATAGCAAACACACACATTACCACTTCAGAGATTACGGATATGGTTTAAATTCATTTGCTCTGTTAGGTAGTTTCCAGTTGTGTGAACAGATGAAGTACTCATTGACTTGCACTTAAACTAAGATATATTCATTCATATTCATCTGACCACGCTCAGGCAGCACAAAGCTTCAGAAAACAAACAACTGAATTGAAAGATTATGTTTTTAAGTCAGCTGAATTGTTACTTACCATAGATTTTTGAAACAATCTCCCTGCGATCTGTAGTAGTGATCACAAAATGTTCATTTCCTGAGATAGAAAATTCCTGAAATGAAAAATGACACTAGTGTTAATTAAATCTGAGTTGCTCCAGTGACCAATGTGTTCAGTTCTGAGGTCAACAAACAGTACACTTACATTTATATTCTGGAAAAAAAAAATTGGAGTTTAAAGGTATTTTAATATTCTTACAATCATATCTGGTTTGTTTAAGCAGAGATTGCCATATGTAGTCCAATTTAGTCCAAAAGCCCATCAGTACAGTAGACCATTCATTTTTATACATGTGAACCCACCTCCCTATTACCCCATGAACACCAACAACCTTGCAGTCAGTAAGATTTCTAGGCACTAACAGGATCAGGAAAGCTCATCAATTCCTTTTTATTCTGTGGAAACTCAACATCTTTTGCCAGGTCCATCTGGTTTACATATCTACCTTCCAGAATTTTATCATCATCAATAGGCACGTGATTAAGCTAAGCCTGCTCCTATCTAAAGGCCAGATTGTAAAGTGTTGCTTACAGAGCAGAAGGGCTGACTGGCCAGCGGCAGCTTTCAGCTCAGGGGCTGCATGGCATCAAGGCCAGGAAGCAAGCTGAGAAAATAACCAGAGACTTCATAAATCCAGAAACTTCCCTCAGGTAACCAGTGCTGCTCCATGAAAACCAGCACCACAGGACAACTGAACAGTTCTCATTTAAAATCTCTTGCTACTTCATGGAGTTATGTAACATGGTTCTACAGGTCTTTATCATTTAATTAAATAAATAAATACACATCACCAACTGCCTAATATATTTAAGAGGGAATTAAATCCTATAAGGGGGGGCTACGGTGGCTTAGTGG
Source organism: Hemibagrus guttatus (assembly GCA_033459395.1). Classification (NCBI taxonomy): domain Eukaryota; kingdom Metazoa; phylum Chordata; class Actinopteri; order Siluriformes; family Bagridae; genus Hemibagrus; species Hemibagrus guttatus. The sequence goes on along the minus strand of JAUCMX010000005.1, from coordinate 26,631,135 downwards.
TCAGCACGTTCGCCTCACACCTCCAGGGTTGGGGGTTCAATTCCCACCTCCACTGTGTGTGTGGAGTTTGCATGTTCTCCCCGTGCCTCTGGGGTTTCCTCCGGGTACTCCGGTTTCCTCCCCCGGTCCAAAGACATGCATTGTAGGTAGATTGGCATCTCTAAATTGTCCGTAGTGTGTGATTGTGTGAGTGAATGAGAGTGTGTGCGCGCCCTGCGATGGGTTGGCACTCCGTCCAGGGTGTATCCTGCCTTGATGTCCAATGGCGCCTGAGAGGCACAGGCTCCCCATGACCCGAGAGTAGATTGGATAAGCGGTAGACAATGAATGAATGAATAAATCCTATAATGGAAAGTTTTGGCCTATTTATTTAATTGGTCTTTTAGTTTTCTTTTATGTTCCGGTTTCCTCCCACTGTCCAAAACATGCAGGTAGGCAGGCTGGCTACTTTAAATCTCCCATAGATACACTATATTACCAGAATTTTTGGGACACCCCTCCAAACCATTGAATTCAGATGTTGTTTTTCAAGGGTTGAGCTTGGCCCCTTAGTTCCAGTGAAAGGAACTCTTAATGCTTCAGCATACCAAGACATTTTGGACAATTTCATGCTCCCAACTTTGTTGGAAGAGTTTGGGGTGGAAGAACTTGATTGGCCTGCACAGAGTCCTCACCTCAACCTCCACTCTAATTCATCGCAAAGGTGTTCTATCAGGTTGAAGTCAGGACTCTGTGCAGGCCATTCATGTTTCTCCACACCAAACTCACCCATGTCTTTATGGACCTTGCTTTCTACACTGGTGCACAGTCATGTTGGAACAGGAAGTGACTATTCCCAAACTGTTCCCACAAAGTTGGGAGCATGAAATTGTCCAAAATGTCTTGGTATAAATTATTATTATTATTATTATTATTATTATTATTAATTATTATTATTATATAACAGAATTTTTTTAAATATCTGATGTGCATTAGTGTGGAGATATAAAGGGTCAAAGTGGCACCAAAGCATTAAAGATCAGGTCATAAATTGGCAAGTGTGCAACTACAAACCTTCTATTTTAAAAGAAATCTTAAACTAACCAACAATCCCAGAAAGTCCCATGTGTCTAGTATGAATACTTCATAAGTAATAAACTAATGCAACTTTTTTGTGTAGCACAGTTTTTACAGTAAAATTAGGGCCACACCCTCTCTATATCTCAAAACCTCAAAACACAAGCCTGCAGTTTTGCACACTATTTATTGGGAATATTGATTTAAGCATGAAGCAAATCTTAAATGTTAAGGCAGTCAGTGATTATATTCGGATTGACCCTCACCACAACACTCTCCTCATCCCTCCTTCTGATTGACTGTATTACTTCATCTAGCCATGTCACTTCCACGTAAGCAATGCATCTAGCACACATTCATCCATAGTACTGCATCTGTACATATGTACTTATCTGCACATATTAGTTTATCTACACTTCTGTATATTCATCTACACTTCTGTATATAAAGCACTAGCTGCTCAACGCACTTCTGGTTAGACTGGTTAGACTGGTTGTACTTGTACACATGTAATGACAAAGTTGAATCTAATCTAATCTAATCTAATCTAATCTAATCTAAACACTGGGCACGGTGGCTTAGTGGTTAGCACGTTTGCTTCACACCTCCAGGGTTGGGGGTTCGATTCCCGCCTCCGCCGTGTGGTGGAGTTTACATGTTCTCCCCGTGCCTTGGGGGTTTCCTCCCCCAGTCCAAAGATATGCGTGGTAGGTTGACTGGCATCTCTAAATTGTCCGTAGTGTGAGATTCCCTGAATGTATGAGAGTGTGTGCCCGGCGATGGCGTTGGCACTCCGTCCAGGGTGTATCCTGCCTTGATGCCCGATGACGCCTGAGATAGGCACAGGCTCCCCGTGACCCGAGAATAGTTCGGATAAGCGGTAGACAATGAATGAATGAATAATCTAAACACTATATACCGGTCAGGGCCATTGTGGATAGACTGGGCACCAAGCTGGAGGACTCACCTGAGACAGGATGCCAGTCTATGACAGTGATTTTAATGTAGATACAGAATCACAACCAATCATCATTGTATTTATTATTGATTTGATATGAGTGTAAGATAGGTGGAAAGTTGGTACATTATTGTACACGTCCAAATGCCTATGAAATGACATTTTGGACAAAATGGAGTTAAAGGAGTTACCTGGCTACTCAATAAAGTCATATAATCCCTTAACTAGCTGAGGAGTTAGATCAAATGTCTCAAGAGCAGAGAAAACACTAAAATATGCAACACGTGTGCGAGTAACAGTGAGTTAGCCAGCTGGCTACAATCATTTCCCACACCAGCAGTGACAACTTAGTTTACGTATAGATAGTTTGTCATATAAACTGAACAGACAACTAACGAGTTGTTAGATAGCTGGTCTATATTGCTAAACCACAGGTCACCTAGCTAGCTAGCTAGTTAAACTAGGTGCTATCCGGGGACTTGTAGATATCCACCCACCTTCCGCACAGCAGACAGGAACTGTTTGTAGTTCATTCCGCCGACGTCCAACATCTTTTTAGTAGCCTCCTTACTCTGGGGGCGACAGTCAAACACACAAACCGAGCGGCTTCTCTGTGATGCCTTCGCTAGGGGAACTCCCGATTCCGCCATGTTTCCACTTCTCTATGGTTTCACTTATCTCAATGCTGCTGAAATGCCTTCATATACATATATTCATCCAAATCCTGAACGAAATACCTCACGCTTCCGCATCCAAGCTGTTTGTCTAACTGTTACAGCTGTTGCACTTCTTGAAGCTCAAAGAATCACTTCTCTCCTGAAGGTCCAAGGAGCTTTCACACACACCTCCGTCCGCTTTCGGTTTTTTTCTACCCGTGTTGTCAATTCTCCACGCGTTGGCTGGGGTTGCCAGCTCCGCACACACAACAGATAAAAGAAAGTAAATTTTTTATACTGATGCACTGAAGATACATCAGTTTTACGGAACAGTTACTTATTTATTACCTATTACTGATAATAAATACAATATTAAAGTGACACGTGAAGACGGGATATTCTAAACTTGATTTCATAGTTTTTGTTTTCTGTACATCTGGCAACCCTACATACAATTTCGCGCCATATTCTTTAAACCTAATGATACAGCTGTATCATCTGTCCAAATCAGAAGCCATTAAACTATGCTAAGTAATTATGGCTTGTATTTAAATCACTATTATGATTCAGTCTTGTGCCACAAACCAGAAGCTTAGATTCATTTCTAGACAATTTTCAATGTTTTCAGTATTTTCACATTCAGTCCAGCTGAGCAAATCATTGCAAATTGTTATAGCAGTTATAAACACACAGATCCAATAAATACTTTCTCACGTTGCACTAAAGTAATAAGTAAGAAAGGAATAAAGCAGTAATGGAGTGTAGCGTTATAGAAAATATAATCCACCACAGGATGCCGTGCTCTGGCACAATGCAAAACGACATGGCCCACCCTCTCCTGACCACATTGTATAGAGAGACCGTCAAGAGCATCCTGAGCAGATGCATCACCGTTTGGTATGGACACCTGAATTGCCAGAAACCACACACACACACACACACACACACACACACACACACACACACACACACACACACACACACACACACACACACACACACACACACACACAGAGAGAGAGAGAGACACGCACACACACAGGTCACTCATATTCAACTGTACATTTCTGCACTGTCTGCACCTCCTGATTAATGCTGCTGAAAAATTAATATATTTACAGCCTAAGCAGCCTCACTTACACTCTATAAGACAGTATATTTATTGGTCAGAACTTTGTGCAGTGTTTTGTAGTGTACTGTCTGTATTGTACGTGTTTCTTTGCACTGTCAGCACAAATTGCACACATGCACTTTATGTGGAACTGTGCAATTGTACTAGTCCCTTGTTGTTCTATGTAGCTTTATGTCTTTATGTAGCACCAAGGTCCTGGAAGGATGTTGTTTCATTTCAATATATACTGCACCAGCTATATATGGTTAAAAAAAGGTGAAGTGGTTTATTCCTCTTATACTACAGCAACATGCCAATCATTACAAATTATTCGTATTATTTAACAATGACACATGATGCTTTCTAGCTGTTGGGGGTTCGATTCCCACCTCTACGATCTGTGTGTGGAGGTTGCATGTTCTTCCCGTGCCTCGGGGGTTTCCAAAGACATGCATTGTAGGTTGATTGGCATCTCTAAATTGTCCATAGCGTGTGTGTGTGTGATTGGGCCCTGCGATAGATTGGCATCCTGTCCAGGGTGTACCCTGCCTGGTGCCCATAGTCTCCTGGGATAGGCTCCAGGTTCCCTGTGACCCAGTAGTAGGATAAGCAGGTATAGAAAATGGATGGATGAATTATGTAGACCATCGACCATACAAGTCCATATGAAATAACTGCTATTATATAAATAGTGAGGCCTTAGAAAGAAAGCATGAATATAAACCTTTAATGTGAATTGCAGCTAGAAAAAATGTCAGAGCAGCTGTTACTAAATCAGAGTATGAAATACTTATATTTAATCTATTACACAGAAATCACTTACTACACTGGAGGAAAAAAACAGCTGCATTTCAAATGTAACCTATTTCCGGTGGAAAACCACAAACATAGCAACACTCTAGCAGGGTTATAACGATCAAAAGAAGTTTGTAGGTTGGTTTCTGCAATGAGGCTCCATCCTACTCTCAATATTTAAAAAAAAAAAAGCACACACCCTTGCTTTTGAATGTAAATCATGCATTCAAATAAATAACTCAATGTAGTCTCTTATCTTTTGGGTGCCAAGTCTACTAGTTCAAAGCACATTGCTTATTTTGTTAATGAATAAAGACAATGCTAAATTCCATTCCATTGTTCCATAGGTTCCATTGTCTGTACCACTTATCCAATCTATTCTCAGGTCACGGGGAGCCTCAGGTGTCGTCGGGCATCAAGGCAGGATACACTCTGTACGGAGTGCCAACCCATCGCAGGGCACACACACACACACTCATTCACACACTACAGGCAATTTAGAGACTCCAATCAGCCTAGAAGCATGTCTTTGGACTGTGGGAGGAAACCGGAGCACTGGAGGAAACCCACCAAGCATGGGGAGAACATGCAAACTCCACACACACAGTGAGCGGGAGCAAGACTCGAACCCAAGACGCTGGAGGTGTGAGGTGAACATGCTAACCACGATCTGCCTCCAATACTAAATATTCATTCATTGTCTACCGCTTATCCGAACTATTCTCGGGTCATGGGGAGCCTGTGCCTATCTCAAGCGTCATTGGGCATCGAAGGCAGGATACACCCTGGACGGAGTGCCAACCCATCGCAGGGCACACACACACTCTCATTCACTCACGCAATCACACACTACGGACAATTTTAGAGATGCCAATCAACCTACCACGCATGTTTTTGGACTGGGGGAGGAAACCAAAGCACCCGGAGGAAACCCCCGAAGCACGGGGAGAACATGCAAACTACACACACACACACGGCGGAGGCGGGAATCGAACACCCAACCCTGGAGGTGTGAGGCAAACGTGCTACCGTGCCCCCAATGCTAAATATTTTAAATGAAATCTGTTCAGGCACACATGCTATTTAGACAGCTGTTTTATAGCTGAAGTCTTTCGGAACTTTGGTTTACTCAACATAAATGTTAATATTAAGGCAAATATTCAAATGTTTTTTGTATGTTTGTCAGTTTGATTTTTCTTAATACAAATGCATGCTATTTAAATTAAAGTGTTTATGTACAGATTAGGATATATTTCTTAGCCAAGCAAATCTAGATTGGTCTGTCAAGCTATCAGCTATGAAAACACAACACAACTGGTCCAACTAGTAGCCAGAAGGCAAGTTGTTTGCCAGCTTGAATAGAAATTGTCTATTTGAAAAGCATCATTACTGTCTCGTATTAGTAGAGGTCATTCTATTTCTTTTCTACCACCACAGTCTGTGTTTTGGCATCTGGTGCATGATCAGACCAAGCTGTATCTTTTTTAGCAGGAAATGTCTTGAGAAACATTGTGTGATGACACAAAAGCTAAACTGGAGTCCCTATTTTCCCATTACTTGTTTGCTACATAGGCTTTTTTCATAGACTGCTACTCCACCCTTTCACTTACTGAAAATGCTTATATAGCATTACATACAATGTTTGGTTTGACACATGATTGCTGTACTGAAACCTAAATACAGAAATATTTTTAGATTTTAGATTCAACTTTACTGGCTTTGCACATATGTACAAGGCAACAAAAATGCAAAGCAGTAGTGAAGTATAAATATATGTACAGATATACAAACAAAATAGATAGATAGATAATCTATAAGTGAATGTACAGAGAATGTATATATATACATTATATGTATATATATATATATATATATATATATATATATATATATGTATATATATATATATATATATATGTATATATATATATATATATATATGTATATATATATATATATATATATATATATATATATATATATATATATAATACATATATATATATGTATATATATGTATATATATATATATATGTATATATATATATATATATACAGGGAAAAACTGGTGTGGCAGCCGCTTGTGGTAGATGATTTATAACACTTATCTAGGACACAAGTGTCTCAGCACTTTGGTCACTATAGAATCATAATTTCAGTGTTTTCATTTAATACGCTTTCTGACATTCTAACATTATGACTAATATTGTGTTGGTCCCCCTTTTGCTGTCAAAACAGCCCTGAGCCGTCATCCACTGTGTATGGTAACAGCAGCTTGTCTGTTGGATCGGACCACACGGGCCAGCCTTCGCTCCCCACGTGCCGCCCATGACTCTGTCGCTGGTTCACCACTGTTCCTTCCTTGGACCACTTTTGACAGATAGTGACCACTGCAGACCGGGAACACCCCACAAGAGCTGCAGTTTAAAAGATGCTCTGATCCAGTCTTCTAGCCATCACAATTTGGCCCTTGTCAAACTTGTCAAATGTAATGTATTGCAGATAAAGTGAAAAAACATTCTGAAATTGTTGTTCACAGAGGCAAACCTAGGACACACATTTATTTGTCACATACACAGTTATTCAACATAGTATGTAATAAAAACCCAGGCATGCCTCCGAGACTAAGCATATGTATATAAATCAACTAAATTGAAGACCTAAGTTAAAGAAAGGATGAATAGAAATAATAAGAAGTAAGACGAAATGATGTGCAATATCTTTATGTTACATTTAGGTGGCTTAGTGGTTAGCACGTTTGCCTCACACCTCCAGGGTTGGGTGTTCGATTTCCGCCTCCGCCGTGTGTGTGTGTGTAGTTTGCATGTTCTCCCCGTGCTTCGGGGGTTTCCTCCGGGTGCTCTGGTTTCCTCCCCCGGTCCAAAGACATGCATTGTAGGTTGATTGGCATCTCTAAATTGTCCATAGTGTGTGATTGCGTGAGTGAATGAGAGTGTGTGTGTGCGCCCTGCGATGGGTTGGCACTCCATCCAGGGTGTATCCTGCCTTGATGCCCAATGACGCCTGAGATAGGCACAGGCTCCCCATGACCCGAGTATAGATCAGATAAGCGGTAGACAATGAATGAATGAATGTTAGGGTTCAGAATGGAGAGGCCCAAACATCCAACTCGCATGCTTTGCAAACAGGATGTTTCTTTTATCTGAACTGAACTGGATTAGACCTGAATCCAATTGAATCAAATTATATTTAATTCACCACAAGTGAATTAAAGTGTATTGACTCTGTACCTTTTTTTTTTTTACAGTATTATTTTTGTATCGTATCGTGTACTGTGTATCGTATCATATCGTATCGTCTGACACATGGAGACTCACTTTCGTAATGTTTAGGGAATGTTTCGTAATGTAAAGGAAAAACGCTGTGGATTAAATTCTAAACTGAACGGTTCCTTTAAGTCGCTGTGATTTAGGGACTACATGTTATTGTAGTTTTCAGCCTGCCTTATCTAACCGGAAGTGACGTAGTATTTATGTCCAGCTCTTCCAGTGCTCGTGTGTTGCATGATGGTAAACCTTGACTCCGGCAAACAGTTCTAAAGTTATTTTAATGGATATGTTTTTATGTTTTTATTTTATTTTTACACTTCCAAATGTCTGTCCTGCTTTCAAATGAACGGGGTTGGCTGTTGGATGCATGTTCTTTCATAAACGAAGGATTTCAGCCGTGCTACAGTGTAACCAAAGGGCACTTCCGGTGCTGTTTCAAGAAGCAGTACTTTAATATACTGAAACCTTATATAGGGAATAAATGCGACAGTGATTGTATGATCGGTGCTCAACCTAACACAGGGAGCCATGCGGCTGGGGATAGCAGAATAGAGCTGAAGATACGGAAGGTAAGAGCGGAAACGTTTCCCTGACGTTAGTATTTGAACTTTAGTACAACATTTATTTTTCTTATAATCATATGACAGTTGGCAACGGCTCAATTAGAGAAACATTCATTCATTGTCTACTGCTTACCAGCACTATTCTCGGGTCATGGGGAGCCTGTGCCTATCTCAGGCGTCATTGGGCATCAAGGCAGGATACACCCTGGACAGAGTGCCAACCCATCACAGGGCACACACACACACACACACACACACACACACACACTCTCATTCACTCACACACACAATCACACACTATGGACAGTTTAGAGATGCCAATGCACCACCTACAATGCATGTCTTTGGACCGGGGGAGGAAACTGGAGTACCCGGAGGAAACCCCCGAGGCACGGGGAGAACATGCAAACTACACACACACACACACACACACACACACACACACACACACACACACACACACACACACACGGCGGAGGCGGGAATCGAACCCCCAAGCCTGGAGGTGTGAGGCAAACGTGCTAGCCACCGGGCCCCGCAATTAGAGAAACATTTACATGGAAACTACAGATAGAGATATATGTAAGCCAGGTTTATACGTATCACATCAACATTTCTGTAAAAATATATATATTTTTTATATATTTATACATAGTACATACACTACATGGGCAAAATTATACTATTTGGCCAAATGTTTTGGGACACCCCTCCAAATCATTGAATTTAGGGATTGGGCTCGGCCCCTTGGTTCCAGTGAAAGGAACTCTTAATGCTTCAGCATACCAAGACATTATGGACAATTTCATGCTCCCAACTTTGTGGGAACAGTTTGGGGATGTTCCCTTTCTGTTCCAACATGACTGCACACCAGTGCACAAAGCAAGGTCCATAAAGACATAGATGAGCGTGTTTGGCTGCACAGAGTCCTGACCTCAACCTGATAGAACAGATTTGGGATGAATTGGAGCGGAGACTGTGAGCCAGACCTTTTCATCCAACATCAGTTCCTGAGCTCTCAAATGCGCTTCTAGAGGAATGGTCAATAATTCTCATAAATACACTTCTAAACCTTGTGGAAAGCCTTCCCAGAAGAGTTGAAGCTGTTATAGCTGCAAAGGGCGGGCCAACTCCATATTAGATTCATGTGCATGTACAACGACACCTGAATTCAACACCCCGAAACTTTTGGCGATATAATGTATGTTTGCCCTATATCTCTACTTTCTTCTGCAGTGGAGCTCCTGTCATCAAGATAAATTCCTTTTGTGTATGAACATACTTGGTAACAAAGTTGTTTCTGACTTCTGACCACTGACTGCACCCCACAACAGCCTGATCTCACGAATGCTCTTGTGGCTGAATGAGCAAAACCCTACATGCATGTAAAAAAAAAAAAAAAAAAATCCAGAGGAAAGAAGCTTATTATAAGAGCAAAAAGGCACTAAAGCTGGAATGGGATGTTAAAAATGCATATTGGTCAGGTGTGATGGTCAGGTGTACACAAACTTTTGGTTATATAATATATTAACCATAATTATGCAATGTTTTTCCCCATTTAATTGTATTATGGAATAATGTATGATGAAAATGATTTCTTTAGGATGGTCTGTTTATTCTAAGTATTTATTTGAAGAGCTATATAAGGTAAAAAAATGTATTTAATACTAGTTTTTATATCGTTTTGTGATGTAACAAATACATTTATTTTTGCAGAAAAGGAAGCGTAAACGAAGTGAGCTGAATCAGGGCGAGTTAGATACTGAAGTATATCATAAAAAGGTAACTTTAATTAATGACAAACCTCAACCTGTTTTCAAAAATGCCATTACCTGTGGAAATTTTAAATGCTTCAGTAATCCTGACATTTTGGAAATTGCTGCCCTCTTTTGCTACGTCTCTGTAAAACAGGTCAGGGTGTTGGTTCTGGAGGGCACACAGTCTCTACTGGAAACTGGGCATCACCGTAGTTATCTGACAGATGATTTACTTACAGTGCCAACTAAACAAATGCCTGTTCATGAGTGCCAGCTGGCTGCTCTATGTGACATGGCCAAGCATCTGCTTAAAATGGAGAATTCTGATGCTCCACATGTGCAGGCTGTTAATGGACATGCAGACTTGGATGCACACCTTGATCTGTTCTCATGCCTCACAGAAAATCCAGATGACTTTGCTCTTGAGGTAACGCTAATGGGAGAGACTTATTTCCTGCCCCCTCGCAGCCGTTTCCTCTTGTCTGACATCACATGTTTACAACCGCTTATCCGCAGTAAGTTTTATATATATATTTATTTATATATTTATTTATTTTTTGCTAAACTGTAGATTTGAGTAGCTTCAGCTCTTACATATCTGTTTAAATCTCAATTTTGTAGCTACAGTGTTCACAGCGCTTCAATTCACATTTTGTTATATTACAGCCTTATTCCAAAATGGATTGAATGCATTATTTCCCTCAAAATTCTACAAACAATACCCCATAATGACAACGTGAAAGAAGTTAGTTTGAAATCTTTGCAAAATTATTAAAAACTAAAAAACTAAAAAAATCACATGCACATAAACATTATCTGATTAAAGTCTAAATCAGCATGAGTCAAATTCAAGTAAGATTTACACCGATCAGCCATAACATTATGAGCAGTGAGAGATGAAGTGAATAAGACTGATGATCTCCTCATCATGGCACCTGTTAGTGGGTGGGATATATTAGGCAGCAAGTGAACATTTTGTCCTCAAAGTTGATGTGTTAGAAGCAGGAAAAATGGGAAAGCGTAAGGATTTGAGCGAGTTTGACAAGGGCCAAATTGTGATGGATAGACGACTGGATCAGAGCATCTGCAGCTCTTGTGGGGTGTTTCCGGTCTGGAGTGGTCAGTATCTGTCAAAAGTGATCCAAGGAAGGAACAATGGTGTACCGGTGACAGGGTTATGGGTGGCACATGGGGAAGCGAAGGCTGGTCCATGTGATCCGATTCAACAGACAAGCTACTGTTGCTCAAATTGCTGAAGGTAATGGTGCTGTTTCCGAACCAGGTCATGATGTTTCCCATCAGGATACCCTCTATGGTGCAGGAGTAAAAGTTCCTGAGCACCTTAGAGGGCAGTCTAAAGTCTCTCAAGTGTCTGAGGTGGTAGAGACGCTGCCGGGCCTTTTTCACCACAGTGTTGATATGACAGGTCCTGCGTGATGTGAACACCAAGGTATCTGAAGCTGTCCACCTCTCCACTGGGCTCTTGTTGATCAGGGGGGTCTGGTAGTTCCTCTCCTGCTTCGTGCTGAAGTCCACTATCCGCTCCTTTGTCTTGCAAAGCAAGCAAACTTGATTATGGTGGTGGAGTTGGTAGTGGCCACGCAGTCAAACACGTGTACAGTGAATACAGCAGGGGGTTCAGAACACAACCCTGGGGGGCTCCAGTGCTGAGGATGAGGGAGGCTGGGACATGTCTGCCCATCCTTACTGCCTGTGGTCTGCCGGTTAGGAAATTGGAGATACACTGACACAGAGATGGGCTGAGTCCCAGGTGCTGCAGCTTGGTGGTGAGTGTGGGGGGAATTATAGTGTTAAATGCTGAACTGTAGTCGACAAAGAGCATTTTAACATAATTCTCCTTTCTAGTGTCCAGGTGAGTGAGTGATGTATGAAGGAGGTGAGAAATGACATCATCTGTTGAGCGGTTCGGGCGGTAGGCAAACTGTAGCGGATCTAGTGTGTCAGGTAGTGAAGAGATGATGAAGTCTTTATAAGTCGCTCCAAGCATTTCATCACTACTGAGGTCAGGGCTACAGGGCAGTAGTCATTGATGGAAGCAGGATGGGTTTTCTTCAGGACAGGAACAATGATGGACTCTTTGAAGCATGTGGGGATTACCGACTGGATTAAGGAGAGGTTGAATATCTCAGTGAACACGGGTGCTAGCTGGTCAGCGCAGGCTCTGAGGACTCGACCTGAGATTCCGTCTGGTCCTGCTGCTTTTTTGGTGTTGGCATTCTCTTCTTGTCTGCAGCCACTAGCATTAGCTTTAGTGTTAGCGTTAGCATCAATAGCTGCAGCCTCAAAGCGAGCGTAGAAGATGTTCAGCTCATCTGGCAGAGACGTGTCCGCATTCGACATACCAGAATGTGATAGTGTTATGCCCGATCGGAGTATTCTCATGTCAGAAAGCGTATTAAATGAAAACACTGAAATTATGGTTCTAGAGTAACCTGTTCCTATAGTGATCAAAGTGCTGAGACAAAATAAGGAGAGATTGCACGCATTTGGGGAAATAATATAGAACAATTTTGAGATTGCATGTCATATAAGTAGTGCAATTTATGTAATATGATACAGTCTGCTAACTTTAAAAAATTCTGACCTTCAAATGTTTGTTCCAGTTTGGCTCACTATCCAAGGTAGTAAATAGCCTTGTATCCTAGATAAGTGTTATAAATCATCTAACACAAGCAGCTGCCACACCAGTTTTTCCGTCCTGTCCACATTCATTACTTGTTATTTAGTGAATCTGTCACTCTATACTCCAAACTCAGTTCACAGTCCACTGAGCATATGCTCTTATATACAGTGAAAATGTTGCGCGATGGAATCTGCACTGTTTTACACTAAATCTAATGGAAAAGTAAACTTTTAGAAGTCTGTTGCTATAACAATAGGCAATTCTGGCTGTAATTTGTGGATAAGTGCCACACTCTAGTAAATGCTGTTATTTACCAGACTCAGGTGTGTAAGGATAATTTTACTGAACATGCCATGTTTATGAAACCAGTTGAGATAGCTTTTGCTTTGTGATATGATGCATTATCATGCTGGAAGTATCCATTAGAAGATGGAAAAATTGATGCCATGATGGGTTGCACATGGTTAGCACCAAGAAAACATTCCTCACAATTTCAGGAGAAATTGAGATTCATCAGACCAGGATATGTTTTTTCTTTCGGGTTTAGTGAGACTGTACACAATTCAGCCCCAGCTTTCTGTTCTTGGCTGACAGAAGTAGAACCTGATTTGCTGTTATAGCCATTCCACCTAAAGGTTCGACATATTGTGCAACCTGAGATGCTTTTTTGCTCACCACAATTGTCCAGTTCTTTGAGGTACTGTAGGCAGCTTAGACCAGCCTGGCCAATCTCTGTTTACTGCTCTCAACAGTGTTAATTTTGTTGACGATGACGAAAAATATTCTTTAACGACCATTTCTTCTGTGGCTAAGACGAGACTAATATCTGATGATAAAAGCTATGACAAAATGTAAGACGTTTCTTTGTTAATAAAACAAGACTGGACTAAAATGCTTTTTTTAGGAGTATCGGACATTGATAATAAATGACCTCTTTGTATCGACTAACTGTCTTTAAAAATGTGTGTCCCTGTCACTGGACTAGATAAGGGGCGTGTCCATCTCAGACAGAAAGCGGGTAGGATAAATAATCTCCAACTGGCCTGGCGAGCTGCAGTGACTTCAGCACCTGAAGCTTTAGGAAGAAAACGAAGAACTGATATATGGAAGCATTTCTGTAATAATTCCTCTGAAAAAAAAAACATTGTGCACTGTGACAGGAAACAGAGAGAAGTCCTGTGGCTATAAAATAGGCGGAAAGAATAGCACGAATATTAAGAGGCATCTGAAGGAGCATCACCCTGCTATTTATGCAGCTTCTGTCACGGAAAGTCAACTATTTAGTCTTATTTAAGTACTTTTTCTTAATGTTAGGTCAGTGTTACTGGATGTGTCCACAGGGAAATTCACTAGCAGGTTTTACATTTTAGCTTTCTGTTAATTAACATCAGTTAGCTTACTGCACAGTTCTGAGCCAGACTTTCATCAATGTACAATGCTTCATTATATATTGTACAACAGTTCAGCTTTTCTGCAGCATTCACTTCTGTTTCTAATGAAATGTGTATCATGTGCTGTAGTAAGATTATTTAGGCCATAGCCTATTTGTTGTACTAACTTAATAGCATGCAGATAGCAAGCTGTTTCTAAAATGACAGATGGATGTGGAAGTTGTTTAAGTTATTGCTCATGTATGTATGATTAAGGCTGGAATACACTACATGATTTTTCCCCCCGATTTTTTCCCTATTGACATTCTGGAGAAGTTGACACTCCCATATCTGAGTTGACAGATTTCATAAAAATGTTATTTTGCTTCCAAATGTACACCCTTAATGGTTATTATACAGTAAATACTGTTGGAAGACAAAGGTATGTTAGTAATATATGTTCAGCTGCTTTTGAACATCTGTCTGTTTATTGCACATTTATTTGATATTTCAGTTTTTCCATTACAGCTAAAGAAAACATTTTTGGTTTTTACTTGATACTTGAACTCTAGAGCACTTTTACCTATCCTTAATGATCCTACCTTATAAATGAGCAAGAGCAGCACAGCAGGCTGATATCCAACTAAGAAAAAGAGATATGTAGAGCTGCACAAGTGTTAAGAGTGCAGTATCAATATAGCTTGTTATCTTGATTCAAATTTCTCAAGCTTAATTGGTCTAAAGAGAGAAAAATTATAATGACTATTTTTGTCTAAATACTACATAGAAATTTAACAAAACTAAAGCTGGTAACTGCAGTTTGATTAAATGGCTGTTGACTTTGAAAATGGCTGTCAAAATTAACACTGCTCATCAACTAGGCATTTTCATCTGCAGAACTGCCCCTCGCTGGATATGTTTTCTTTATTGCACCATTCTGGGTAAACTGCTGTGTATGAAACTCTCAGGACATTTCACAATTACGGCATTTGGCAGATGCCCTTATCCAGAGCGACTTACAATTTATCACATTTTTTATACAACTGAGCAATTGCAGGTTAAGGGCCTTGCTCAGGGACCTAGCAATGGCATCTTAGTGGACCTTTAATTGGAACTCACAACCTTCTAATCAGTAGTCCAACACCTTAACCACTAAGCTACGACATCCCAGGAGAGCAGCAGTTAAAGAAATACTCGACCCAGCCCATCTGACACTGTCGTGACAACAGTCATGCCATGGTTTAAATCACTATGATCACTTTTTTTCCCCCACATTCTGATGGTTAATGCGACTGCTACCCAAATCTGCTGGCCCATATCGGCATTATTTTATTAATTAGACTGTTGCCACATGATTGGATGTTTAGATAACTGCCTTAATGGGTAGGTCTTTAGGTGTTCGGTGAGTGTAGAGCTAAGCTAAGTGCAAGGCATAAATATACAGCAGTCACATAGTTCATATTGTCATACTCATTGTTATAAAATTCACCTGGTTCTACTAAAATTGTATGGGATTTTTGAAAAGAAGTACAGATCAAGATTAGTCAGATTGTTGTTAAAATCTTCATTATTTTCTGTCCTAGGTGGAGACAAATATGACCTAATAGTTCTTGATCCACCATGGGAAAATAAATCTGTGAAAAGAAGCAATAGGTAGGTTTATCATGTTATCATGCTACAATATGCTATATGAGAAACAACACACGCTCCTTAAAGAAATTCAGTCTGATTTGTGAATGGTCAAGTAAAAATTACATTGTTTTTAACAATTCAGTACTCTAACCTGCAATAATTTTTGCAGTATTTATTTCTAATCCTCACTACACAGCAGCAGCTTGTGACTTTGGATGACGTCAAGATGACATGAGTATAGCCTCAAGCAAATTTAAGTTCAGAGGCGCTTGCCAAGACCCATGACTTAGCCTGATGCTATTGGATGTTATCTAGTGATATTTTTTATTTTTATTTTTTTATAGAGTAGGCAGTTGAAAGACAATAATGTTCAGTCTCCAGTGATCTTAGACAGAAGATTGCCTATACATAGACATAATAAATGCACATTATAGACACACTCAGTCTGGACTGGAGATTTACTAGTGTTTGAAATGCCAAATTGATCTGCTATGTGTGCCCAATTAAAGAATATCTGAAATTTACGGTCCAATCTTCAGATCTCAAAAATGGTTTAAGAAGGCAGTAACAGCCACTGATCAATGATGGAATGCAATGATTGGTGCCAGTTAGTCACTGTGTTGTGTAAACTAATGGTTTTCTTTACTTACAGTTTAGAGCATTCTCTAGGTACATCAGTCTATTTTGCATTTCCATTTTCTGCAAATTTACATTTGTTGTGTAAAGCATGCACAATATTTTTTGCTTTAAAGTGTATATACAGTAGAGCAAAATAATTGTCATGACTAGTATTGAAATATTTTACATGTTATGATCATGTCTGCCTTTTATTAAATGTTAAGCTGTTTACCCTTTGTTACACTATATGGATTAATTACATCTTTATGTCTAATATAAACCAAAGAAAACAATCATTTATTTGAAGGATAGTCAGCAACTGAAATTTTGTCATCATGACCATGTAATGTAAATTTAAAAAGCCATAACATATTGCCTAAATAACAATAACCCTCCCAATTACACTGATACACAGGTACAGTTTTCTGCCATCCTCTCAGTTGAAACTTCTTCCTGTGCCAGCGTTGAGTGCAGCGGGATGTGTGGTGGTTACCTGGGTAACCAACCGTCCCCGTCATCTCCGGTTCGTCAGGGAGGAACTGTATCCTCACTGGGGAGTGAAGCTGCTTGCAGAGTGGCTTTGGGTGAAGGTACTCAAACCATCATGCACACAAACCACACTCTTGACAGAATTTATACATTTATTTATGTACTCTATACATTTATTGATCTCTTTGTAATAAATACATATAGTCTACATGTCCACTCACCATCCACTGTATTAGAAGCACGTGCACATTAAAAGAGATATTAATTAATGTTTGCATCAAACATCAGTATGTGGAAAGAACTCTAGAAACAATTGTGTGTGAAAATCCCTGTAAAGCAGCAGTTTCTGAAATATTCAAACCAGCCCATTTAGCATTACACTGAACAGTAAGTGTGTACACTGATCATACATAACCTTATGAGCAGTGAGAGGTGAAGTGAATAACACTGATTATCTCCTCATCATGGCACCTGTTAGTGGGTGGGATATATTTGGCAGCAAGTGAACATTTTGTCCTCAAAGTTGATGTGTTAGAAGCAGGAAAAATGGGCACGCGTAAGGATTTGCGCGAGTTTTAACAAGGGCCAAATTGTGATGGCTAGACCACTGGATCAGAGCATCTCCAAAACTGCAGCTTTTGTGGGGTGTTCCCGGTCTGCAGTGGTCAGAATCTATCAAAAGTGGTCCAAAGAAGGAACAGTGGTGAACCGACGACAGGGTCATGGGCGACCAAGGCTCATTGATGCACATGGGGAGCGAAGGCTGGCCCATGTGGTCCGATCCAACAGACAAGCTACTGTTGCTCAAACTGCTGAAGAAGTTAATGCTGCTTCTGATAGAAAGGTGTCAGAATACAGAGTGCATCACATTTTGTTGCGTATGGGGCTGCATAGCTGCAGACTAGTCAGGGTGCCCATGCTGACCCCTGTGCACGATGAAAGTGCCAACAATGGGCACGAGAGCATCAGAACTGGACCATAGAGCAATAGAAGAAGGTGGCCTGGTCTAATGAAGCATGTTTGCTTTTCATGGAAACGGTAGTCCATGATGGCTGTGACCTCTTTCTGCAGGATAATGCACTGTGCCACAAAGCAAAAATGGTTCAGGGATGGTTTGATGAGCACAACGAGTTTGAGGTGTTGACTTCTCTAAAATTCTCCGAATCTTAATCCAATCGATCATCTGTGGGATGTGCTGGACAAATAAGTCCGATCCATGGAGGCCTCACCTCGCAACTTACAAGACTTAAAGGATCTGCAGCTAACATCTTGGTGCCAGATACCACAGCACACCTTCAGGGATCTAGTGGAGTCCATGCCTCGTCAGGTCAGGGTTGTTTTGGCAGCAAAAGGGGGACCAACACAATATTAAAAGGGGGCCAACCAAATTAGGCAGGTAGTCGTAATGTTATGCCTGATTGGTGTATCGGTATACGGTATATAAAATAATTACCAAAATAGGAGAATAAGACCTTAATATTTGTATCTGCAGTTGTGAAAGGGACCTGAGATTTATAGTTGTAGTTGTTTTGCCAGCCATGTGTCTTAGACTCTAAGTATGTCCTAACCATTATTTTTGTTTTAATGTGTGTAGGTGACCCGGAAAGGGGAGCTAGTTTTCCCCCTGGATTCACCACACAAGAAACCTTACGAAGTGTTATTACTTGGAAGGTTCTGCGCTAACAGTGACAACACAACTAGGTAATGGCTTAAATTAAAAACAATTAGTGACACGAACCTTATAGTGCTGTTGTTAATTAGCGTCTGCCCCTACACCATGCCGTGTTAGAACAGTCTGAAAATCCTCTGATGCTCCTGGCCTTGTTCCCCTTCCACTTGGTCTCTTGTACACTCAATATGTCTACCTTTCTCTGCTCTATCATATCAGCCAGCTCTTTCCTTTTACCAATCATAGTTCCAACATTCAATGTTCTGAATCTTAAAACCTCTACATTCTTACCCTTTCTCCTCTCCTTCTGTCTCTGGACATGCCTTTCCTCTCTCCTTATTCTCCTTCAAGCCAACAGTAGAATAGTTTCCACCAATACCCTGCTGGCCAACAGTACTTCTGGAGGTCATCTGGCACAGATTTTACTCTGGATGCCCATCTTTAGACAACCCTCCCCGGTTAATCTGGGCTTGGGACTGACAGTGATGGTGCACTGACTTGTGCAGCCCAAGTGGCTGGGTTATATCTTACAATATAAAAAATATCCTTGTTCTCTCATATAGCAGCTTGACATATATTTATGTATATGTCATATATATAAGTTTTATATTTATAAAACTTTACTAAACACAAGGTGGTATATTTAATTTACTACTTCTTAAAAAAACATTTTACTAATTTTAGACTGGTTGGTTGTAACAAACTGCTAATTTTTTGTATATTGCATGGTCACATTACTCACTAAAGTACAAATCTGTACTTTGTACAGATGAAGATGATAAACTGTAGCCTGGTCATTTCTATACTAAAGCAAATTACATGTGGTGATTTTTATTGTCAAATATTTGCACCCCAAAGGCTTGTGTTTTAAGTTGCACCAAATTGTTCACAATCGATCCCATTTGTTTCAGATCTGAAGTGTGTGAGATCCCAGATCAACGGCTCATTATTAGTGTTCCTTCAGCGCTGCACTCTCAGAAGCCAGCTCTATCAGGTATACTGGACCTTTGTCATGTTGACTTATAGCTGTCATTTTAAATAAAATGTACACATAATCCCAAATGCCAGTCAAATAGCATATGAGACCATTGTAGTGAGTGGAGAAGTGGCACTGGATTCTCTTGTCACTTAAATTGTCACTATGAGGTACAAAAAAAAAGTACATAGCTTTTCATGTTGATCAGACCCTGTTGGCTTAATAACCTCCACAGCAACCTGTCATGAATTTCATTTCTCACTTTAAAGTCTATTTAAATTCTAGACTCAACTCAAAATCTCACGCAGAAGAGTTTGAGTGACAGATCTACGCTTCACTGTCAGTCTTGTCTGAAATTAGATGAGCGCTCACATTTCCCCTTTCAGAGAGAAAAGATGCTTGAACAGATTGTGTATTCAGTTCACTTTTTCACAATTCTATTTGGTTAAATGTAGGTAAGCCTAACCTACACCTAAATATTTATGTGCAGACTTTGTCTTTGCATTATTGTTCCAGTAGAAAAGAGAAATGTTTTAGAGAAATTTCTTGCATTCCATTAAACAATTTTAATGAGATTGATCTCTTTAGATTAAAAACGCAAGGCAAATCAAGCAAAGAGAACTGCAGCAAGTTGTCCAAGATGCTCAGACCCTAACAACCAATTTCCATATGTAATGTTATTTTTTTAGGAAATATTTTTTAAGGAAATGCATGCTTTATCTGCTTTTAAATTGTCATTTTTAAAAAAATTTTTTTTTCTGATATCAAGAAAAGGCATTCTAAATGACAATGATTTTGGTAAAGCTCCACTTTTTTTTTTTCTCCCTACATTATTTCATGAACAGGCACACTTTAATTAATATTAACAAATTAAGCAACACTCTTTTTACTTTTTAAATTAACCCAATAAGGCAAATGATACTTCCCTGCTATTAGTAGCATGGTCTAATATTTAAATCCGGACACTGTTCAGTAAATATAATCAATGCTGATGTATTTTCATTGTCCATTCCACTTATCCAATCTATCATCTCAGGTGTCATCGGGCATTAAGGCAGGATACACCCTGGACAGAGTGCCAACCCATCACAGGGCACACACACACACACTCTTTCACACACTACGGACAATTTAAAGACTCCAATCAGCCTAGAAGCATGTCTTTGGACTGTGGGAGGAAACCGGAGCACAGGGAGAACGTGCAAACTCCACACACACAGAGTGAGTGAGAGCGAACCCAGGACGCTGGAGGTGTGAAGCGAACGTGCTAATCACTAAGCCACTGTGCTGCCGCTGATGTATTTACATACAGTTTATTAATGCGGAAGTTCATGGTCTGGTAACGTGCATGAAATAATGTTAATTAAGAATATGTTAATGTAAAACATAATTTAAAAATTAAATTCAATTTAAATTAAAAAGTTCTCAGCATGACTTATTTAAATTGTATACAGATACAAAATAAGCATTTAATTGTAATTCTAGTCATAATAAATATTACAGTTAATTAAGGGAAATAATTAGCAAGTAGGCGGCACGGTGGCTTGGTGGTTAGCACGTTTGCCTCACACCTCCAGGGTTGGGGGTTTGATTCCCGCCTCCGCCATGTGTGTGTGGAGTTTGCATGTTCTCCCCGTGCCTCGGGGGTTTCCTCCGGGTACTCCGGTTTCCTCCCCCGGTCCAAAGACATGCATTGTAGGTTGGTTGGCATCTCTAAATTGTCCGTAGTGTGTGATTGCGTGAGTGAATGAGAGAGTGTGTGTGTGCCCTGCGATGGGTTGGCACTCCGTCCAGGGTGTATCCTGCCTTGATGCCCGATGACGCCTGAGAGGCACAGGCTCCCCGTGACCCGAGTATAGATCGGATAAGCGGTAGACAATGAATGAATTAGGAAGTATTATGTTTTAAAACTAATTCTGCAGCCCCTGTATAAAGTGTAGAAACTGAACTGAGGCAATATATAGGGTATTTCAAAAATACTCAGTGATGTTCAAGTAAAATTTTTACAACTGAGAGAACCCCTTTAAAAGACTTCATTACTCTGTTTATCTCTTTTTTTTTTTTTCTTTCTTTCTTTTCCAGCTGTGCTGAAGCCGTACATTAGGCCTAATGCCAAGTGTCTGGAAATGTTTGCTCGAAGTCTTCAGCCTGATTGGACAAGCTGGGGAAATGAGGTCATCAAATTTCAGCACCACAGCTATTTTACAACAGAAAGCGTGAAGTCTGCACATGTCGCATGTTCTAAGACTATAGATGCAGATCCACAGATAGACAAACCTGCTTGTTTGTGAACATATGAATGATTTTAGAAATGTGAACCACTTAATATTAATTTTTATTAATAGAAAACATCATTGATATTAAACAACATTTGTATAATATGTCGCCTGTTGTTGCTTCCCTTGCTTCCTCTATCTAGAGAAAATTACTGCTGGTCTGTGAACACTGTAAGCCTTGTCTTCCTGATGCAGGGGCTCAGTGATGGATGTGTAATTAGTTCGTACAGGTGCTTTATCTTGTAAGCGTAGATGACTTTAACAGATTGGAGGTGCCCCAGCACATGGCTGTTGTATTTGTAACTGACCCTTGAGTTGAAATTTTGTGACGGGGGTGTCATGCGTCTTTGCCCTCAGCCAGAAAAAACAGCACGGTAGATTTAGGCCCCATTAGGCGTCTCATTCTGCACTGGTGTCTATTTGCGTGACTGAATTTGCATCCCTTCTAGAAACAGGAATTGAAACCAGTCAAACCTGTTCTGTATTTAGTGTTTACATCAGGGGTTCCCAAGCTACAGGACTGCAAGAGAAACTCACTTAATATTTGAAATATCGTAGACAGATTTCTATATGCTAATATTTTAGACAAGCCAAAGAGGTATATGATGTTTGAATTTTAAAAACCTCTCATGTAGACATTTGAATGCAAAGTTGAAGACCAAGACCATGACGAACTGTCAAATGTTTCCTGTACTTATTTGCACATACACATGCTCAGCTTCCTGCTTAGAGAGACAGGGAAGATAACGTAGTCAGACCTAGAATTAAGGTGTGCCTCATCAACCATCATTAATTTTTTCCTGTCCTCAATAGCACCCCTCCCACTCGAGGCTCCTGCTAAACCCATCTGCTACATGCTTATTTAAAACGGTTATACATCATTCAAAGAGTAGCATGACAAAGTAATTTAGTGTGCAAAACATTATTTTATGTGATTACTTTAAATTAAGGGGAAGTTAATCCATCTTTATGGTGTTTGGCTCTATCTGCTGGCCACCCAGTGCACTACTAATGAGCAGTGAGGCCAGCAATCTTTCATTTTGGTCTTGTGTAGTAATATATACATATATCTGACCGCTTTATGAATATTAACTAATGTAATTTGTTATTTGCTGGTGTCCACAACATGATATTGATGATGATATTCCAGTTTTCTACATTTCAAATATTCGATATATTGTATAGCCCTGCTGAAAAAAGCAGGCTGACAGACAGACAGTTAGCTGGTCTTACCTGGTCATTACCTGTTTTTAAAAGAGTTCCACTTCTGTCAGCCAAGGACAGAAAGCCAAGGACAGAAAGCCAAGGCTGAAGTAGGCACAGACTCAACAAATCTGGACAGCTGATGACTGAAAAAGCAGTCTGATCTGATGAATCTTGATTTCTGCTGAAGCACATGGATGGTAGGTTACCATCTGCACCAACAGCATGAATCCATGGTCCCAACCTGCCTTGTGTCAGCTGTCCAGGCTGGCAGTGGTGGTGGTATAATGGCATGGGGAATGTTTTCTTGGTACACTCTAGGCACGTTTATTACAATCAGTCATCAAATGATTGCCACAACCTATTTGAGTATTGTTGTTGACCATGTGTATCCCTTCATGGCCACATTTTACCCGCCTTCTAATGGACACAAAGCAAAAGTTATCTAAAACTGGTTTCAAAAACATGACAAAGAGTTCGGTGTTCTTCTGTGGCCTTCCCAATCACCAGATATGAATCTAATAGAACACCTTTGGGATTTGATAGAATGAGAGATTTACAACATGAAAGTATCCCTGAAAAATTGTGTGAGGCAATCGTATCAATATGGAACAAAATCTCAAAGGAATGTTTCCAGCATCTTGTGTAATCCATGCCATGGAGAACTGATGAGTGCAAAGGGAGAACCTACCTAGTATTTTTATAGTGTTCCTAACGAAATATTCAGTGACTGTATATTCACATACAGTCACCTTCTGAAGGAATTGGAGTGGCAAGGCCAATTCTATAATTATTACTTTTATATATATATATATTTATATATATATATATATATATATGACAATTGTCTCAAGGCAGCATTACACAAATATAGAAACACATTTATCCCTAATGAGCAAGCCTGAGGTGACAGTGGCAAGGTCAACTCCATGAGATGATGTGAGGAAGAAACCTTGAGAGGAACCAGGCTCAGAAGGGAACCTCATCCTTTATTTGGATGACATTGGACAGTAAATAATGTAAATGTTGATAATGTCCTTTCCGCAACAGTTTATAGTCACAAAGAATTGTGCAACCAAGAGCTCGTGAGGAACTAATAGGTCAATGTAGTTTCTGAGTTCATTATTGACTTAGCACTAATGCCTTCCTGATGAAAGCTTACTGAGGCAATGGCAATTCAGAGACAGCGTGATAGTCTCCAAGTGGTTCTATCCACAGCAGTCTCCTAGGTCCACACAGATATATGCGCAGCAGCAGTGAGCACAACCAAGGGTAGAGTGTCTGGATGGATCAGGCAGGTTTGGAAAGAAGAAGTGGTCACACTGGAAGCTCAGAACACTGGAAGATCGGGGGTGGGATGTATTGCTCGACAGAGAGAGACAGAGAGAGAAAGACAGAGAGACTTTTGTTTGAATCCACCCATTTTTCAAGAATATCACGTGATATATCACGCGAAGCTGTTCATGAGAGAAAGGCAAGGCAATTTTAAGCTGAGAAAAGAGTTTGAGAACAGAAATATAGAGACCAAACCACCTCATCAACACTAAGAATCAGAAGTCAGACTGGAAAACACAAAGAAATACAGAGATGAGCCACAATAGTTCTTGAAACAAGATTGACCTCCAGCAAAGTGATGGAAAGGCCAAGGTGTTGAGAAAGAAACAATCTGCTTATGATCCAAAACATAAAACATAGTTGGCTTGCATGGCTGCAAAACAGACTCACTCATCTTTATTGATGATGTAACTCATAAACAGCAGCAGCAGAGCGAATTCAGAGTATTGCAGGAACATTTTATTGTATTTCAGAAAAGTGCCATTATAACATTGCTAAGCAACAAGTGTTCCAATACTATTTTCTGTTTTTAACATAAACTCATTGACTGGTTCATGAACTCCTAGCGCATACAGATATGTTTATATAGAAGGAGAATACTTCATTTCTGGACTATGGTAATCTGCTAGTTAGCTTGCTAACATGCTAGTAGGGTATCTGCTAATCCACTAGCAGACTGTATGTCAGCTATTATGTTAATAGCTATTATGTTATGTTGTGCCCAACATAAAGCAATTTGAATGTACCAAATCATGTCATATTTTTGTTTTGTAGCTTTCTAGCTGCAATTAACATTTATAAACACTTAAACTTGGCTACACTGCACTGTGTTGCTTTCTGTATTCTGCTTTTGAGGTCTTCAGTCATAGAGTACTTTAGTCTCAAGAAGATAATCAAAAGAGTATATGAATGAGTTTTAACATGCATCTTAATGAGTTTTAAGGCAATGTTGTAAAGGAAGAGTGGAAGATATCTAACAAAACCCTATCTAACAAGGTCAATGTGTTTGTTGAATTTCAGTAATAGGGTTTAATGAATTTATCTTATTTCTTTTTACTATCTAACTGCTTCTAATGAGATGAAATAAGATGAAATAGTCTCAGTGCACTAAAATCCAAACATTCATGCACTGGTTTGCAGGGTTATTGATCTGATTGAGCGTGTGTAGGCAGGTGTCCCGGTTGGCGTGGTGATGGCAAAAGCACTAGCTCTTCTGTGGTTTCAAAACTAAATGCATTGGGCAAAACAGACACCTACTTAGCTTTTGTGTGTTTCTAAGGAAATGCCTATACAAAATATCCCCACTTGTACCATGACATTCCCCAGTGCACTACATCCACACAAACCATATTGACCCAGTCGTTGTCCTATACTTTGTTTCTCGCTTAGAGCTCCATGCAAGCAAGATGTCCTGTCTTTTTCCTTTTTGTTAAAAATCCTTTATTCCCCATCACATTATGAGGTCCTGTCACCTGCTGCATACAGTAATCTCAAATAATAATAAATTATTGGAATCCTAATCTGTCTAGGCTTAGGTTAGCTTCATAATATGATATTCTGAAATGTATCTGTACATTGTCATTGAGTACCATAGTGCTTGTTATTATTATTATTATTATTATTATTATTATTATTATTATTATTATTATTGTTATTATTATTATTATTTATCTATTTATGTATTTATTCATTTACATTTGCATTTTTTTGACAGACTGTGTGGTAGCTCAAAATGATACATACTATGGACACAATAGAGCGATTGGCTAAGTGTAACTCCAAATGAAATGCAGGGGAAAAGGTGACGAGTCCATTTGGCAGACTGTAAAGTGCTAAATAAACCATGGCCAAACTGACAGAAAGTCATAGGTTTCATCTAGGAGTCTAGGAGAGTGGAAAGAGGAACACTAATTGATATAGGGTGGCTTGGCTCTGATTCCCAGTTGATCATGGGAAAGGAGTACAAGTAGGGGGAAGCAAAACAATCTAATCAGGATAGTCCCAGTAGTGCCTCTATACCTTTGTATGTATGTGCATCAGTGTAAGGGCTTCTGTAACGGTATAGTGAAGTCTCACTGACATAAACCTCTTCTGGGAATTCTCTACACTCTAGCATTCTCTAGCATGTGTGTGTAATGAATATTGAATGAAACAGACTTCATAAATAAAATGTGTAAATTGAAGATGTGTATGGATTTAAGCAAACACTTTCTCTTTGCTTTCTCTTGGACAAAATGAGACCAGTGAAATTAAAAACTGAGGAAACAGATGCTGAATAATTTCTTATTTAGTTTCACAGGGGAATCTCTGCACATTTACATTTCAAAGGGGAAATTGTACATATGGGCCTTGGTCCCACACAATTCTCTCACATATTTCATTTAACTATTAAGTACCCTCTTGTTTTAAATAAACATATTATTCAGTCATTTCTATAAGCCACATAGTAAGAATATTTAAGATCATGGGAAAGGCATGCAATTTCGTTTCTAGAAATCTAGACCCAGTGACGGATCCTAGGGTCAAATTTATTTGGAAATTTAAATTGGTCATTTGTGATGTATATTATGCAAATACAAAAATACAGAAAATAAAATTGACAGATGGAAGAACAGGTCAAGAATGAAAATCAATCTGTCAGAGTTCAACAATCTGTTTCTTTATCTCTCTGACAAAAAGTGCTAACTGTTTATTTAAATTAACACAGTATCAAATTCATCTCACATCATTAGTGTCTGAAGGGCTATGGAGATGAGAATTCAGTGTGTGAGTGTGTTTCTGTCAGATCTTAGTTTCTGTCAGAAGATATGTCAGTGGACAGGTGGACAAGACAACGTGATATCATTTGTAATAGGCCCATAAATGTTCTGACCGACAGGAGGCAAAATCTGATGAGCTGACTCATTCACAGTTTGATGCTTCTGTTTGCAGCTTTTCTCAATTTCTACAGCACACACACACACACACACACAAACTTAATTGTTTTTAAAAAAAACAACAACACAAAATCAATTATCTGAGTTCCACACATTAAATAACGAAGTCAGTATGTACAACAATTTGAGTCAGTATGAAATTAATTTGCATAAATGGTGTAAATATTAAATATTGCATATTAAAATCAAATAATACATTATTGCCTGGTGGTGTTGATGGATTTTTTGCTAAGTATTTATTCATTTTAGATAAATATAAAGCCAACAGATTGCTAGCCATTAATAATAATAATAAAATTTAATATCATTGTTTTCAATCTTACTTTTAACATCTTTAGTTTTAGTTATAAATTTAAGCATAAGCATGCAGGATAACTTTAGGAACATCCTAAATTGTAGAGAGATAGTATCTCATAATGCATCATCATGCCTCTAGGGGTGCACAAGTTGCACTCAGCTATGCTTTTCGACTGAAATAAGACATTCCGATGAGCGTAGATGCAGCAAAAATGAATTTTCATGCTTCATATTAAACAGACTTGCTATGTTATCATTTATAGCTGCTCTTATACTATGGTCAGTTTACAGGTATAAAATATTAAAAAAAATGATCATTTATAGATATAGGAATGCAGATTATCTAATTGGGAAACCAATACAGTAACCCAACAACCCTTTCATTCATAAAACAATATATTTTTAGACAATGTGTTATGAGTGATTTTCTCACCCATGAGCAGAGAGATGTTTTTGGTCAGTCCTGGTCAGTCCTGCGTCCTCTGACTTTTACTTTCTGCCTCCATCTGACTGTCCACAATGTTGTTTTTCTCCATCATGTTGGGCATTGTGACCTTCACAGAGGTGTCACTTATTCACAGTCATTTCCTAAAGCTTTTTTTAAACTCCCAAACCCCCTTATTCCCCGCTGTGGACTGCTGTCAATTGCCTGCAACATTTTAATTAAAAAAGGAAAGAAAATTCCATTGACCATTTTCTACACATATACACAAAATACTTTTGCATACACACTTTCATTAGAAAGGTTATTACAATATGCTAAAACCTCTGCAGTTATACAACTTGAATAAAGAAAGGAGCTTTGATGTTCTGAACAAATATGATGTCATGCTGAAAATGTGACAACACTGTGCCATGGGCCAGTTTAGTCCAAACATCTGAAAATAATGTTTGATGTGTAATGCTGGAATGCTATGTAAGACCCAAAAATATGACACATGAGACACATAAATAAGTTCTGGTTTAGATAAATAATTTGTCTGAATTATTTAATAGGGCTGAAGGACACTAAAGGAACACATTTGCAGAATTTCTTAGACACTTTCAGTCACGCTTGTCAAGCTAATCCAACTCTACCAAAGTTTTCTTCATCATACAATGCAAATAGTTTGGAAACAAAAGGTATTCCTAAAAAGAGTCTTTTTTCATACAACCTATTTTATTGTATTTCAGAAAAGTGCCTATCTGCCCATTAAAACATTGCTAAGCAACAAGTGTTCCAATATTATTCTCTGTTTTTAATATAAACTCATTGACTTTGGTTGATGAACTCATAGCACATACAGATATGTTTATATAGAAGGAGAATACGTCAGTTCTGAACTATAGTTATCTGCTAGTTAGCTTGCTAACATGCTAGTAGGTTATCTGCTAATCCACTAGCGGACTGTTAAAAAGAAAAAAAGACTAAAAAGTCCTAAAAAGAGTCTTATACATTTTCTCTCTGCCATAGTTCACATTTATATCTCCCAGGACCATTTTTCCCCATATGTGTCCTTTAATTTCCCTTGTAAAGGATTAATAAAGATACATATCTCAACTCATCTCATCTCATATTAGCTCGTCTTCCTGTCAGTGATTCAACTTGTATCTCAACATTGTTCTTTATTAATCTTACTCATAATACATCTTAAGGCAAGATGCTTATTTAAAATGCAGTCATTTTTATGTTTTCCATGACCAAGAGTTTTGTGGTCCCTCTGAAATCAACAAACCTATTAACAATTAAACCATAAACATTCATTCATTGTCTACCGCTTATCTGAACTATTCTCAGGTCACAGGGAGCCTGTGCCTATCTCAGGCGTCATTGGGCATCAAGGCAGGATACACCCTGGACGGAGTGCCAACCCATCGCAGGGCACACACACACTCTCATTCACTCACACACTACAGACAATTTAGAGATGCCAATTAACCTACCATGCATGTCTTTGGACTGGGGGAGGAAACCCCCGAGGCACAGGGAGAACATGCAAACTCCACACACACACACACACACACACACACACACACAGCGGAGGCAGGAATCAAACCCCCAACCCTGGAGGTGTGAGGCAAACGTGCTAACCACCAAGGCACCGTGTCCCCTAAACCATAAACCTGATTTTTTAATTTAATGAATGTGTGGTATTACCATTTTATCCAGATAATTTGTAATAATTTGTAAATTGTGGCAAAGGTTGAACAGATAAGGTTACAGTGATGAGTGGGATTAACTTTTGAACTTTTTATAAAATTCTCACAATCACTCTTGATTCTTGTATCAGATAAAGTTTATGGGGACAAATTAGTAAGGTTTCAAAAACAAATTGTGAGATTCATTAACAAAAAACTATAAAATTGACATAAGTGAAATTCTACAGTGAAGCAAAGGGTCAAAACCCAAAATATATAGTTCAACTGAGCAACATGTGCGAGATCTTATATGAAAATGAGTGGATGAGACTGGGAAGGTGAGTGCAGATGTAGAAGATTCTTGAAGTTTGAGTTTCCAAAAGAGAAAGAGGACCCTTCTTAGAGTCAGGTCAGCAGGCATTTGTGGGTAAGGTGTCCCAGTGGATATATAGGTGGTTGATAGCTGATATGCACTGCACATTGTGTGAAGCCTATAGAACAATGGGTTATCAAATTCTGTGTTATCTTTGCCCACATAAAGAAACAGAACTACTCATCTTCTTGATCATAACAGTTGACTGTGAGACATTTTCCGGGTTCCTACTTTAGCCCTTTCACATTATTTATGCCTGTAACCTCATCACGATAATTTAATTCTATAATATTTCTATATAAATTTTGTTTTTTGGAGAAAAATGCCATTTTTGTACAGTTTAGAGGCATCTCCCTCATTTTGGGACAATATAGCATTTATATCTCAGAAGGATCTACTTAAACAAGGAAAGGTCTAAGCCAAGGTCAATCGGTTTTGCATGAGCAGGGTCTTGAATTGGAGAGAATTGGTGAGTGATGAAGGTTAATTTAAAGGTGCAAAATACCCATTTATCTTGTTTTTTTCTGTGGAAGAATTGGAAGTCACCCAAGCCAAGGTTAAAGGTGCTACTGGGCTACTGAAGCTGTTGATAATGCAAGTTAACAAACCTGTATATCTTATATGTACTGTACATCCTTTTCATTAATGAGACTGTGGCAATTCAGAATTGCTTCATCGTTTCTTTACTATCATTTATAGTGAACTCCTCCAGACATACGGTACAATGACATAATCAAGAAAAGTTTATTCTCTCTTAAATACTGCTCTGAGATGTTCAGTGTGGTTGAAAAAAAGCAAGTGGTAATGAAGTCAATTGCAAAGTGTCTATTTTTTAAAGTTATTTTTATGAAAAATTGGAAAGGGCTTTCACCAGGTCATATTGCAAAACCACATATACACAGAGTGTCCAGAGTTTGTAATAAACACAGTCTTCCATTTGTCTATGTCCTTGACATTTCAAGTAATTTGCACTAAAGAGGTCAAATGTAGTGCAATAGTGAGCTCCATTAAACTGTTTGAGGGTCTAATGTAGCTCTATGTGAGGGATAGTGAAATGTTATCCTCCACTGGAAATGGTATGGACCTTGAAGATATAGAAAGCTATATTAGCTCTATTGTACAGGTCATATCTACTTTGTAGAGGCTTTGAAAGGTCATATTACTGCACTGGACTTGTAGAGACCAGAAGAGCCACTTGAATGCATGTTTACATACAGGATTGTGGCCAGGAAACAATGACTCACTAGATATGGAATTATATTTACAAAGCAAGAAGGGGCTAAACAATAGTTTAATATGTGGGTTGGGTGACAAATAGGTGAGTAGCACTGACTAAAAGATGTGTCAGAAAGTATGTGTCAGAAGATATGACTTAAAGTTGAGTGGTTGTGTTGTTAAGAAGTCAACAAGTGTTTCTTCTCACTGTCTGGAATTCACATGGTCAAGATCATTTTCAGAACCACAGACATTTGGAAAGGAAGAGAAATGAAAGTTTTTCTGCAAATGACTTTGTAGACTCTGATGATGGGTCACGGTTATCCACAATACATATAAAGGCCTCTGGTCTACCTTTGCTATATTTCCTCTTGAGAAAGATAATTGCCCTTCAACCACATAGGAAAGGTTTCTGAAGGGGAGAATTTTAACAGGTCTGCCTTTTCATTGGTGTAGTCCTTGGATCCATGTGGATTGACAAATCAATGAGAGAGTCCAAGACCGAGTCCAAAGAGCATTAGTGAGGTCAGGCATTGATGTCAGGCTAGAAAGCCTGGCACACAGTTGGCATTCCAATTCATCTCAAAGGTGTTCAGTGGGGTTGAGGTCAGGGCTTTGTGCAGGCCAGTCATGTTCTTCCATTCCAAATTTGGCAAACCATGTCTTCATGGACCTCACTTTTGTACACAGAAGCATTGTCATGCTGGAACAGTCTTGGGCCTCCAAGATCCAGGGAAGGGAATATGTAATGCTACAGCAAACAAGAGATCCTATACAATTGTGTGCTTCCAACAAGTTAGGTAAAGCCTGCGTATGGGTGTGATGGTCTGTCCACATGCGCTTGACCATATAGTGCACCTTATAAGAATAAGAATAATAAGAATAACTGAAATAAGAATATCTTATTTCAGTTTTAATCACTAATGAACATTTTACATTTGCATTACTACTGTACAATCCAGATTGACATGCCAAAGTGATGATAGAGTTAACATCCCTGCATGCAAACATTCTACCAGGACTCTTTCTTTATGCCAAATGTGCTACTCTGAAATCACAGACACATCCTGTTTCCATGGTAATTGCCAGCCTGGTACTGGAGCTCACTGGCTTGTACAGGTGTGAGATAGATTTTGTGACCAGTCCTCCTTTCTCAACTCCAGAATACCTGTGAATGCAAACTATTAGGCAAAAACAACATTAATTTTAAATAAATATGTAATAAAGTAAAACCAAATTTCATATCTATGCTTAAAATAGTTAAAAATTGTATGATAAGAATACGGAATAGTTTATTGTATTATAATTACAACTAATCATTTAAAAACAAACCAAGAAGTAATGTCAGGACAATCAATATGACACTTTTTGAAATAAACATTGTTTGCATATTTAGTTTGAATCATGAAATTTTACTTACAGTGGTGTGAAAAAGTTTTCCTGATTTCTTATTTTTTTGCATGTTTGTCACACTTTAATGTTTCAGATAATCAAACACATTTAAATATTAGTCAAAGATAACACAAGTAAACACATTGTGCAGTTTTTAAATGAAGGTTTTTATTATTGTCTTGGAACTCTGCCATGCAAACCATTTTTGCCCAGTCTCTTTCTTATGGTGGAGTCATGAACACACCTTAATTGAGGCAAGTGAGGCCTGCAGTTCTTTGGATGTTGTTGTGAGGTCTTTTGTGACCTCCTGAATGAGTTGTCGCTGCGCTCTTGGGGTAATTTTGGTCGGCCAGCCACTCCTGGGAAGGTTCTCCACTGTTCCATGTTTTCGCCATTTGTAGATAATGGCTCTCTAATGGCTTTATAACCTTTTCCAGAGTGATAGATCGGTGGGTTTGTGATCTCAAGCTGAAGCGAACTTGGGTTCTGCAGCAGGACAATGATCCAAAACACACCAGCAAGTCCACCTCTGAATGGCTGAAGAAAAACAAAATGAAGACTTTGGAGTGGTCTAGTCAAAGTCCTGACCTCAATCCGATTGAGATGCTGTGGCATGACCTTAAAAAGGTGGTTCATGCTCAAAAACCCTCCAGTGTGGCTGAATTACAACAATTCTGCAAAGATGAGTGGGCCAAAATTCCTCCACAGCGCTGTAACAGACTCATTGCAAGTTATGGAAAACACTTGATTGCAGTTGTTGCTGCTAAGGGTGACCCAACCAGTTATTAGGCTTAGGGGGCAAACACTTTTTCACACAGGGCCATGTAGTTTTGGATTTTGTTTTCCCTTAATAATAAAAACCTTCATTTAAAAACTGCATGATGTGTTTACTTGTGTTATCTTTGACTAATATTTAAATGTGTTTGATTATTTGAAACATTAAAGTGTGACAAACATGCAAAAAAATAAGACATCAGGAAGGGGGCCAACACTTTTTCACACCACTGTATAGTACTTGTGTACATTTAGGTCTTGCTCTGACCCCCCAGAGACAAAAAGCCAATAGGAGCTGTTCACAGATCCCAAGTTACAGGTGCGCTTCATAAATTATTCTTTGACTAGAGAGCCGTAGCAACAGGTGTCTGCTCGGGCTCGCTGCTTGAGCATTACTCACATGCTGAGCTAGAAAGATCAAAAATCACACAAGCATTCCAGCTACTTTGCTATTGGCAGGATTGAATGGTATGTTCCTCCCATGATCCCTTACACCCCCACCAAGCCGTGGAACCTGAAGCACCCCTGAAGCGCCCCACAAATGCTAAGTTGATAACAGTGTGCTTTTTACACCCTTTGGACCTTAGTGACCCATGCACTAGACAGCTCTCCAGCTGCAACTAAATTTCCACTGCTATTAATTCCTAAAGGTAAGCATTTTATATAGATATTCATAGCAATAATGAGGGGACACCATGGGTGTTCCAGTGAACTGCAAATGAAAAGAAAATCTGCTCCCCAATACAGAATCTTTTCAGCTCTTCCGGGATCCTGGATCCCACATTTAACAAAAACCCACCAATTCACTCTCTCAACAAATTAGAATATGGTAACTAATTTTACTAAATCTTCTGTAAAAGAATGCGAAATTTGCCTTCTATTTTGAATACCTCATTGCAGTCTATCTCAACTTCAGGCAGCTGATCACATTTATCTGTTTGAGTTACTACCTGCATTTGAACCATGTTCAGTCTTCATTTCACACTGTGTATTACATTGCTTATTGTTCTGCTCAATGTTTCTCTCTACTTCAGCTCTGGATAACCTGTAGTAACCTGTTTTGGATCTGTTCACTGTTTGCCTGTTTTCTTTCCCTTTAAAGTATTTGTTTTGGGATTGCAAATTCAAATCGCAGTATCTGGCTAACAGGCTGAATCATAAAGCTGTTACTAATCAAGGTTGTTTGTGAAAACCATCACAAATTTGCATCCATGACAGATCTCTAATTAAGATCTGTCATGGACAAGGTTATGCATTTGATACAATAGTGTTCTACCTGTGCACATTCTAGCACTGACATCCATCCTAGCAAGTGCTTAGACTTAGACAACCTACTGTTTCAGTTTCTGAAAACATTCCACTAAATGTCCACAAGCCCCACTACGTGTAATGGAATAATGGAAAAATAGAGGTTTTCTATTTCAGTATTCATTATACCATGTTCACCAAAGAGCGATAAACAAGTAAGTCTATAAGTCTGAGCTGGCATTTAGACATAAGCAGTGGACTTTAGATTAACTCATTATGAGCTCATTGATCCATTATATACTACTTTGTCAAGAAAATCACCTACAAATCTGCTGCTTAATTCCTATTGCCTTGAGTCAGAATTGGAAGACATAACAAGTGTCTTTCTCATGTCTTTATTGCCACTTTACATTAAAGTAAGTTACAATTGATGCTCGGAATAACAAGGCTGACAATATAGACACTCATGCAGAAGAAGTACAGAGTGAAGCTTGATTTTCAATGAACGAAGGTTTTGATACTCACAGTTTGAAAACTGAAAAGCCTTCACTGACCGATTAATAACAACCACAACTCCATTTCTGTAAAGATTTATATGTTGTTCAGTGCTTCAACTGAAATATTTATGTCAAAGCATCTTACTGGTTTCATCTCATTTTGCAAAAAAAAGTAGCCAACAAAAAATATAATAAAAATTGTTAAACCTTGAACTACCATCTGTGATTGTCTATCACTCACATCTAATGCCAACCCACAGACTTTTAAATATTAATTTAAATAAAAATACACAAATGAAAATTTCTGCAGTTTCACGATTTATTATTTTGTATTATTTTGCATTATATTATTAACATTTTTGTTTCGAAAGCTGAAGAATCTAGCCATGGGGGTCACAGTCCAGTGACTTCTGTGCCGGTCCCAAGCCCGGATAAATAGAGAGGGTTGCGTCAGGAAGGGCATACGGCGTAAAACATTGCCAAATTTAAACATGCGAATCGTCAGTACGAATTTCATACCGGATCGGTCGAGGCCCGGGTTAACAACGATTGCCATCGGCGCCGTTGACCTACAGGGCACCGGTGGAAATTGGGCTACTGTTGGTCGAAGAAGTGGAGGAGGGAGGAGAGTGCACAGACAGAGAGAGAAGAGGAAATGTAAGAGTGTAGGATTGAGAATAGGAACTCTGAATGTTGGTACTATGACAGGGAAAGGTAGAGAGCTGGCTGATATGATGGAGAGAAGGAAGGTGGATATACTGTGTGTACAGGAGACCAGGTGGAAGGGTAGCAAGGCTCATAGTATAGGAGCAGGATTCAAGCTGTTTTATTATGGTGTGGATAGTAAGAGAAATGGGGTAGGTGTGGTCCTGAAGGAGGAGTTTGTGAGGAATGTCCTGGAGATGAAGAGAGTGTTGGACAGGTTGATGAGTCTGAAGTTAGAGATTGAAGGGGTGATGTTGAATGTTGTTAGTGGTTATGCCCCACAGGTAGGTTGTGAGTTAGAGGAGAAAGAGAGATTCTGGAGTGAATTAGATGAGGTGATGGAGAGTATTCCCACGGGTGAGAGAGTGGTGATAGGAGCGGATTTTAATGGACATGTTGGTGAGGGGAACACAGGTGATGAGGAGGTGATGGGCAAGTTTGGAGTTAAGGAAAGGAACCTTGAAGGACAGATGGTAGTGGACTTTGCTAAGAGGATGGACATGGGTGTGGTTAACACTTACTTTCAGAAGAGGGAGGAGCATAGAGTGACTTACAAGAGTGGAGGTAGGAGAACACAGGTAGACTACATCCTATGTAGAAGAGGCAATCTGAAAGAGATTAGTGACTGTAAAGTGGTAGTGGGAGAGAGTGTAGCCAGACAGCATAGGATGGTGGTGTGTAGGATGACTTTGATGGTCTATAAGACGAAGAGGTCAAAGATAGAGATAGAGAAGAAAACCAAGTGGTGGAAGCTGAAAAAGGAGGAATGTTGTGAGGAATTTAGACAGAAGTTGAGGCAGGCTCTGGGTGGTCAGGTATTGCTGCCAGATGACTGGGAAACTACAGCAGTAGTGATCAGGGAGACAGGGAGAAAGGTGCTGGGTGTGTCATCTGGAAGGAGGAAAGAAGATAAGGAGACTTGGTGGTGGAATGAGGAAATTCAGGATAGTATCCAGAGGAAGAGGTTAGCCAAGAAGAAGTGGGACATGGACAGGACTGAAGAGAATAGACAGGAATACAAGGAGTTACAGCACAGAGTGAAGAGGGAGGTGTCTAAAGCCAAGCAGAAGGCATATGACGAGTTGTACACTAGGTTAGACACTAGAGAAGGAGAGAAGGACTTGTACAGGTTAGCTAGGCAGAGGGATTGAGATGGGAAGGATGTGCAGCAAGTTAGAGATATTAAGGATAGAGATGGAAGGCTGCTCACAAGTGAGGAGAGTGTACAGAGGAGATGGAAGGAGTACTTTGAGGAGCTGATGAATGAGGAAAATGAGAGGGAAAAAAGAGTAGAAGGGGTGAACTCTGTGGAACAGAAAGTAGATAAGATTAGAAAGGATGAAGTCAGGAAGGCTTTGAAGAGGATGAAAAGTGGGAAGGCAGTTGGTCCTGATGACATCCCGGTGGAGGTCTGGAAGTGTCTGGGAGAGGCAGCAGTGGAATTTTTAGCTAGTTTGTTCAACAGGGTTTTAGAGAGTGAGAGGATGCCTGAGGAATGGAGAAGAAGTGTGTTAGTGCCGATCTTTAAGAATAAGGGTGACGTGCAGAGTTGCAGTAACTATAGGGGGATAAAGTTGATGAGCCATACAATGAAGCTATGGGAAAGAGTAGTGGAAGCTAGGTTAAGGAAGGTAGTGGAAATTTGTCAGCAGCAGTATGGCTTCATGCCCAGAAAGAGCACAACAGATGCAATTTTTGCTCTGAGGATTTTGATGGAGAAGTATAGGGATGGTCAGAGGGAGTTGCACTGTGTGTTTGTAGACTTGGAGAAAGCGTATGACAGGGTGCCAAGAGAAGAGCTGTGATACTGTATGAGGAAGTCAGGAGTAGCAGAGAAGTATGTCAGAGTGGTGCAGGACATGTATGAGAGGAGCAGGACAGTGGTGAGGTGTGCTGTAGGTCAGACAGAGGAGTTCAATGTGGACGTGGGACTGCATCAGGGATTGGCTCTGAGCCCCTTCCTGTTTGCTATAGTGATGGACCAGTTGTCAGAGGAGGTCAGACAGGAGTCTCCTTGGACAATGATGTTTGCAGATGACATTGTGATCTGTAGTGAGAGCAGGGAGCAGGTGGAGGAAAACCTGGAGAGGTGGAGGTTTGCGCTGGAGAGAAGAGGAATGAAAGTCAGTCGTAGTAAGACTGAGTACATGTGTGTGAATGAAAGGGAGGGAAGTGGAACAGTAAGGTTACAGGGTGAAGAGGTGAAGAAGGTACAGGAGTTTAAGTACTTGGGGTCAACAGTCCAGAGTAATGGAGAGTGTGGGAAAGAGGTAAAGAAGCGAGTGCAGGCAGGTTGGAATGGGTGGAGAAAGTCTCGGGAGTTCTGTGTGATAGAAAAATATCAGCGAGAATCAAGGGGAAGGTGTACAGGACAGTGGTGAGACCGGCCATGCTGTATGGTTTAGAGACAGTGTCACTGAGGAAGAGACAGGAGTCAGAGCTAGAGGTAGCAGAGCTGAAGATGTTGAGGTTCTCTTTGGGAGTGACAAGATTGGACAGGATTAGGAACGAGTACATCAGAGGGACAGCTCATGTTGGACGTTTGGGGAACAAAGTTAGGGAGGCCAGATTAAGATGGTTTGGACATGTTCAGAGGAGGGAGAGTGAGTATATTGGTAGGAGAATGTTGGACATGGAGCTGCCAGGCAGGAGGCAAAGAGGAAGGCTAAAGAGGAGGTATATGGATGGAATTAATGAGGATATGAAGCTAGTGGGTGCAAGTGTTGAGGATGCAGAAGATAGGGATAGGTGGAGAGAGATGATTCGCTGTGGCGACCCCTGAAGGGAAAAGCCGAAAGAAGAAGAAGAAGAAGAAGTTTCGAAAGCTGAAGCTGGCCATTAACAAACAACTGCTATTTACATTATATTTTTAATTTCTTGTATAAAATTATTAAAAGTGTCGTACTCACTGAAATCTCTGCATGCATATATATTTTAACAAAGAATACATGTTTATTTGCCACTAATCATATATGCATTATGAATCCAGTACTTTCTTTAAATGGAGGTGTGCCTACTGGATCCAAGATGCATAGATGGCGTTACATATTCACTAGCCTTCATATATACGGTATATACAGACTATTTGTAGATATACAGTATTTTGTAGTAATAAGATATCAGTTAAGAATAGTACACGAAGCCTCAGAACAACAGCTAATGGCTAATTTCATTTCCTACATCCATATAGATATTAACCCATGTCTTTTAGAATGGTGTGAAAAATTAATGAAAATCTCCTACCACCTGATATATTTTTAGTTTGATAGAAGACAGTATGATGTCGTAGGAGAAGGGGCCTATGGGAAATGTCAGTGTCTCGAGGTCTAAATGTGTCAAATCATGCATATGGCCACACTCTCTCTATCTCATCTGCTCCCTCTCTCTCCCTCTCCCTCTCTCTCTCTCTCTCTGTCTCTCTCTCTCACACACACACACACACACACACACACACACACACACACACACACACACACACACACACACACACACACACACTCTTCTGTGCCTCCTCCTGCTCAGAACCTTATCTGTGAATTCATCAATCATTTGCTGGTGCCATAAAAAATGTGGGGCCTGTTTAATTCGGGTGTTAACCTTAAGTTTTAAATAAAGCTACACATATTTATAAATCCATGATGTGCCGGAACAGTTCTTGACATTGAATATTAGAGTGAGTGTCTGTTTTGTGGCAAAGCAGGATTTACATAGTCATGCATTATATTTGAAAAAAACAAAACAAGCATTAATATTGGCCTGTTTAGCCTGTTAACACTGGGATGGGAAACTTCAGACTCCAGCTCATTAGTTTACAGTAACAGTGCCACCTCCATGTATGTTGCCATAGAAACCACACTGAATGCACACTGGAAGACTCTGGGTGTGTCCAAAACAAACAAAATGCTGCTTTAAGTCGAGATTTGGAGGCAATAGGTTTTGTCCAAATTGAAGGTTTGCATAGAATGCTGCTCTCTGAGGTTCCTTCATCTGGCCAGTTTTTGAAAACACCAATTTTTGAAAGCTATTTTTTAAAAGGTATGTATCCTTTACTGTCTTACACACATCAAATACCACATGCTAGCTGACCTGTAAAAAATGGTGGCAGGAAATTCTGTGGAAAGTGGGAGCAGTTTCTTAAAATATATATTTTTTTTATATTTATTTGATTTTATTTCTACTGAGTACTGGCAGCTGTACTCAGAGAATATACTGATTTCTCCCAAAGATCAGTACATTCCATCTATTACGGGTAGTGTATGAAAGTATCCAGCAATGTGGTGTTTGAATCCTGCCTCAACCCATGTCCTTACAGAAACCTTCATAGTTCATATACAGGTGCATCTCAATAAATTAGAATGTCGTGGAAAAGTTCATTTATTTCACTAATTCAACTCAAATTGTGAAACTCGTGTATTAAATAAATTCAGTGCACACAGACTGAAGTAGTTTAAGTCTTTGGTTCTTTAAATTGTGAGGATTTTGGCTCACATTTAACAAAAACCCACCAATTCACCCACCAATCTCAACAAATTAGAATACTTCATAAGACCAATAAAAAAAACATTTTTAGTGAATTGTTGTCCTTCTGGAAAGTATGTTCATTTACTGTACATGTACTCAATACTTGGTAGGGGCTCCTTTTGCTTTAATTACTGCCTCAATTGGGCGTGGCATGGAGGTGATCAGTTTGTGGCACTGCT
This sequence comes from Hemibagrus guttatus, assembly GCA_033459395.1. Taxonomy (NCBI): domain Eukaryota; kingdom Metazoa; phylum Chordata; class Actinopteri; order Siluriformes; family Bagridae; genus Hemibagrus; species Hemibagrus guttatus. Next base: position 26,590,482 of record JAUCMX010000005.1, on the reverse strand, counting down.
GAGGTGGTATGGAAGCCCAGGTTTCTTTGACAGTGGCCTTCAGCTCATCTGCATTTTTTGGTCTCTTGTTTCTCATTTTCCTCTTGACAATACCCCATAGATTCTCTATGGGGTTCAGGTCTGGTGAGTTTGCTGGCCAGTCAAGCACACCAACACCATGGTCATTTAACCAACTTTTGGCACTTTTGGCAGTGTGGGCAGGTGGCAAATCCTGCTGGAAAATGAAATCAGCATCTTCAAAAAGCTGGTCCGCAGAAGGAAGCATGAAGTGCTCCAAAATTTCTTGGTAAACGGGTGCAGTGACTTTGGTTTTCAAAAAACACAATGGACCAACACCAGCAGATGACATTGCACCCCAAATCATCACAGACTGTGGAAACTTAACACTGGACTTCAAGCAACTTGGGCTATGAGCTTCTCCACCCTTCCTCCAGACTCTAGGACCTTGGTTTCCAAATGAAATACAAAACTTGCTCTCATCTGAAAAGAGGACTTTGGACCACTGGGCAACAGTCCAGTTCTTCTTCTCCTTAGCCCAGGTAAGACGCCTCTGACATTGTCTGTGGTTCAGGAGTGGCTTAACAAGAGGAATACGACAACTGTAGCCAAATTCCTTGACACATCTGTGTGTGGTGGCTCTTGATGACCCCAGCCTCAGTCCACTCCGTGTGAAGTTCACTCAAATTCTTGAATGGATTTTGCTTGACAATCCTCATAAGGCTGCGGTTCTCTCGGTTGGTTGTGCATCTTTTTCTTCCACACTTTTTCCTTCCATTCAGCTTGGATACAGCACTCTGTGAACAGCCAGCTTCTTTGGCAATGAATGTTTGTCGCTTCTCCTCCTTGTGAAGGGTGTCAATGATTGTCTTCTGGACAACTGTCAGATCAGCAGTCTTCCCCATGATTGTGTAGCCTAGTGAACCAAACTGAGAGACCATTTTGAAGGCTCAGGAAACCTTTGCAGGTGTTTTGAGTTGATTAGCTGATTGGCATGTCACCATATTCTAATTTGTTGAGAGAGTGAATTGGTGGGTTTTTGTTAAATGTGAGCCAAAATCATCACAATTAAAAGAACCAAAAGACTTAAACTACTTCAGTCTGTGTGCATTGAATTTATTTGTGAGTTTCACAATTTGAGTTGAATTACTGAAATAAGTTAATTTTTCCACGACATTCTAATTTATTGAGATAAGCCTGTATCATTTAGACTTTATTTCTTCACCACAGTGGATCTACAGGTGCCAAATTAGTAGCTTCTTGTGCTTCAGTAGTCAACAGTCAGTGGAACAGAAACTTCATTGCCCAAATGATTTAAACTTAATAAAAGTTTTACATTTGACCGTTCTTTCAAAAGTGCACACTAGGGAGGGGACACAAAAACGTATCAGAAATATTCCTTGTCCCATCAAATTTATGCACCCATGCACACTCCCTGCAAAAACTGTGAACATGCTGGGACTTCTTTGGATAGCTCATACTTATCAGGGGTGATCAAAAAAATTGGGCATTTTGGCCAATGGTAGCACATTGGCAAAAAAAATTTTCTTTTTAGTTTTTAAAAGCTTCCAAAAAAGATTAACTAACAGGTTCAACACCACATGACCATGTTTGTACAGTGACACCAAGAAACACCATTAAAGAATATTCCTTTTTTCTTGTGCCAATTCTACATTTCAGTGGCAAATTATAAAAGAATTCAAATGGTGAATTCACATTACACCATCAAACTGGTTTACAGGTGCACAATCTAAGCTTTCTTCAATAGAAAAATCACCATCTCTGGAAGTGCTTTGCACACCTGCATCAGGCTTTGGCTGTAACACTCCTTCCTCATTTAGCTTCAAAATCACATGTTTGATCCCCTGCTTAGAGGACCACAGAGAGAAACTGAGCTTACAATGATCAGCAATCATCAACAACCCTACTTTATGGAGCCATTTGTTCTACAAAAGGGCAAAGATGAAAGATTAAATTCCATATTTTAACACTAATTTACCAACACTTATACAGTACAACACAGCTAACAACAAAAAGGAGTGATGCATACTGAACAAAATCTGCAACAGACTAAAGACGATGCATTATGTTGACTCAAAGCGAGGTATTATAAGTGCTGAATTGTAGGTATAGCATTAGCAACAATTATGCAATTAAACCTGCTTTAAATCAGGGAAAAAAGGACAATATAATCTGATCTCTTCATTTTTTTGTCTAATGTATGTCTTCTTTACATACTGTACATACTGTATAATAGCAGATGAAAAACACACTTATTACAGAGGAAAAAATACTTGATTTAAGCCCTAATGTATCTTTTGACCATATTCATAATCCATAATGCCATGCCTTATAATTTCTTGATTTGATCACATTAAGGGATTAGGGAATGTCTCTTGCCTAATGTGAAGAAAAACAGAAAACCGTCAGCCAGCCTGGAGTGAGATGAGGAAACAGGAACATGCTGTGAGATATAAATAAACATGTCCTGTAAATAAACCTAAAAGCATTTGACATGAAATGTTGATGTGTGAATTATGAATGTAGATACATTTAGGCTTTTAACTCAACAGAGGACAATAGCATGTAAGCATGTTAATGTTCTTTTTATATCTTAAGTTAATCTTAAACAGACAGAAAAAACAATGGCAGAAAATAACAATGAGTTTGACCTGCCTCTTGTCATGCTAAAGACTGATGGATATGGTGCTTCAGGAGAAATGTGGTGTTTAGATGGAGAACCATGACTGTGGCTGAGAGGAATTAGGGGATCCTGACCCTTTCTACACACAATGCTGTGTGACTGTGCATAAGTATGGTGCGATTGGTGAATCCGTCAGCTTCTGCCCTCTTCAACCCTAATCAAGTACAGACGTCGGAACGTTGAAAAGAGAGACAGAAAAGGCAAGTGGTGGGGATGGTAGTAATCCTGGTAATATCATGGAAAGGAAATTAAAAAAACCACTTAAAAATAAAATACATCAGATAAAGATGAACAAAATGAATTACAGTAAAGTGGGCTATATCTAAATGGCAGTTTATCAGATACACATCAAATTTCTGAATATTTCACAATCCAATATTATTACTTTCAAAAAAAAATTGATTAACCTTTTGACGTATACTGTATAATGAAGCATCGGGAGAGTGGTGAGAATGTATAGTATTTTAGACAATGGAAAGCTTCAGTAAAGTAACATAAGATTTGTTCATGAAATGAAATGTGTATTTAGTATCCGACTCTAATCAGTCATGTGACACACTAAAACACTCCAAAAAGTTCTGTATATTATGTTTATTAATCAGTTGTCTTAATGGAACTTTTAGCTGAATCTGTTTATTACAGCATGAGACTGTGGACATTAAAAACATGATCCCCAAGAGGGGGTGCTATCCTACTAGAATGATGTATGTACAGTAAAGTCAGTACAGTAAAGTTTTAAAATGTAATCAAATGGCCATTCAGAACCTGTTGTAATACCTATTGTAGGTTGATTGGGAACAATACAGATGGGAAAATGTGCACTGTATTAAGTCAGCTTTCACTCAAACAGCCCTGCAGTACTTATTTATACAGATCAATATTAAACTTTAATATCTGGATTAGAATAGTGTGGTAAAAAACAATAACTTTAATAATAATCATAATAATAATAATTTAGTTTAAAGTGAGACTCTCCTGAAGCTAATCTGACTCCACATTACCACATTGACCCGACTAACTCAGTCTAATGAGCAGACTTTAACTAAGAAAAAGCCAAATACTTCGCAGAGGTGAGGTTTATTGTAGTAAACGCTGAGTACAAATTACAAGGTGCTCACATGGAACATCTCATCAACCCCACGAAACTCAGTTTCAAAGCTCAGTGTCTATATCCATGTTTCTTATCACACATGATGATCAGCCTAACTCCTCAAGTCAAAACGCTCCACCTACTTTTGTGGACTTTCCAGGACATTATTATATTCTAATTTTACACTGATTTCCCATTCAGCTTTAATATAAAATATATATAAAATGGGTGCCTTATCTTTATCATTATGTTGTTGTTTTTTTTTAACATGTTTTCAGTGTGAAACATTTTCATGTTGAGAAGTCTCCTCATGTTGAGGAGAGTCACCGCCCCTTTACCATGTTAATTAGTCTAAGCTTATAGCTAATTTATGTATTTGGAATATGTTGTAGCTTTGACCTGGGGTGAACTTGATTTTCCCCAAACCTTCATCAGTGTGCTTCAACAATGCACAGATTCTCCCACACTTCAGCTGCAGGTGTTACACTGCTCTGAGTGGACTACCTGACCTTGAATTTAACTTCAACTTTAGAAAAGTTACAATGGACGCTGCTGTGCAGACTCTATCTGTTTCTGATAAGACTTGTGTACTAAGAATGCTACTGTTAATTCATTAGCTACACAAAGACTATTCATGCTTAACAGACACACACAATGTGTCTTTGTGAACTCATTCATTCATTGTCTGCCGCTTATCCGAACTACACTCGGGTCACGGGGAGCCTGTGCCTATCTCAGGTGTCATAGGGCATCAAGGCAGGATACACCCTGGACAGAGTGCCAACCCATCGCAGGGCACACACACACTCTCAATCACTCACGCAATCACACACTACGGACAATTTAGAGATGCCAATCAACCTACAATGCATGTCTTTGGACTGGGGGAGGAAACCGGATTACCTGAAACCCCCGAGGCACAGGGAGAACATGCAAACTCCACACACACGGTGGAGGCAGGAATTGAACCCTCAACCCTGGAGGTGTGAGGCAAATGTGCTAACCACTAAGTCACCGTGCCCCCATACTGAGAATTAATTAATGATTATTTATTTCCTTACACAAAGTCTTTCAGGCAAGGTTTAGGCCTCATCAAACTCTGAAAAAATATGCAGAATTTTAGTATTAAATCCTCAGTGAGCCTGCTTAAATAAAATCTGAATACAGAAATATGCAATAATAACATAACTCCGTAGGAAGTAGGAACTACTTGTAATGAGGAAGGTATATGATGGCCACTGATTGCAACTGCATCCAAAATGTGTGTGTGTGTGTGTGTGTGTGTGTGTGAAAGAGAGTGTATGTGTGTATGTGAGAAAGAAAGAGGGAGAGTGTGTGTGTGTGAGTGTGAGACTGTGTGTGAGTCTGAAAGTGTGTGTGTGTGTGAGATTATGTGTGAAAGTGAGTGTGTGTATGTGTGAGTAAGAGTGTATGTATGTGTATGAGAGAAAGAGAGAGAGAAAAAGAGAGAGAGAGAGTGTGTGTCTGAAAGTGAGTGTGTATGTGAGATTGTGTCTGAAAGTGAGTGTGTGTGAGAGATTGTCTGTGTGTGTGACAGGAACTGACCAAACCTCAGAAAAAGCGTTTGGCTAAAAATGCTGCTCTGGTGTCTGACCTCCATCAGCAACTGTCTACTTCTGCTGGCAAAAAAGTGAGTTATTATTATTATTATTAATTTAATAAAAGAAAAATTAACGACACCTGAATAAAAACATAAAGCTCGCTCATAAAAGCGTGACATGACCATTAAATAGGAAAAGGAGAGAAATTTCTCGGAGGTAGAAGCGGACGTTTTTTGACTCGCATCTACACCAGGAAGGAAAAAGTGACCGGTGTAACAGCTACACGTGGATGAGGTGTGAATTTAGTGAGAAAAAAAGAAAATTAGATTAATTTGGATTCAATTTTATTGTCATTGCGCATGCGTAGAGAAAAAAAAGAGAGATCTACATAGTAATCAGGTGATGATGGAACCCAAGAAATAATAAATCAAAAAACCCGCAAATAAATAAATAAATAGGGCTGCGTTTGGGCCCCACATTGAGACTCATAAATGACAGATGTCATAAATGACCTGGATAAACGTCTCTCATTTAAAATTAGAATGCAAAATCTGCCCACTGCTTGGGCCCTTAAACAAAAACCTAAACCCTCTGTTCAGTTAAATAAATAAATAAATAAATAAATGAATAAATAAATAAATAAATAAACAGATAAACAAATGTAAGTAAATTAAAGACCTGAAGCTGCTTGTAAAAGGGGGTTCAGTCTGCATCGGAACAAACTGACTTCCAGACTCTTGTTTTGTTTCTTATTTCAGATTCCAAGCAGGCGAAAAATCGAAGCAGTTCAGATGGCAGAACTGCGGAAGCTGAAGAAAATTCTTACTTTGTCAACGCTGCAGTGCTTCCTGAATTCCGTCCCCATCCTGCCGGGTTTGCTGCTGCTGCCCCGGAGACGAGCTCATCTGGCGAATCCCTGACGGATCATCCCCTTACGATCTGAACTCTTAGTGTTCCAGAGTACCGAAGTCTCTATTACTCAGTGATGGATCCAATTCTCGTGACGTCCACCGGAAATCTACGCCCACATTACTCCATGGTGCTGGGACACTTGATCAAGCAGCGTCTGTGGGATAAGCTCAGATGTCCCTCCATGATGGAGGAGGAGCAGGTACAGGACAGTGAGCAGGTGCATTATGCTGAGAAATTCAGCGCACCATCAGTAACAAACTTCGCTTCTCATGTCCACGTGGACATTAGTGGTGAGCCTTGGCCTAAGAAGCTGAACTGAACCCGCTAATCGATCCTGGTCATACAGAACACCATTCCAGTTCACTTTATAGTTAAGACAGGGTCTATAATCTCTAAAGCAGAGAAAATGCTCAACACACATCAGCTAGGAAAAGATCTCCAGTGACGTCGTCATGCAGTGGACTGTAACACACAGTCAGGCAGGTGAGCGTTAATAACGTTAATATGATACGTTAACATACACAGCTCTGTTTTTATTCCATATGATAAACAGCTTTAGTACAGCGTTGAGTCACGCCTTAATGAGTCACAATGTAAAATTCAAATCCTGAGGCAAAAAGAGAAAAAAAAAGCTTCTTTGGAGATTTTGATCAATTTCGCAGCAGGAAGATGAGATGATATTAGATTTTATAGCTCATATGTCCAGTTTTACACACAAACACCAAATCTCCCTCCAGAACGTTCCACTTTAGCTGCCAGAAATGATTTGGAACACTGTATGCTGCTAAACGTTATTGCTATTGCAACCAGTAGTACTGTAAGAGGGTCTAGTGACAAGTGGACAATGAGACTTTCTGTGAGACGGACGTGAGGTCCTGCTTTCCGTCATTCACTGCGACTTGTTCATCTCCTGAGCGTCGCACATGTCATTAAATCTGTCGTCCAGACAGAAAAGACAAACACATGCCGCTCTGTGATGTCACTCAGGACAAGACACACTGGCGTGATCAACTACTGATCTGGCTTTTACACACTTACACACGATTACCAGTGGTAGGCAGTAACAAAGTAAATGTAATTGGTTATGTACTTATGTATTTGTTAAGTGTCTTTTTCCAGTATCTGTACTTTATTAAAGTATACAAATGTTTTTGAGACTTTCACTCCACTACATTTTGAAGTAAGATATCGTACTTTCTACTCCACTACATTATCCCACATCTCTTGTTATTTGTAATTAAAAGAAAAAAAAAGCAGTTGTCCAGCTACAGCACAAGCAAACCGAGCTACAGTGCACACATTATTTTTGAACCAACGTAACGTATCTTTTTGGTTTCATTAAATGCAGTGTGCGCAAACGGTTCTTTAGAGCATTAAAACTGCAGTGCCACAGCCTGAAATACTGTAGCCTACGATAGAAGAAAACTCTGACCACATCCTGCTACCTGTACACCCATGACCCGTGACCTTACCTGCAGGATTTGTTTAAGTAGAACAGAAGAAAAACTCTTTCATTTTCAGATTCCTACTCTGCCTCAATAACGATTTCTCATTACGAGAATTCTACATCATTATTTGTGAAAACGTAGAGGTGAGCACATCCTGTGATAACCAAAATGGCCATTTACTTTAACATGAATCTAATGTTAGCTCGCAGCATTGAAGGATTTTATTGTGTACGTGAATAAATCTGTCATTATCTTAATTATTCTGTGTATGGCTAGTTACACTTTAGCAGTAACTCTTGAGCAGCAGTCTATATTAACGTTACTGATGTTATACAGCAACACATTAACCCAATAGCTCAACTTTTATTGTTGATATTTGATCAGTTACCAAGTAAAATTTCTTTTTCATAGTTTTTTTCATGTAAAGCAGAATAAGGTTACTGCACAAATACTGTAATTACCCATCACACACCAAAGCATTAGTACTAAATACTGAAATATTGACTGTGCTGAATTGGAACTTTTTTCCCTCTGAATCTGTAGAGCAGCAAGTTTCTGCTAAAGTCGATCTGCTTAGATCCTCGCTTGTCATCTGTTTAAAACTGATTCCCAGGACACAGGCGTGTCCACAGTCTAAGAGGTATGTACACATCAAGACAAGAGGCGAGTTCAATGAGTAAGGCAAAATGATTTCTCTGTAGTCTTTGATGATGTTTTTATTTAAGCCATACCTTCCTGCAACTTCTAAGCTAACGTTAGCGTTAGCTGTTACTTAAAGCTATTTTTTTTTTATTAATGACATTTTTTGCCATAATTTTTACCTTTGAGAATTTGTCAAACAAATCTGGATGAGACATTTGTCATTAACAACATCAAATTCAATACTGTTTAAAATGAATTGTTTTCTTAATAGAGTACTTATACTTTCATGATTTAAATAATATTTAGATCATATACTTGACAAAAATTTGAAATGGTACTTCTACTTGTAGTGGAGTACTTTTTTTAGGCAAATACTTGCACTTTAATTAAATATTGTACTAATGTGATGTTATTATAATTATTACTCATACTACTACTACTACTACTAATAATAATAATAACCTTGACAGTATTTACAGTAATATTCTCATGTATTTTATTTTTTTTTAGGCCTACAACCCAAGATCACCCTAATTTCAACTTGGATGTCATATTATTACCTCATCCAGCATGGGATGAAGTTTGCCAGCACAAAACCAGAAGCAGACTTCATGAAAGTGGCAATACATTAAGTACCTATGAAATGGGGAAAATGTGGGACTACAGGACAGTCATTGTAGAGATAAGAGAAGCATTCAAGGACAGACTTCCTGAGGATGTCAGGTATTATATTATTGGACATATGGGCTATATAAGTTGAGTGAGGGACAGGAACTGAATGGCTTTATGAGTCACAAAGTTTTCAGATCAAAGGCGATGTACATTGGGCCATCAAGCGTTCTTACAGTTCTGGTAAGCCATTAAAAAAGTAATGTGAAGCAGTACTTGCTGTTTGGTTGTAGCATACAAGTTTGGCTTAAGCCCAACATTTTTTTTCTGTGTGTTCTTGTTCTTGCTATGTAATATTTACAACTTCAAAAGTTTTTTTGAGGATTACGGCTTGGTTTTAAGGTTAGAATCAGAATTAGAATAAGGTAAGGGTAAGTCATAGGGTATTAGGGTTAGGCGTTTAGTTGTGATGGTTAGGTTAAGGGGCTAGGGAATGCATTATGACAATGAGTGTCCTCACAAAAATGTGAAGACAAGTATGTGTGTGTTTATTTAATTATTTACATTTTTGTTTTGTTTTAGTTCGACAGCACTGATTCAGAAGACAGTTGTGTTGAGGTTGACACTACAACATCCAGTCACAGAGCTACCACTGACAGTCACACCAGTGACTATATTCAATTCAATTTCAATTCAATTTATGTGTATAGCGCCTTTTACAGTGGACATTGTCTCAAAGCAGCTTTACAAAAATAGAGAAAAAAAAAGAATCATTATTTTATCCTTATTTATCCCTAATGAGCAAGCCTGCAGCGACAGTGGCAAGGAAAAACTCCCTGTGATGATATGAGGAAGAAACCTTGAGAGGAACCAGACTCAGAAGGGAACCCATCCTCATTTGGGTGACACTAGACAGTAAATAATGTAAATGTAAATAGTGTCCTTTCAACAACAGCAACCAAAGGCTCATGAGGAACTATTAGGTCAATGTAGTTTCTGAGTTCATTATAGACACTAATTCCTTGCTGTCAAAGCTGACAGATGTAACAGCAGATCAGTGATGGTGTTATAGTCCCAAAGTGGCTCTGTCCATGGCTGTCTCCCGGTCACAGGCTTTCCACACAGATCCATCCACAGCATCAGTGAGCACCACCAAGCGACGAGACTCTGACCAGGGGTAGAGCGAGTGGTCACACTGGAAACTCTGAACACTGGGAGCTTGGGAGTGGGACGTATAGCTTGACAGAGAAAGACAGAGAGAGAGAGAGAGAGAGAGAGCATAACTGAAAGGGAGAGCCAGAAGGTCACAGACATGAAGGCTTCCCGTGACATAAAGCGTCCAACCACTTCACAGTCAGCAAACCTGAGCGACTTGTGAGAGTAGTGAGGCGACAGCATCCAGACATCTCAGTACACCAAACACTCTATGCCCATAAACCTTCCAGATCTGCTCCTTTACCTAACAAAAGCTATACATTGAAGGCTTGAATAAACAAATGTGTCTTCAGCCTAGACTTAAACATTGAGACTGTGTCTGAATCCCAAACACTAATTGGAAGGCTATATGACTGCAAGGGCCAGTGACACCATGACTAGAGGTAACCAGTCCAGTAACACTGTGACCAGAGTGAACCAGCCAACGGCATCACAGCAAGCTTCCACTGTCAATGATTCGGATGGCACAGTGCACAGTGTTACTCCAATAAAAGTAGAAGTCCTCAATTTGAATTTCTACTTGAGTTAAAGTACAAAAAGTACTTGTATCCAAATGTACTTAAGTATAAAAGTACTACATTTATCCAAGCTCTAATGTTGTCATTTTTGTAATTTACTATTCATTTTATGTGAGAAGAATCTGTCACTCACACATGCCTTTTAATACAAGATCTTAGAAATAATCATGATACAGATGTCAGTTAACCTTATTCTAAGTCAAGGAGTGCAAGGGGAACATGGGGCTGTAAAATAGCAGGACTTGAGATCAATTCGGTTTTCCTTTTAAGATTTATGTTATACTTAAGATAGTAACCAATGAAAACCTTATAAAACACTTTAGTGTGTGTGTGTGTGTGTGTGTGTGTGTGTGTGTGTGTGTGTGTGTGTATGTGTGTGTCCCAGTGTTTACAGGGCACAGGTATTTGTGCATGGACACTATACAAGAAAAAGGACCCTTATATAAAGACAGCATCTGTGGCTTGTAGATTGATTCCTACATAAAGTGCTTAAAAATGAGAATAAATCCATCACGGCAGAAGAAAATATTAAGTACTACAGCGGGGCGGTCTGATTTGGTAACTCATACAGAATAACTAATGTGTGCTGGACACGCCTGTGTCCTGGGAATCAGTTTTAAATAGATGACAAGCGAGGATCTAAGCAGATCGACTTTAGCAGAAACTTGCTGCTCTACAGATTCAGAGGGAAAAAAGCTCAAATTCAGCACAGTCAATATTTCAGTATTTAGTAACTAATGCTTTGGTGTGTGATGGGCAATTACAGTATTTGTGCAGTAATCTTAATCTGCTTTACATGAAAAAAACTATGAAAAAGAAATTTTACTTGGTAACTGATCATATATCAACAATAAAAGATGAGCTATTGGGTTAATGTGTTGCTGTGTAATATAGACTGCTGCTCAAGAGTTATTGCTTACGTGTAACTAGCCATACACGGAATAATTAAGATAATGACAGATTTATTCACAAGCACACTAAAATCCTTCAATGCTGCGAGTTAACATTAGATTCATGTTAAAGTTAGGGTTAGGGTTATTTTGATTATCACAGGACATGCTCACCTCTACACAAATATGAGAATTCTTGTAAGGAGGAATAGTGTGTTACTGAGGCAGAGCAGGAATCTGAAAATGAAAGAGTCTTTCTTCTGTTCTGCAGGTAAAGTCACGGGTCATGGGTGTACAGGAAGTGGGATGTGGTCAGGGTTGTCTTCCCTCGTAGGCTACAGTATTTCAGGCTGTGACACTGCAGTTTTAATGCTCTAAAGAACCGTTTGCGCACACTGCATTTAATGAAAACAAAAAGATACGTTACGTTGGTTCAGATTGTGTCTGTGAAAGCAAGTGTGTGTGTGTGTGTGTGTGTGTGTGTGTGTGTGTGTGTGTGACATTGTGTCTGAAAGTGAGTGTGTGTATGTGGTATTGTGTCTGAAAGTGTGTGTGTGTGTGTGTGTGTGTGTGTGAGAGATTGTATGTCAAAGTGAGTGTGTGCATGTGTGAGTGAGAGTGTATATGTATGTGTGTGTGTGAGAGAGAGAGAGAGAGAGAGAGAGAGAGAGAGAGAGAGAGAGAGAGGGGAGAGAGAGAGAGAGAGAGAGAGAGAGAGAGAAAGTGGAATGGACACAGAACAGATTAATTTACACTTTTTGTAATGAACTGAGTTCAAATGCAGTGACAACAGCTCAGTTATTTTTTTAGGTTACCTAGTGACAAACACTTAGACCTTCTGCCTTTTTTCTACATTATTGTTAGAACAAAACATTAGAGTCTCAGTTCAGTGAGCTACTTTTGCGTAATGTGTCAAATAGCTTTTATTAAAAACTTGAGCCACTGAGCCAATAAAACTCTGACACCTTAATTGAATTTTGAGCGACAGCTCAGATCTATTTAGAGATGGGGGAGGTGAGTTATTGCAGAGAGTACAACAAATGATTGAGCTAAATTAAACCTTTCTTTAGTTCAGTATGTCGTCAGTATTGGATTGCTGACTAACAAATTGATTTTCTGGACTCATAATTAGCTTTAAATAGAGATTTAAAAAACTAAAACTAATTTCTAAATGGCTACAATTACTACAACAACCTTTTCCAGCTACGATTGAGTGTTTACTATGACACCCACCTAGGATCAAATAGAATAGTCTATTTGTTCTAGTCTATTGTTCATACATAGGGAAATAATGCAAATGTGTGAGAAATGGATAATAGTATAAAAAAAATTAAACAAAAGCATTTAGAAAGTATATTAGAAACTTGATGCTTTGAAAAGGAGGATATCTACGTGTATGTGTGTGTGTGTGTGTGTGTGTGTGTGTGTGTGTGTGTGTGTGTGTATGCACACTACCAGAACCCCAGCAGGAGCTTTGTCTCAGTATAAGGGCAAAGTCAAGTCCCAAAATGCCACTCAGCCAGACATGGCCATCGCATCAACTGACCTTTGACCCTAAAAGGCTCTTTTTGCTGATGGGATCCGATTCGACAGAGAGTTCAAAGCGCTGAGCGGTATTTGACGTGGCCCCTTGGCAAGCCACTGGAGGCCAGAATACATTGCCTTTCGCAATATTTCATGTCATTTTGAAGCCAGGCACTTGCAGTTAGCGATGGAAGAGAATAGCAAGACTTAGCAAGTGACACAAGAAAAGATTCTGAACACATCGCTGTGCATGTTAATACTGCCACAAGTATAGAAATTCTGAACCAATTATGATATAATGATATATGAAGTCATTCTTTTATTGAAATTTGGTCTGTTTGCTTGTACAGTATGTTTCCGAGTACACATTTTATGTTTGTAGTCAATGGTGTAACAGCTGACAACTAATATTATTCTTTATCAAGAAGATGTCTACCTGATATCTAGTAGCGAAAATACACTTTACATTTCAGAGGGTCTCTGTTATAGATTGGATTTCAGTTTTGTTTAAACTTATTGAACATTTTGATGAAGACAACATACAATAAGTCACAACAATTTCCAAATGAATCAGTGATGCAAAACTGTGAAGGAAAACAATTTTAGAAAATGAAGACATGCCGCAATGATAAAAACATGCAGTAAAGTAAATAAAATAAGAAATTCTCTTTCACACACCTGGACAAATTACTAAGTGTGGACATTGTAGTGCATTATAGAAACTTAATAGATGTGTATTAATCAATTAACTTATGGCATAGTTTGAAGTCTTGGTTTGAGGTGCATTGGTGTCACAGTGAATCAAGCAAAGTGTGAAAATGGACATTTGGAGGTACAGCATTTGTGTCATAAGCTGCTGTGTACCAGCAATTGCATCCTTGTGGCCTTGAAATAGGGTTGATTTGATCTCACTAAAAAGGAGAACCATATGTTGTCTTTTGGCTGGAACATTGCCAGTGGGGCTTTATTAGAGTTAATCTCCTGTTTTTTTGTTGCAGATTGATGTGTCAGACGAGGGGGTTGGGAGGTTGAGGGGAAGGACCACTGAAAATCAGGAAGCTTAGGAAGCTCACTGAAAATCAGCAAGTGCAAAACGTACAGCAGTGTAGAAGTAGAATGTCTTGCCATCTCGTGGGTGACCTCTTCTTCTTCTTCTTTTGGCTTTTCCCTTCAGGGATTGCCACAGCGATTTATATCTCTCCACCTATCCCTATCTTCTTTATCCTCAACACTTGCACCCACTAGCTTCATATCCTCATTTATTCCATCCATATACCTCCTCTTTGGCCTTCCTCTTTGCCTCCTGCCTGGCAACTCCATGTCCAACATTCTCCTACCAATATACTCACTCTCCCTCCTCTGAACATGTCCAAACCATCTTAATCAGGCCTCCCTAACTTTGTCTCCCAAACGTTCAACATGAGCTGTCCCTTTGATGTACTCGTTCCTAATCCTGTCCAATCTTGTCACTCCCAAAGAGAACCTCAACATCTTCAGCTCTGTTACCTCTAGCTCTGACTCCTGTCTCTTCCTCAGTGACACTGTCTCTAAACCATACAGCATGGCCGGTCTCACCACTGTCGTGTACACCTTCCCCTTGATTCTCGCTGATATTTTTCTATCACACAGAACTCTCTACACCTTTCTCCACCCATTCCAACCTGCCTGCACTCGCTTCTTTACCCCTTTCCCACACTCTCCATTACTCTGGACTGTTGACCCCAAGTACTTGAACTCCTATACCTTCTTCACCTCTTCACCCTGTAACCTTACTGTTCCACTTCCCTCACTTTCATTCACACATTTACTCAGTCTTACTACGACTGACTTTCATTCCTCTTCTCTCCAGCGCAAACCTCCACCTCTCCAGGTTTTCCTCCACCTGCTCCCTGCTCTCACTACAGATCACAATGTCATCTACAAATATAATTGTCCAAGGAGACTCCTGTCTGACCTCCTTTGACAACTGGTCCATCACCATAGCAAACAGGAAGGGGCTCAGAGCCGATCCCTGATGCAGTCCCACCTCCACTTTGAACTCCTCTGTCTGACCTACAGCACACCTCACCACTGTCCTGCTCCTCTCATACATGTCCTGCACCACTCTGACATACTTCTCTGCTACTCCTGACTTCCTCATACAGTACCACAGCTCTTCTCTTGGCACCCTGTCATACGCTTTCTCCAAGGCTACAAACACACAGTGCAACTCCCCCTGACCATCCCTATACTTCTCCATCAAAATTCTCATAGCAAAAATTGCATCTGTTGTGCTCTTTCTGGGCATGAAGCCATACTGCTGCTCACAAATTTCCACTACCTTCCTTAACCTAGCTTCCACTACTCTTTCCCATAGCTTCATTGTATGGCTCATCAACTTTATCCCCCTATAGTTGCTGCAACTCTGCACGTCACCCTTATTCTTAAAGATCAGCACTAACACACTTCTTCTCCATTCCTCAGGCATCTTCTCACTCTCTAAAACCCTCTTGAACAAACTAGTTAAAAATTCCACTGCTGCCTCTCCCAGACACTTCCAGACCTCCACCGAGATGTCGTCAGGACCAACTTCCTTCCCACTTTTCATCCTCTTCAAAGCCTTCCTGACTTCATCCTTCCTAAACTTATCTACTTTCTGTTCCACAGAATTCACCCCTTCTACTCTTTTTTCCCTCTCATTTTCCTCATTCATCAGCTCTTCAAAGTACTCCTTCCACTTCTTCTTAGCTAACCTTTTCCTCTTGATACTATCCTGAACTTCCTCATTCCACCATCAAGTCTCTTTATCTTCTTTCCTCCTTCCAGTCTTCCTGATCACTTCTGCTGTAGTTTCCCAGTCATCTGGCAGCACTACCTGACCACTCAGAGCCTGCCTCAACTTCTGTCTAAATTCCTCACAACATTCGTCCTTTTTCAGCTTCCACCACCTGATTTTCTTCTCTATCTCTATCTTTGACCGCTTCTTCTTGCAGACCATCAAAGTCATCCTACACACCACCATCCTGTGCTGGCTACACTCTCTCCCACTACCACTTTACAGTCACTAATCTCTTTCAGATTGCCTCTTCTACATAGGATGTAGCCTACCTGTGTGCTCCTACCTCCTCCCTCTTCTGAAAATAAGTGTTAACCACAGCCATGTCCATCATCTTAACAAAGTCCACTACTGTCTGCCCTTCAAGGTTCCTTTCCTTAACTCCAAACTTGCCCATCACCTGCTCATCACCTGTGTTCCCCTCACCAACATGTCCATTAAAATCCGCTCAAAATCAACAGTGCAGATGGCGGTCATTGTTAACTTGGTCCTCGACCGATCCGGTATGAAATTCGTACTGACGATTCGCATGATGACATTTAGCAATGTTTTATACCGGATGCCCTTCCTGACGCAACCCTCTCTATTTATGTGGGTTTGGGACCAGCACAGAAGTCACTGGACTGTGACCCCCATGGCTAGATTTAGTGGGTGACCCCTGACTCTCCAAAATTACCTAATGGGGAATTATAAGTCACTAAAGTGCAGTGGGGGGCACGGTGGCTTAGTGGTTAGCACGTTTGCCTCACACCTCCAGGGTTGGGGGTTCGATTCCCGCCTCCGCCATGTGCATGTAGAGTTTGCATGTTCTCCCCGTGCTTCGGGGGTTTCCTCCCCCAGTCCAAAAACATGCGTGGTAGGTTGATTGGCATCTCTAAATTGTCCATAGTGTGTGACTGTGTGAGTGAATGAGAGTGTGTTTGTGCCCTGTGATGGGTTGGCAATGGCAACCCATGCAATGGCACTCCGTCCAGGGTGTATCCTGCCTTGATGCCCAATGACGCCTGAGATAGGCACAGGTTCCCCGTGACCCGAGAATAGTTGGGATAAGCGGTAGGCAATGAATGAATGAATGAATGAATGAATGAATGAATGAATGAAGTGCAGTGGTCAACTCCCCTATAATAGAGTCATGTGATGCTCATCATAGGTCATTCATTTTTTCTACCAAATGACATGGCCTCAGGTACAGACTTGAACTCTGTCTGTGTGGACAGAGCAGAAGTGGCCACACTGTGAAATGGGTAAAGAGACTAGAAGAAGAGTGGACCAAGATCACAATAAAGCAGTGTGAGAAACTAGTGATGTCCTGCAGCTGCAGATGTGTTTCAGAGTTCAGTCATTTTAAGCAATGGCATCTACACTTCCTACTCATTTCTCATAGCTGTAACCCCTCAAAAATGTTAGTTGTAAACTTCTTCCATGCTACAATGGTTCCTGTTTTTTCTTTTTGATCACTGTTGAATTGAAGTACTTGGTTACTTTGCAAAACAGCTAATATTGCTTTACATTTTGAGTGATGAAGATTAATAATAGAAAAATCAAGTGTTTTAATATATATAGCATTTAATAAAAACAACCGAACTAAGCAAACATTCAAAGGTGCAAGGCAATTTGCAAAGTAATTGGCTGGAACTCAGTCAGAGTTAGCCAATTTCACCTGTGAATTAAGTTTTATATAGGAAACATTATTTATATAAATTTTTTATTGTAGTCAGGTCAGGCAGGTAATAAAGCAAATTTTCTAGGCATTCCAGTCAGATTAATAGAATTTCCTGTGTTTAGGTCACACCAATGACAGTTGCCAGATTTTTCTGAAGTAAAGGTATTTTTATATGATGAAAATAAAAAGCAATTAAAGCAGAATATTTTATGTTTTACAAAGGTAAAAGTAAGTAAAATTCAGAGTATGCATATATCCGCTGGCAGTGAGATTAATGAGAGTGGTTCTATTTTAATCAATCTGTTTCTAATTTTGGTGTCTCCTTTACCCACAATCCCATCTCAGCTTTGTTCTGATCCAGTCTATCCATACTCATTTCATGTTGCAAGCTCTTTATGTTAATGTATATCCTAGATACTGACATGTTTGTCTGTTATTAGTTTAATTTAGTAGATTTGGTACACACTCATCTCAATGTCAGCCTATATCATTTAATATTATTGAAGATCTTATCAAAGTTTTGTCATCAAACTGTATAGGCTGTACAGTAGCCATTAAAAGAAGACAATTACAGAGAATTAGGCAAAACAGGATTAATCAGATTAACTTGTTCCTTTTTTTGACTGATATCTCAAAGTAATATTACTAATATTTAATTAATTCCAAAATCAATATTTAGAAGAGATAGTAGTTCGATTCAATTCTTTAAAATCTGCACATGAATCTTCTCATTCAACAGCATAAAGATTAAGTTTACAGCACTGCAATAGGTGAAGATATCTAAAAAGGGATATTAAGACATTATCGTAAAAATAAAATTGAGGAAAGTTCCTAGCATAAGTTATTAGACTTTATATAAATAAATAAAGCATGCTGAATATTAGAACTGATCAGTTAGAAATAAAAACCCATTTAAATTTGATCAGAGAACTGGGTATTTATTATTATTTTTCACTAATTCCCTGTTACTTTGTTCAGTAGTTGCATTTTTAAGGGCATTAATAATATCACTGTCACTGAACCTCTTTAATAAGAAGAAATATCAAAGATGAAAAAGCTCTACTGAAAAAGACATATTTCAATTCCTTACAAGTAGGAATAAAGGAGACCTTTAATGTAAAGATATGACCTACTCTACTGTCAAATACAAAGTAATAATATTTGTAATTATAACAAAAAACTAATACATATTTTAGTTCCCTGAATATATATTTCTAAATTTTTATTAGAATAAAATAATTATAAAATTTATGTTAATCTCAAATATTTCTTAAACTAAAATTAAGCAATTTATTGAAACTCTCCCACATTATCTCTCCTCTTGAGCATTCAAAGTATAATGTGTTCATGTTCTGTCTCATTAAAATCTTTTTCTCTTAGATTTTAGTTGAAGGACACTGCCGAGCCTGTCCAATTAAAAACTATCCTTCACTCCACACACACACACACACACACACACACACACACACATACACACACACACACACACACACACACACACACACACACACACACACAATTAGTGATGGCTCACTGCTGGCATTTAGACCAGAACGAATTGGGTCATTTAGTATCATGTACCTGCCCTAAGACCAGTCAAATAACACCACCATAACCCCATCATGACAACTTTTTAATGAATGTGTGTGTATGTGTGTGTGTGTGTGTGTGAGAGAGAGAGAGAGAGAGAGAGAGAGAGAGAGAGAGAGAGAGAGAGAGAGAGAGAGAGAGACAGAGAAAGAGCATGTGAATGGGTGTGCATACAGTCATGTGCAAAGATAATTGAGATGGATTTTTTTTCCTATCATTCAGTGATAAGTTAAATGGAATCAATTTTTCTCTCTTCAAATAGAGAAAAGTATGAACATGACGTGCAGGCTAAAAAGTGCTACATTAAAAAATAGCTCTCAAATTGATGGCTGGAAAGTAATCAGTCTGTTTGTGATCAGTCTGACACAAACATAAGACAATACCTGAGCACTGAGTATAATAAAGTTTCACAGCCAGTGCTAAATCTACATTTATATTTATGTTTCTAGCATTTGGTGGATGCCCTGTCCCAGAACGACTTACTGAAGTTCTTTGGAGTATCTATCAATAAATATATCCTCATACTAGTTCACTAGGTCAGGGACTAAGAGATCTTGGAGTTGGCATTGTATGAGAAAACAGATTATATATATATATTATATAAAACTAAGTGCTATCTAAAGAACATGATGTAGTAGATCTTTAGTCATCATTTGAACTCAGCCAGTGACTCAGCTGTTTGGAGCTGTTTATCTAGGGGACATCATTCAACCACCTAGGTGCTAGACTCAGAATAGAGCCTTGAAGCATGCCTTGTTTGTACCCTGTGAGTCCAACGTGAAAAGTGAGAAATACATGGAAAGACGTCAATGATTATAAATATGACATTAAATTATAAAATGAGCTTAGAAGTGCACACCAGAATAATAGCAAGACTTTGCAACAAAGGAGAAATACAGTATTGTAAGTATTTGGTAATTCTTTTTGTTTTTAATATACATCCAATGCATATATCCTGTTCAAATTCATACATATAATGAACAATGATGTATTATTAAGCATAAACACAGATACATATGTTTAAATAACAAAACTTGATAAGGAAAAAAACGATTGGACACCACAAATTAACATTCATACTTTATTGCAAAGCTGTTGTTAGCAATTAAAAGTCCTTTCCAGAAGAACATGCCACTTGCAAGATGTTTCCAGAAGAATGTGTCTAAGGGTTAAGGTAGAACTTGTGTCTCTACATATGTCTCTCTACTTATTGACAATGAGGTACTTCATGAACAGTGAGTTCCAAAGGTATCTAAGAGTTTATATTAATGACATCCTGGTGTAGTACTAGAGCCTTGATGAGCAGGACAATGAGGTCTATATTAGAGCAAGTTCTGGAGCACTAGGCTGAAAGTCAAAGGGAATAGCATCCTATTGTACATCTTTCACCAAAGCAATTACACACTGACTCAACTATGGACTTACTCCCGAAGAGGCAGTCACCTGCCTCAAAGAGATGGAAACAAGTAGTAGAAGCAAGGTGCTCTGGTCGATCTTCACTTAAATGCACACTTCTCCAAAATGTGAATAGCAAAGAGAAAGTACAATGTGAGAAATTGGGAGATCCTGGCTATAAAACTGGCATATAAGGAATGTTATTCTTGTAATAATTAATTCCTTACATGCTTCTTATTTTGTTTCTCCTACAGACCTGGATTGAGGAATAGCAAAGTTAAATGCCCTGTCCCAATTCCACCCCCTTTATACTTGATGCATAATCATGAAGAATGGGACTCAGTGCTCCATGGCATGTATCAGAATATCATTTACATTTCTGGCATATGTCCTTATCCAGAGTGATTTTTTTTATACAAGTGAGTAATTGAGAGTTAAGGGCCTTGCAGACTTTGCCTGGGATTTGAACTCACAACCAGCCGATCAGTAGTCCAGCAACTTAACCACTAAGCTACCACATCCCCAGCATATCAGAAAGCTCAGCACCCATTCAGGCTGGATGCATTCAACCCACCTTGACACACAAAATAGTGACCATTTTTCTCCTCTTTTTAAGGGCCATACATTGCCATATTCTTATCATGACCACTCAGATTTCGTCAGATTCCTTGATTGTTCTGAGCTTGTAGGTACAAATCTACTCCACTTTAACAGCTGACCAGAGAGCTACAAGCATGGAATCATTATTTTGAGAAAGTAATCAGAGATTTAATCATGACATCTAGTTAAGAAATGGATCTATTAATCATTTGCTTGGAAAACAATATAGCAAGTCAGCCGAGGATGCTAGGCATATGAAAGCCATCCATAGTAACCACTCAATCTGGACAAGAAGTGGTTGATTCATCAAAAGCCCCATCCACTGTGGAAATGTCATGCTGTCTATGAAATGTCTATGGAGGAGCAAAAAGCTTCGCTCAAAGAGAATGGCATCTGCTTTAAATGCTGCAGGTCTATATCACACACTGCTGAAGCCTGTAAAACCAGGTTTAAATGCACCAAATGCAAAATTGAAAGACATCCCTAAGCTCTATGTTCTGGTCCAGCTGCCAAGAACATCAAAACTAGCTGGCACATCCTCATAGCACAGCAGGGAGTAGAATTATATGTCCTTTATAGGATACTGAGACAAAGCCGTTGAAGTGGCTTCAGTGCTTATACTCATATTCCCCTCACTGTCTTAAGACCTGATCAGAAGTGATCTATATTATATCTATATATAGTACTCATAATTTGAACAAGCCAACCTAAGTCTGTAGCCACATATTAAGTATATATGTGATGTTGTATCCTTTTATTTATGGCTTACCCTTTCTAAATCATTATACCTGTAGTCATACCTGTAGGGACATGTGCCTTCATTGTTAATGAAGGGTATCTATTTGACATCACAACTCAGTCTCATGTGGACAAAGGAGGGTACAGCACACCTCTAATCTGGTGCATGTGTAGTAAACAGAAGGTGGCATGGTCAGGCCAGGTAATAGATCAGAACATATTGGAGTTAACCACAGGGGCAACAACTGAGGTTTGTGTTGTGGACATTTGCATATGATAGGTACTGGACGAGGTATAGTTTCATGACAGGTGTTGAATGAACCAAACTAAAACCAGTAATTAAGTTTTAAAGGTATAGGTATGATACAGTTCCAATTTCACAATTATGAGAAATTATCTATTCTCAAATATATATTATCTCAGTTCTCTTTTAGTTCAGTCCTACTAGTACACTCCAGGTATGATCCACATTACTTTTTGGTTGTTTCAAGGTTGGCTTGCAACCCCAGGTACAGAAAAATTTTAAATGTTGGGAACTAAAGGAGGTTCAGATCTCTAAATCTTCAAAATAGCAGGAGATACTGCCGAAGCCATGGCCGTGAGGTATTTTTTCTTGTAAACAAAGCAGTGAGTATGAATCATGACTTTCCCAATGTTTTCTTTTATCTACTGCCCTTCTTCTCTTTGTCTGAGTTAATCATCGGAATTGAGTTGTGGTGAGTTGAGTATCATATTGTTGATTTTATGGAAACTGTTGAGCTGAATTAATGGGAGTAAAATTAATATATTTAGCTCTTTGTCATTTTATGAATGTTGAAGTAGTATTTTTTTCAACATACAGTATGCATATACACACTACTGCTCAAAAGTTTGGGATCACTTGCACATTTCAGCTTGATTTCAGCTACGGAGAAAGACTCCATCAGCCAAGCCATCTTGTGGGAGATGCTCCAGGAAGCATGGGGTGAAATCTCATCAGATTATCTTGGAAAATTGACAGCTAGAATGCCCAGGCTGTAATTGCTGCAAAAGGTGTTTTTTTTGATGAAGGCAAAGTTTGAAGAAAACATTCATCATTTCCATCAAAATCATTATTTCTAATAATAATTTATTTTATTTACTATTTCTAAGTAAAGATGCATCTGCAATATTTTATATTTGCTGCATTATTTTTTGGAAAGTCTACAAGAACTTAAATAAGTACTTTTTACAACCATGGTAAGAATCAGAGTGTAAAGCACAAGAATCAGTTGCTAAAACGCAAGAATCTGGGGATGAGGTTAAAGAATGAAAAAAGACCAGGTGATTTATGGTGCATCCATATGTTAATATGTGGATAACCACATAAATAAGCAGGTGTCCAGGTGTTCCTATTAAAGTGGATAGTGAATGTATCTGGGCTCCTGGCATTTTTATTTTAAAAGTGTTACAAAACTTTGTATGTGTGTGTGTGTGTGTGTGTGTGTGTGTGTGTGTGTGTGTGTGTGTGTGTGTGTGTGTGTTTTCCTGCTCAGACTGTCATCAATAATCATTTGCTCCTGACTGAGTGTGTTCATCAGCAAGAGTAAGACATAAAATAAGGCTATCTATCCCTTTAACTCACAGACCCATTCATTTATCATACAATCCCTGCCACATGTGTATATCCCTCATCCCTCACAGTGATATTAATTATAGGCAAGCCATTTAAACCACCTCCCATTCTTACGATAGTGTCATGCTCTGCTTAACTTTATACCCTTATACTCATTTTTTTCTATTTCTCACCATGAATAGAAAAAAACTATTTTGCTATGCTTAAGTAGAAAAGATGTTAAGAAGGATGTCTGGTTCTTCAGCAAAGTTTTCTGGTGGGGCCAGGAGGGTTACAGATCACAATATTGTGAAGATTGACTGGAGAGATGACAGTAATAGAATGAAATCAAAGGATAAGATGATATGATACAGTACAAGAGGTATGATGTATCTCTGAGAAAACAAAGAGAGTGAAGGGAGATGAAGTCAGTTTTCTGGGTGGCAGACTAGCAGTTCTGAAGCCCACCAACCACCCAGATGTATATAGTATGTAGTATGGCCTCTGTTTCATGGGGGATACCTCTGGGATCTGTGAGATATGACTGCAGATATGAGATTGGTGTAAGGCACAGGCTAGACAGTTTGGGCAATAGCCATAGACTGCAACCCTTAGAAAAGGAAATCAGTCTGTGGCAGATTATGGATTGAACCACATCAAAACACATCTACTGTCCATTCCTGAAATCAAAGCTAGTAGGAGTATATAAGAAGGGTACATTTGACACTCCATCTCACCTGCAGCAGCAGCTTCTTTCTTTCAGGAGAAGAATGATGCTAGTCTACTGGAATTAAGATTACAATTGTATTTACATTGAAGGCAATGAGTGGAAGACTTCAATCATTGTTAGCACCAGGTCATTTCATATAGCATGGCATGTCACATATGCTAGTTAATGCTCTGTCTGTGTTCCAGACATTCCTAAGAGAGTTCCTAAACCAGTGTGTACATTGACGATAGTTTGATATTCACATGCACAAAGACCATGTTCTCCAGTTCCTTGGGTAGATTCTTATTGAGTGGGGAGTCAAGTGGGGATCAAAGGTAGGTGGAAGCAGTGACAGTGTGGCTCCAAAACTTATCCATCAGAGGAACTACAGTGGTTTCTGGGGTTTTCTAATTTCTCCTGGCAGTTCATCTGGGGCTTCAGCACGAGAATAGGGCTTCGTATTATAGAAACCCCTGAGAGTCAAGTTCTGGACAGGTACAAGTGCTCTAATCATCCTCCAACCTGAAACCTCACTTCTATTTGTGGTTGGTCACACTCCATCTCTGTATATTCTTCTTGAGAAAGCTAACACTAGCTTAGTAACTATAATGATGGAAACCAAAAGTTGCTGGCCATCAAAGCTGCACTTTAACAATACTGTCATTGTATCAAGGAAGCAGCCATTTTTTAGTCTCAGTGGTCATCAAAACCTACAGCATATCAAGTCAGCAAAGATGTTAACTCACGTCAATCCTGGTGGGCACTATTTACTCATTTTATATTTTCAATTACCTATAGACCAACAATACTAAAGCCATTGCTTCACACACCAGAGCCCATGTTACCACTGAAGTACATCCATCAAACACAAGAAGACATTTGTGTCTCCTGATATGTGGTATACCATAATCCAGTGGGGTAACATCTTGCTTACTTGTACACATACAGGTATCCAGTGAACAAGGTTGGTAGAAAATAAATTCTGGGGGCATCTCACAAATGTTAGAAAACTTTTCTAAAATCCTCTTCTGTCTGTGCCCAAGCCAGTACAACTAGACAACTACCCTTTAGGTCAAAAATCACTGTTGATTTCCTCACAGACCACCAAAGTTTGCAAGGTAATTCCATTTTATTAAATGTTATTGACAGAGTCTCCAAGGCATGCTAAAATCATTTAGAAACTATTTAGTCATTACGGTCTTTCAAAGATTGAGGTCTCTTACCTCATGAGGATGACAAGCCTGTTGTGCAGCACTAAATATCAATGCTAGTCTGTCTTCATGGTACCATCTACAATCCAACGCCCTAGCTGAATGCCTAAACCAGTAGACCAGGTGGTTCACATTCTGCTACAACAGTCAAAATGACCAGAGTCCCTACTTCCCATGGGCTGAACTCATCCACAAGTCTCATCCCATTTTATTGTTTATTGGGTTATCAGTCCCAGCTTTCCCTTGGTCTGGGGAGGTCCCAGCATTCAATAACTGAATCAGAAGAAGGGAAACAAAACAAGGAAACAGAGAACATTCATAGACAGACAAATTAAGCAGACAGACGTCAACATCCACACCTACAGCCTTTTAATTTAATAAACTTCTATAAAACAAACATACTGTTACTAAAAGAAATGCTGAATGTGAAAATAAAATATTTTCTGATTCCTAAGGTAATGTGTTGGGCATTTGTATTGTAATTAGCCACTAGAGGGCATTTGTCCTCACTTTACAAGCACTTTTACACTGACTAACCTGTCTATCTATCTGTAGTTTAAAAAAAATCTCTAAACACAACACTTGGAACTAAAATCTTGACAGCCGTCTTTAGGCCACAAGTTGGACATTGTTGCTTAATTACTGAATACTGTACAATGTGGGAATGAGATATTTAACAAAAGGGTGAGGCCAGTTGTGGACCTGTGCATCTTGTAGCAGCAAGTGATAAACACAGCCAGCAATGTGTTGACACTGACAAAGAGGTCCACCTGCGCCTTAATGAACTTTTCAAAGTTTTGGGAAACAACCTCTGGGTGCAAACGCCATTCCCTTCTGTCTCAACAGTGTGTCCACTACAAGCAATCAGATAAGCTGTCTCACTGAGTCCAGTCATGGATGGGGTGTATGAGGAGGCTGCAAGGCAAAAGGTGTCTATCAATTATAATCATCCTGATGGTTAATATAGCTAACCATCATCACATTCTCTGAGTGAACTAGCATGTGGTCATGTCTCAGAACTGGCAAAATGATTTTTATTGCCCAATGGACCCCTTCAATTCCAGCTGTTTTGTTTTGCTTTCCTGGTCCTGCCACTGCTCCATCATATTATTGGTCTGGCCACTAAAACACACACATGTTTTTTTTTGTTTATATACACCCGGTTCATGTTCATTTACAAGCCTGTGTTTCCCTATTCTTGTTTCTCCCTTATTCTTGTGTAACATTGACTACTGGTGCTCTGAACCATGCAATGACCCTTGATTATTATTTATTGAATAAGTGTTAATTGTGGATTAAGCATTTGCACACCCTTGTCCTGGCTTTAACCTGCTTGGTGGCAACAAGTTTGTCAGAGTAAATGTGAGTAGTTCCTCCCGCTATTTGAATTGAATTGAATATATATTATCTGTCCATTTTCTTCTTTTTTTAAGTATACCAATAATTCTGAACTGACTAGAAATCAGTTATCAATTATGAGGAAAACTTCTTGACCTAACAAGGCAGAATGCTGTAAAAAAAAAAATCACTGGAAGCTTTGTAACTTAAAGTGATACACTCATATACTGACTCCTTCATTCAATTCAACACAGGAGTTCTCATGACATTGAAAAGCACTTTTAAGCAACTTGAAAGAAGATTGCAGAGCTGAAAAAACGAAAGTGCAAATAGAGGTATATAAATCATGAATATGCAAGCTTTGTTAAGAACTCCTTTTTAAGAATAATGAATGGAATTTGATGAGAGATTAGTTTGGTTAAAAGCTTTGTTTCAATTAATTATGCCTACTTTATACTGTACTTCCTTTCCTCTTAATCCTTTTTCTATTTTTTAAAGGTTCTGTTAAATATACTTCTGTCATTACGTGGCTTTTGAACAAACCTCACCTGTGATGTCATTCGACCCTATGATATTCAGTTCATGAAATTTCCTGAAATTGAATTATCTGGAACCCAAATATCAGAACAGTTGTCCCCAGTTCCATTGTAGCTCAGCTTCTTCTGAAAGTACAGCTGTCCAGGAGTGACACCATCCATCCACCATCCATATGGAGGTCTTTAGCAAGTCCAAGGCTTCCTGGGCACAGACACACTAAAGAAACCCATAAGCAATGTTCCTCTAACTCAGGTTCATTGTGTTCTTCCTGAAAGGATCAACAAAGCACACAAATAAATTTGCATCCTGCATCCTCTTGATCTCACCCTCACTGCCACAACCTGGTATCACAGTACATAACACTTCAACAGGCAGCACTCTCAGCACCTCTAATGGCCTACATCGACCTGCAAAAATCAACTCTACGGTCAAGTGACAATGCAGTTGAATACTAGTCTAGAGAATCATGCTGCTGGAGGACATAGACAAACTGCAGTTTGAATAAAAACGTGCAGGTTCTTTACATTTCTGGCATTTGGCAGATGCCCTTATCCAGTGACTTACATTTTATCTCATTTTATACAACTGAGCAATTGAGGGTTAAGGGCCTTGCTCAGGAGTCCAGCAGTGGCAGCTTGGTGAACCTGGGATTCAAACTCCCAACCTTCCGAAAAGTGGTCAAACACCTTAACTACTTAGCTGCCACATCCCCTTGGAAGTGGTAGCTTCTTGGAAGTTTGAAATAGTGCATTTCTTTCCTGGTATCTATCAGGTGCCCCTTATTGGTTCTAATGGAACAGTTATGTGACCTTTGTTTTTGTGTTTCTCCAAATGCATACTGAATGGCATCAGTAACTGAGGATTCAGCCCCCAAATTTCTATAGAAAACTCAAGCCACAAACACTCACTTTGAAAGTGTAATGATGGTTGTGACATCGTCAAAGTTATTGTGTAAGCTATTTTTTTTTTCTTCAGTTAGACTTTTGCACCTTGTGGAGTTATTAAGAGCAGCTTCATGTAGAAGATCTGACTTTGCCACCCCCTGTCTCCTTGAACTTCTGAGCTGGTTCCCCGTATTCTATCCTTAGACTGAGTTATGGCACTCTCTTCTGCTGCTACGCCACCCTACACCAATTTACTCTTATCTGGGAAGGAGACACCTGCAATGGATAAATACAACCTGGTAATGATTAATAATGACAAAATGAGGTGCTGCTACCCTCTGACTTTCTACACTAGCCCTTCTCACCACACTGTAGCTGCATGTAGCATGCTCCAACATGACAATGGAATTGTGTAATGCATCTAACCTTGTCAACAATGTGACATATTGTACAAGTATGTGATTGTTAACACATAACAGCTTGGTGTATTCAGCCACCAGGGAAGTGCAGTGAGAGTGTGAGGCTGTTGTTTGCTAGATTATTGAAACACAAACTATTTGTGAATTCCATTTAACCTTGTTTCTGTCTTATAGCATCTTAACCCCTGAGGTTGTGCGTATGGTTTTAATGTCTGTAGTATACACTCACCAGTCATTTTAAAAGTAACACTAGAACACCTGCATATTTATGTGGTTATGCAATCAAACATCTAGCAGCAGCACAATGTATAAAATCATGGTCAAGAGCTTATAAAAAATCATGGTCAAGAGCAACAGTTAATGTTCACATCAAGATTACGTTACCTCTGCAGTCTTCAAACTGGAGTTTTTTTGTGAGACAGAGACCTCTGAGGAAAGAGAGGTATTTTTGTGTGTTGATTTTTTTTTGTCTTATCCAGTGTTAAAATGCCTTAAATGTAAAGTTTGCTGAGCACCAAGGAAATAAGTATTGGTAGTAGTATGCTTTTTTGACAATTAGAACTTGTCCATGCAAGTTTCTAATTGCCTGAAGTCTATAAGTTCTGAAAAGATGTGTATTTCCCTGCTTGTTTTTCATCTCTTCAATGCACCACTAATGTCTATAACGGCTATAATTAGCATCCGGATACCCCATAGGCATGAACCAGCAAATTTTCTCTCCTAATTAACATCATGTGATGAATCATATAAAGCTATTTTGGTTGTGTGCTTTTCAAAATAAATAAACTCATTTACAGAACTTGTTTCACTTTCCACCTTTTTTTCTTCATATTTTCTGTTTGTTGTACTATAATTCATTTATGCATTTAAAAATATTCATCAGATGTAAAACTAATTACATTTAAAGTATAGTTAATTAAACAACGCATGTATTTGCATATAGTTATATCAATACATAATGCATATACTTGCCTTACATACGTTATAACATTGTTAATGGTATGGACCAAACAGATATTTTTATGGTAATGTTAGGACATGTGTTTTATATATACATTATATTTAGTTCCAAAAGTATTGTACCTTTTTTTTTTGCCACATACTAAAGATATTTGGGTTCGAGATCATGCATGATCAGCATGTATTTTGTGTTGTTTAAATCTAAACGTGTTAAATAACTTGGAGCATGGCATCTTTGGTGGCAGAGTACCCAAATTTTGCTGAACAAAAGTATTGGAACAAACAGTGGTAAGGCACATTGATGTAAATAGAACTTACTATTTGTTTGCATTTCCCATGCTTGCAATGATTACATCAAACTGGTGACCAACTGACATCATCAAACTGTTGTGATGTTTAACCGGACTCTGCTTAGATGGCTAACAAAGTACTTTTGTCTGGAATGTTCTGTTTCACTGGAAACTCCACCATACATCAGTTATATATAGTTTGATTAGAGTATTTAAAAAATAATTTAATAAATGAAGTAATGGAAAAATAAAGTTTCGACAGTGTCTGCTGTAATTGTTGCTATTTCTGTTATTTATTGCTTATTTATAGTGATACATATACACATATACTACATTAAAAAAACTAGAGCAGAAAAACATATTAATTAAATTAAAATACAACTATAGAAACAAGCAGGATTTGAATTCTGCAGAGGCAGAACACATTAGTTTGTGCTCACTCATCATTGCTTACATATTTCTCTTTTTCATTTGTAATTAAAAAAAATTTCACTGATATCCTCACCAGAGATCTGATGCCTTATTTTTTTAGTCTTAAACAGTCAATAAATCACTTTCAAATGAAAGTATTTCTGTAATTAATTTTTTAAGTAGACTTGTAATATGTAAACATGATTAAACAACCTAATTCTATTGGGAGGAAAAAATAAATAAGTCTTTTTGAGGTGTGACCAATCATCTGATAACCTATTCAGTTTACTGGAATTAATTAGAAACACCATCTCCATGAAGTTCAGCCAGTGCAATACAACACTGAATGAATAATAATAATTATTATTATATTTCAGTGTTGTGTTAATTCTTATTTATGTCACAATTTAAAAAAAAAAAAAATCTAGAATCAAAATTACAGTCTACAAAGTGCACAAAAATTTTGTTCACTGAAATCATAAGGGAAATATTCAGTTAGATATCGACACCTGCATCCCTCAAGAGAAGTAAGAAGGCTGACACCTCTACCAACCTATGGTTCTTTGGTTTATATCACTATGGAATATATTAAAGCAGGTCACTTCTATTAAATATGAATGGGACAGCATATATCACCCATCAAGGAACCTGCATTATGTAGATCTCAGTGTTCAATAAAAAAAACCCAGGTCTAGTAAGAAAAAACACAGATCTTGAAGATTCTTACAGTGATCCACTCACTGTTTGACAGCCAGAATGCTGGATTTAGCCTTGAGTCTATGACGCTTGAGTCTACAAATACCTTGCATCCCCGATTCATATTAGAATCTCGGGGCAGTGGTGGCTCAAGTGGTTAAGGCTCTGGGTTGTTGATCGGAGGATCGGGGTTCAAGCCCCAGTACCACCAAGCTCCACTGTTGGGCAATTGAGCAAAGCCCTTAACTCTCTCTGCTCCAGGAGCCCTGTATCATAGCTGCCCATTTGCTCTGACCCCGACTTCTTCAGCTGGGATATATGAAGAAAAGAATTCTGCTGTAATGTATGTGTGGTGATAATAAAGGCTTCATGCCCTCGTTAGTCTGTATGGAAGAAGATCTTTACAGTGCACTGAGGAATTTTATTAGGACTGCTATGTTGTATATACCTGTCCATCAGACCAGTAAGTTGATTGTCTATTGAATGATCCCTTGAAGACTGATGGCAGCACAGGTTGTAATGATTCCAGCCACAGTGTGACAGCACAGATGTGGGTGAACATGTGCTCCAGCTTCCCTTATGGTCATACTATGATAATTAACACTATCAACATGGATGTTAGTGCATGTTACTGGCAATTTAACATGATTCAATTTAGTATGACAATACTGATGTTTTTTGACTCATGTTCATGACACAGTTAGGAGACATTTCATCTGATTGATCTGTGAGAGATAAAGAGAGAGAGAGAGAGAGAGAGAGAGAGAGAGAGAGAGAGAGAGAGAGAGAGAGAGAGAGAGAGAGAACAGCCATTTATATGTACACCTCCCTACTGTGCTATGTATTCTTATGTCATGAGGGGTTATCTGGAGATATTGCGTATAGAAAGTCAAAGCCTTCACTGTTTTTTTGTGGTTGGCCCCAATATTGCACTTAGAAGCTTGAACTGTGGGTTTCTATGGCTACTGCTACACCACACTCACTTACTATATGGAACTATAAAGCCTAGTCGGATCAAAGGATTCATCGTTGTATCAGAGTAGTTATATATTTCATTTCAAATAGACTCCTAAACAAAATATATAATAGTGATTTATATTGAGCATGTAATAATGAGAAACCTATTTAGTGAAATGATGAAGTAAATGCTGGTAAATTCTTGAGATAAAGGGTGAGTGCATGTGTGTGTGTGTGTGTGTGTGTGTGTGTGTGTGTGTGTGTGTGTGTGTGTGTGTGTGTGTGTGTGTGTGTGTGAGTGAGTGAGTGAGTGAGTGAGTGAGTGAGTGAGTGAGTGAGTGAGTGAGTGAGTGAGTGAGTGAGTGAGTGAGTGAGTGAGTGAGTGACTTGTGATGCAGGACCATGAGGGGAATCTCTTTTAAATGCAACCTGGTGCTTCCTGCACCTCACATAGCACTCAGCACACCTGCTCATGAAGTGGAGTGTAAATAACAAGAGGAAATCAAAACCCCCATTCTTCTCTCTCTCTCTCTCTCTCTCTCTCTCTCTCTCTCTCTCTCTCTCTCTCTCTCTCTCCTCTCTTCTCTCTCTCTCTCTCCCCCCCAATAACAAACTAATAAATAACAAACCATTCTCTCAAAAGTAGTATATAGGTGTGTGAATTGTGTTTTTTC
The DNA here is from genome assembly GCA_033459395.1 of Hemibagrus guttatus. Classification (NCBI taxonomy): domain Eukaryota; kingdom Metazoa; phylum Chordata; class Actinopteri; order Siluriformes; family Bagridae; genus Hemibagrus; species Hemibagrus guttatus. The sequence continues at coordinate 26,557,911 of JAUCMX010000005.1, read as the reverse complement.
TTTCCCATGTGTGAATATATCTCCTTATTATTAGAATTTTTCCGATTCCATAACTACCTCATGCTAGTGTTTACTTTTTTTTGGGTCAAATTATAAATACCATAGTTGAGCTCAGTTCAGTGCTTGCTTGCATTTACATAAATTGAAGATGGTGAGGTTCTGCTCCACTGTACCTCCTCCAGTTAGCCATAGAATATATCAAGCATGATATATAAGTATGTGTATGAGTCAAAAGGTGAAATAGAGGGCAATAGTTAATATTATTGATATTTTAACACTGGGGGGCACGGTGGCTTAGTGGTTAGCATGTTTGCCTCACACCTCCAGGGTTGGGGGTTCAATTCCCACCTGTGCTGTGTGTGTGGAGTTTGCATGTTCTCCCTGTGCATTGGGGGTTTCCTCCCCCAGTCCAAAGACATGCATGGTAGGTTGATTGGCATCTCTAAATTGCCTGTAGTTTGTGTGCGCACTCTGCGATGGGTTGGCACTCTGTCCAGGGTGTATCCTGCCATGATGCCTGAGATAGGCACAGGTGACCCAAGAGTAGATGGGCTAAGTGGTAGACAATGAATGAATATTTTAACACTAGCTCAGTATGTTTCCAAATGTTTTTTCAGCTGTTTTCTTGGAAATCAAACACATACAATTTCAGCTTGGGTGGCATGGTGGCTTAGTGGTTAGCACAGTTGTCTCACACCTCCAGCATCCTGGGTTCGAGTCTTGTTCACTGTGTGTGTGGAGTTTGCATGTTCTCCCCGTGCTTGGTGGGTTTCCTCCCACAGTCCAAAGACATGCTTCTAGGCTGATTGGAGTCTCTAAATTGCCCACAGTGTGTGTGTGTGTCCATCCTGCCTTGATGCCGAATGACGCCTGAGATAGACACAGGCTCCCCGTGACCCGAATATAGATCAGATAAGCGGTAGACAATGAATGAATGATAAAACATGCTTGTCCAAACACTGACCACTAAACAACTAATTCCGGTCCCTAAATTATAAATGAATTTAATATGAATGAATGAATGAATTTCAAAACTTATTTCCAGCACCTGATTTGCTAGCATACTGTAACTCTTCTCAAAGATATTGAGTATGATGTATGAGTCATAAGACAGCAAGAATTCCCAGTTGGGGGAAGAATAAAGCATCCAACTGCAATCATTGAAAGTTCACTACTTTCACTAGGAAAAAATGCTGACTGAAATAAATGGACAACAGAATTACTGATTAGCGGGGACTAGCTTGCTTATAAAACAACTGCTCCTGGATATGTCATGAATTATTAATGAGACCTTCATTGTCCCATGTGTGGTTGAAGGAAATGTCACATTTACTCTCACAAGTGGAGGAGAGTGTGATGATTGAAACTGATTATATTACAGATTTTCTTAAATAGCATTAGAGAGATTTAGTTTTTAGGCTTTTCATAGCAAATATCCTACGAGAATAATAAAGTGAATAATTCTTCAAAATCAATACTAATGCGCTTATGGTGGTGTGTGTGCGTGTTTGTCCATATCATACCTTGTGCACTGTATAATTCTGCCCTTTTCAACCCAAGCTAATTAACAAAGATGTGAGTACAGTGTACTTTAAACCAAAGGTGTGTGTGTGTGTGTGTGTGTGTGTGTGTGTGTGTGTGTGTGTGTGTGTGTGTCTGTGTGTATGTGTGTATACCTTGTTCTACCCGCAGGAGGCTAATTGGCCAGTGGCATTTAACATGCTGTTCAGAAAGAAATGACAAAAACAGTTCACTGTGTGATATTGCCACACATAATTCCATTCAAATTTGAGGAGCCCACAGCATGTGATAGTTTTTAAACTAAACATATTGATATGAGTATTTTATTCAGCAATGTATTTAATTACTGGAATTGCATAAAAATAGATCCAAATAACTGGACTCAGTGATTAAGCAATAACACACAAATAAGTGTGCTGTTGAATATCAGCACAGCTGTGATTCAGCCATAGACACAATATGATGCTTCATATATTACAACAGTTCTATAAACAAGAAATTAATATTGACATCTGACACAATATGGGCAGATATATAGTTTTTTTTTGCTCTGTCAATGAAAAATACAGTAGATCACAAAGCAGCCACAGCTGCATAAAACATTGCATTGTGACATACAATGTATAGACTGAGTGACAGCACATAGTAAATGTAGTAATAGTACAAAAAGCCCTATTCCTATATATAAACAGTGAAATGTACCAGTGATGTTACACTAAATATCAGTACTCTTGAAAAGCCACTTGTTCCAATCAAATTAGTCAAGCACCTGTTGTGTAATTATTATTTAATTATTAATTAATAATGTGCAAAATTGGTCATGATTTCTAAACAAGGAATCATACGTTACGTTTATATTTACAACATTTGGCAGACGTCCTTATCCAGAGCGATGTACAAAAGTGCTTTGAAATCTCTAGCAATAAATACATCAACTCTGCTTCAATAGGTCACAGACTTATGCAGGATAGCATCAGCCTAAAAACTTTGTGGGTAGGAAATATAGCATTTAAAAAAAAATAAATACATAAAACAAACAGGGAAAATAAGAGCTTGTTTAAGTGCTTCAGAAAGAGCTAGGTCTTCATACGGTGTTTGAACACGGCCAGTGCCACAGCCGTTCGGACATCTAGGGGAAGTTCATTCCACCACCTCGGTGCCAGAGCAGAAAGAGTCCTGATGTATATATCTATCTTGTACCCTGAGAGATGGTTGGACCAGTCGAGCAGAGCTAGTAGACATTACAGATTGCTTATAGCTCAGCAATTTGGCAGTGATTACAATTTTTAATTTATTCATAAATAACATATCAGTCTTTTTATCCATTTAATTTTATGGAACAACCAGGAAACCAATTAGTTCATGTTATCACTTACTTTACATTCGCTATAGTCGAACCAGCTTACCAGATTCTCTTTAATTGTGTCTCTTGAAGTTAATAAGACAAAACCACACAACTTGTCATGTTGCCAAGAAACCAGAAAGTTCTCTATCCAGATACTCTGCATACAGAGCACAACATAGTTTCACAATAAGAATATGTACAAGTTAACTGCTCTGGCTGAGGTTAGGGCAAGAATAATGTTAATATGTATTGCTTTCCTTTGAACTGAATCCAGTAATCATTCATATTACTCAAAGTTTCTACAGATATTGAGATCTATAGAGATCTGCTTGATGATGTGGATGATGTGCTACAACTTGTGGTGTAAAAACCTATTACACAACAATTGGAAATTACATAAAAAAAAAATAAAACAAGTAATTAAAATTTTTTTTAGAAAAATACTTGCCCAGCGAAAACTACTACAATAATCTTAAAATAAATATAAATGAAGTGCCATGGAAGTTTTGTATAAACCTGCATGATTGTGTGGTGTTGAGATTGCAATTTGTGCTTAATATTGCAGCGCTAGGAGTAAAGAATATGATGTGAATGCTGATATGTCATTCCAACCTAATATATAATCTTTGTGTCAGGAAGAAACTGAGTAAACACAATACTGAAAGACCCCAATTTGATCAACAGCAGAAACACACATACAGAGACACACACACACACACACACAATATAAAACAACATAGAAATGACACACATCTAGCAAAAAGAGAAGGTTCCTTGGGGGTAATAAGTATTTCCAAAAGTATATCATTTCTCTACTCTGTAATGATATTCTGTCCTTCTCTCCCTCTTTCTTTATAGACTATATCTCATACAACAATCTTAAGAAATCTTATGAATTGGTAATTCTGCAAAGAATATTATCAAGAATATTTTATATCAAATTAAATTTAAAATGTAATCAAATTGTACGTAATTCCTGATCTAATTTGTAGTACTGAAGTAGAAACAGTCCTTCTAAAAGTCCTGTGCACAGATGGGTCTCTTTGGTTGGATGAGACCAAAATGTAACTCTTTGGGTAGAAAACCAAGTATTATATCACCTAGCCAACACCATTCCTATAGTGAAACATGGTGGTGGCAGCATCATGCTCCAAAGCAGTTCACCTTTCAACCTAAACATATAGGCAAAACAACACTGAAGCGGCTTCAGGGGAGGTCTCTGAGTGTCCTTGACCAGCTCTGCCAAAGCCTAGGCTTAAACCCATTAAACATCTGTGGAGAGGCTTGTACTTCATGATATTCTAACTATTTATTTAGAAATAAATACACATTCAGGGAGCTTTTCTTTGCCACTGTCACCTCAGGCTTGCTCATTAAGGATAAATGTTAGGTATGAATAGTAACTTAACTTTAAACTTTATAATTTTTTCTATGTTTCTATACTTCTGTAAAGCTGCTTCGAGGCAATGTCCATTGTTAAAAGCGCTATACAAATAAACTGAATTGAATTGAAATTAAGTTGAAATTTATCAGATTATCTAAGTTTCTCTTTTGTAAATGATGACCCCTTTATTGGTGAGTGTCTCATGGAGAATCAGATGTGCTGGAAGTATACCAACATATCACTTTCTTTTACTCTGACTGCTCATTTTAAAATTAGATGCCATAAAATCATTGCAAGTGGTTATACACTGTGTTTGTTATTTCTCAAAATATTTGCAGTTAAGTGATTTTGTAATGCATTTTGTTGTAAAAAAAAAAAAAAAAAAAAAAAAAAAAAAAAAGTAGACAGAAAAATAAGCTGCTAGATCTTACACCTTGCTGTGGGGGTCGAGCAGTTTCCATGGGAACAGTTTATTACTCTATCGATATCCCACTTTCTTTCTCTCTGTCTTTCAAGGACAGCAGGGCTAAATACTCCAATATTAGAAAAGTAGGAAATATATGATTGCTTTAAAAAATCCATTGTAAATGATTACAAATGGTTCCAGAAGAGCTTCATCCATTCTGATTATACCCATGATATGCTTGATTTCATCAATCAACTGATCACTCACACTCATAGCCCTTGTTCAGTGTAGTGTCTATCACCAGCAGATATCAAATGTAATTAATTTTGTGTCAAAATTGTGAAATAAAATAATAAAATCAACAAGCAAACTATTAATAAAAAATAAAATAAAAAAATAAAATCAATTCAAATTCAAGTAATGAAAATGAAATCAAATGTTTTTCTAAAAGATTACTGCTGATTTAAACTCTCATTTTGCTTGAGCTTTTTATTTTCAATTCAGTTGTATTTCTATATAAAATCTGATGCAGATTTCTGACTCTGGAAATTGTTCATTGTTCTTCTTCTGCAAAACTGTTTTGTTTATTTTTTACTTCTGACTTTTAACACTTTTCTTACGGGGGATTGGTCTTAGAAGAATTCCCTTTAAATTGGTCAACTGATTTTGAAGTGGGTATTGCTCTGAAAATTAGTCACATCCATCCTTTTAATGGTGGGGTTGTCTTTGACATAGCAGTGGTCAGCAGAGTTTACAATACTGATGAAAAATGAAAAACCAAGATGAAAAACTTCATCTGACTAGCAGAGGCCTGCAGGTTGTGTGGCAGAATAGATTGCTAGGTATTTAGAGTTAATGATTTGCTTAATCTTGTCTATCAACCCTGTTCCTATAGTATGATGCTGCCACCATATTGCATCAGGTATGGTATTGTTTGGGTGATAAGCAGCAAGCATAATTTGTAGAATTTTGCCTACATTCGTCTCATCTGACTAAAACACATTTTGCCACATGCAGTGCTGTGATTAGAGCTCACTTAGACATGTCATCCTTTCCAACTGTTTTAACAAGCTACAGTATCGCCATATCTAGAAGCTTTTACTGGGTTGATGATAACCTAGTTGAGTCCCCATTTTCAACTCTTAGCAGCTCCTCAGCTTCGGAGAAAAGGTGTTAGCTTTATAACCTGCTATATGTGGCAGGTTCTAATTATTTGGCAGCCTGCTGCTAACATGGTTTATATGTATCTCTAACTCTATGCTATCTGATGAGTGTTAGTATCACTGAATGGTGAGTGCATGTCACAGGGATACAAATTAGAATTCTAGTGCTGGCCAACAGCCTATTTGGGGCTGAAGGCCTTGTCTATATCAGACCACAACAAATTTGTCACTGTGTCCCAAAATGTTTGTTCCCTCTTGAACAGAGGCCACTATTTACATTTACCCTTGAAAGTCTTAATATACCATAGTATTCAATAACTACAATAAACAAAAAAAGAAAAAGTCTGTTGTTCTGAGAATGAAAAAATGGTGGTCTGGACTCACCGATGGACCCTGGAAATATTAGAAACTAATAAGAGCTTCACAGTGGTTCACATGTTTTAGCAGCCTGGTAAATATCCTAGTAATACTGGGTGTCAGTTGGGACTTCTAGTAGACTGGCATCTGCATACAGAGGTGGTATACCAGACCTGGGAAAGATTTGTCAAAACACAGCTGGATTTGTAATAGCCCATGGCTGAGCCAGAAAGGTTGTTTTATACCTTTCCTCTGTCTCTGATTCTTTCTGTGATTTACAGTATTGTAAAGGTGCCTAAACAATCTCATCTGGCTGCTCTTGTTTTTAAGGAGCAGCAGCTTTACTGAGAAGCTCTCACAGATGGCTAGACTCCATATCCTTTCATGGATAGTAAACACAGCTTGTGGTGGAACTTTTTTTTTTTTAGCCACTGCCCTTATTCTTTCGGTCACTACCCACAGCTCCTTTACTCAATCTCACTCTCTTTTTAAATCCAGAGTGCAGTATACTTACACTTTTCCACTAGGGGCAAGGTCTCTTTCCATGCTTGAAGAAAACAATCTACTCTGTTCTAAGAGAGAACCATATCTTTGTACTTGGAGATGCTGACTTACATCACAGCCACATTGGACACATCAGCCTTCGAGTGTGCATCTGAGCTTTCCTAAAAATCATCCTCAATATCAGTAGCAGGCATGCTAACTCTATCTTCCAATATTGGGCAACTCTCAAGGGTCTGGGTTGTTGATTGGCGTTCAAACCCCTGCACCACCAAGGTGCACCTGTTGGGCCCTTGAGCAAGGCCCTTAACCCACTCTGCTTTGGGGGTGCTTTATCATGGATTTGTCATGGATGAACCTGTGCTTTGACCCCAACTTCCAAAGCTGGGATATGTGAAGAAAGAATTTCTCTGTAATGTATATGTGACAAAATAAAAGCTTCTTTCTTTCTTCTTGACTGAGTTCAACACTCAACTTAAACAGTTTTGACTTAAAAATGAGACTGCAGACACAACCTTCACAGTGCTCATACTGAGAACAGATTGCACAAAGTATTAACCCAGATACCCCATAGTCCTGCAGCACCCCCACAACAAATGTTAGTGGCACATGGTCCTTTCCAAATCCACAAAACAGACATAGACTGGTTTAGCAAACTTCTAAAGATGTACAAAATTAAAGAGTTGGTCTAAAAGAATCCTGGATTGAAATATCACATGAAGTCTCCTTTCCAGAATCTAGCCATTGACTTTTTCTGAGAAGCTGAGGAGGACTGTATTTTTGTAATTGTAAGACACTGTTTGGACACTGTCATGTTGCATGTACGGATGCAAGTACAGGTATTCAATGTTCATTAAAAAGTAGCAAACAAAAACAGAGATGTAATCGAAGGGCAATGCTGACTTCCAGGCGAAGGTCAAGCAATGAACAAACAAGGTGAACTAGTGGAGGGAATAGCAAATACGTAAACAGGACAAGATTAAAACCAGAAAGCAACAATAAATAACAAAAGCCTGGAATAGACTAGTATTCAAGCACAGAGCGTACACTTCACAATGAGACTCCAGGTGTGTGTAATGAGTGAGATGTTGTGTTAAGTCTTGGCGTTAAGTCCTCCACAGCCATGTTTTCACACACACACACACACACACACACACACACACACACACACACACACACACACACACACACACACACACACATTTTTTTTAATCATTTTTAGGTACCTACTGTACATTTAATCCTTTACTTATAGTTTAAATCGGTGGCAACATCCTGCTCAGATTTTACAATGTAATTTGTTTACGTCCATTTTTACTAATTAAGAAACCTGCTTAAAGTAAAAGTCAAATTGTTTAGTATAACAGTGAAATCATTTTGTTGAGAAACATAATATTTTTTAGCTAAACTATACATACACTATATTGCCAAAGGTTTTGGGACATCTGCCTTTACATGCACATGAACTTTAATGACATCCCATTCTTAATCCATAGTGTTTAATATAGAGTTGTCCCACCCTTTGCAGCTATAACAGCTTCAACTCTTCTGGGAAGAGTTTCTATAAGGTTTTGGAGTGTGTTAATGGGAGTTTTTGACCATTCCTCTAGAAGTGCATTTGTGAGGTCAGGCACTGATGCTGGACGAGAAGGTCTGGCTCGCAGTCTCCGCTCTAATTCGTCCCAAAGATATTCTATTGAATTGCAGGCCAGTAAAGTTCCTCTATACCAGATTCGCTGATCCATGTCTTAATGGACCTTGCTTTGTGCACTCCTGCTCAGTCATGTTGGAACAGGAAGCGGCCATCCCCAAACTGTTCCCACAAAGTTGGGAGCATGAAATTGTCCAAAATGTCTTGGTATGCTGAAACATTAAGAGTTCCTTTCACTGGAACTAAGGGGCCGACCCCAACCCCTGAAAAATAACCCCACATCATAATTCCCCCTCCACCAAACTTTACACAATGCAGTCAGGCAAGTACCGTTCTCCTGGCAACCACCAAACCCAGACTCGTCCATCAAATTGTCAGACAGAGAACTGTGCTTCCTCACTCCAGAGAACACAGCTCCACTATTCAGTGGCAGCGTGCTTCACAACACTGCATCTGACGCTTTGCATAGCACTTGGTGATGTAAGGTTTGGATGCAGCTGTTTGGCCATGAAAACCCATTCCTTGAAGCTCTCTATGCACTGCTGAAGGCCACATGAAGTTTGGAGGTCTGTAGCTATTGACTCTGCAGAAATTTGGTGACTTCTGCGTACTGTGCGCCTCAGCATGCACTGACCCTGCTCATTTTATGTGGCCTACCACAACATGGCTGAATTGCTGTTGTTCCCAATTGCTTCCACTTTGTTATAATACCACTAACAGTTGGCAGCGGGATACTTAGTAGTGAGCAAATTTCACGAATGTACTTATTGCACAGGCGTCAACCTATCACGGTAGCACGCTTGAATTCACTGAGCTCCTGAGAGTGACCCATTCTTTCACAAATGTTTGTAGAAGCAGTCTGCATGCCTAGGTGCTTGATTTTATACACCATGGAAGTGATTGGAACACCTGAATTCAATGATTTGGAGGGGTGTCCCAAAACATTTGGCAATATAGTGTATTTTTTTTATTAAATCAGACTGATCAAATGCTCCTTTTTTTCAGTGTAGGCCAAAGTGCCGTCTGGGAATTGTGGTTCCAGTAATAACTGCCTTTTCGGAAAATAGGGACTACCATAAAATATGTAGCTGTCAAAATAAATATAAATGCACACTGTGTTTTCTAACAGAATGATGCTATGAATAATTTAGCCTGATACTATATGACTATTGCCCACCTTCATGGACAGTAGAGGCCACATAAAATATTTCTAACACAAATTTATTTGTGTTTGGCTGTAAAACCACTGACTGTTATTTAGTCTGATATACTGGCATGCTATATTCTGCAAAGAACAAAGATATTGTAAAATATCACAAAACATGCCTTTTATTGTGTATATAAATAGAAAGTCAATCGTTTTAAGTTCTTTCACTTTCACAGTCTTCAGCTGCTAATAAACTTATGACAGTAAATAAAATAAATCTGTTCAGAGGAAGATCTCTGGTCTTCCTGGCTCTGAAACTAAGAAAAAAAAAAAATGAAAAAATGATGTGGACCACCAACATCTAAACAAACAAGACAATAAGGCAGGTTTAGTAATTTTGCTACAGATAACATTTGGCATACAGTATATTGAAGCATCTTCAGTACTGATATTTAAATCCAAAGGGTTAAAATATGTTTTTATACTTCCATCTAGAGACTCTGGTATCAGAAATAAAGAATTATCGAAAAATACTGAGACAAATGACAACTCTTTGGATTTATATATATCACACACACACACACACACACACCCCCGCACACACACTTTTCAGATCTCCTTTTCTCAAGAATTTCTTGAAAGCATCAAGTTTATGATGATTAAGGGTCCTATTGTGCTTTAGGTAATCCAATAACATTTCTCCACTGGGCTAGACTGTACAGACATAATGTTATTATGAGAAAAGTAGCAGGAGACAGAGGGCGCCAGCATGCATTCCCTGCCCTTCAGAACTGACTCATAAATGCCACTCATACCCAAAATGTGTAGCATGATGTCATCAGTCAAGGGCCGGTTTTTGAAAAAGAAAAGCCTTGGATTAGAAAGATGTGAAAAATATGGTCCTCTGACCTCTTTTACAGACATTTAATTTGTTTTCAAAAAACAAATCATACATGGAAAATAATTCCAATATTTATGGAACAGCTAGTTCTTATTTTCTACATTATCACTGATATGTAGAAGTCACACAGACTAAACTTTAACAAAAAGTTTGTTTTACATATTTACAGATTTAACAATTTCTGAGAAGTACAAGTATACAAGCTGTTGACAAACCTGTAATACAGAAAGGAAATAACACAACAAGCAATGAGTGCTTTACATAATTGGACCTTATTACATGTAAAAGTTGTGAAAAATACATTTTTATATGTATTAAGTGCTTGGTTCTCAGTTACAGTTTATTTGAAAACACAAAATTGTTTTGTTGTACATTACAGTGATGAAATATTTATGAGTCTAGAACAATTCAATAAGTCTGTTCCAATGACTAACAGATAAAATAACCTCTCCAGCTAACTTAAAGCTTTGGACAACAGAAGATTTTTTGTTCTTAATCTGTTTTTTTTTAATGCATTGGTTTCTGTTTCAAACAGTAAAACAACACAACAGTATAAAATTGTCTCTAAATTACAATAATTTGTTCAAAAATGTGATGGTGGAATTCACAGCATCACAGTCAACATTTTTCTCAGTAAATATATTTCTAAAAGTGCTATTGACATGAAATTTCCACCAGATGTTGGTAACAACCTATGCAATCCACACATCCAAAGAAATCAAACCAGAGATGTCCATAAATTAAGTTCTGTGTAATAATATGAAATGACACAGGGAAAAAGTATTGAACACATGAAGAAAGGGAGGTGCAAAAAGGCATGGAAAGCCAATACACCAGATAAAATCAATCAGTAATTAGGAATCAATCCTGCCCCTTGTCAGTGCTAATCAATATCAGCTGGTTCAGTCCCAACTGATGGCCTATAAAAAGGTGTCTCATTACCAAGGTGTCACACAAGAAACATTTCATTATGCGTAAAAGATTTTCAGAGCTGAATGTTCAGGTACATTTAGCAGGTACAATTGTTTTAAAGAAAACAATAAGTAATGCACTCAACCGCCATGGCCTGTATGCACACTCACCACGCAAGACTCCATTGCTGACATTTAAAGTTTGCTGCACAACATTTGGACAAGCCTGTGAAATACTGGGAGAATATAGTCTGGTGAGAATATAGTCTGGTGAGATGAGACACACAAATGGCATTGCACATCACCCCAAAAACACCATATACCAAAAGTGAAGTTTGGAGGTGGGAACATCATGGCATGGGACTGTTTTTCAGCATACGCTACTGGCAAACTTCATATAATTGAAGGAAGGATGAATAGAAAAATGTACCGAGACATTCTTGATAAAAATCTGCTGCCTTCAACCAGGATGATGAAGATGAAACGAGGGTGGACGTTTCAGCAAGACAATGATCCCAAACACACAGACAAGGAAACACTCAACTGGTTTCAGAGAAAGACAATAAAGCTGCTAGAGTGGCCCAGCCAATCACCTGACTTGAATCCAATTGAAAAGATCAGAATTCATAGAAGAGGTCCACGGAAGCTTCAAGATTTGAAGACTATTTGTGTGGAAGAATGGGCCAAAAGCACACCTGAGCAACACATGCAACTAGTTTCTCCATACAGGAGACGTCTTGAAGCTGTCATTAGCAACAAAGGCTTTTGTACAAAATATTAAATAAATTTCAGTAAGCGTGTTCAATACTTTTTCCCCGTGTCATTTCACATTATTACACAGAACTTAATTTATGGACATGTATGGTCTGATTTCTTTGCATGTGTGAATTGCATGGTCTGTTACCAACATCTGGTGAAAAATACATGTCGATAGCAGCTTTAGAAATATATTTACTGAGAAAAATGGTGACGTGTTCAATGCCTATTTTACCCGCTGTATACTGGCAAGGTTTTTTTGCTTGTGCACACATCAGTTTGTTTACTTTCAAGCCGCATGTCATCTGAATCAACTAAAGGCTCATTTTATTAGATTATCCAAAAGTGCATATTCATCTAGTATTCCCAACAGTCATTAAAATATTACTATCAACAGTAGCAGGATATTACATTTACTTTTGAAAATTACAATATGTGTAACTCAGTTGTGTACACATGTATCTGCTGGTGCCAGGCACAAGGCAATAAAGCGTTTATTGTTAAACAAACATGCATACATATTAATCTATATAAGAAATATTAATACAGTAAGGAATGTTTTTTATTTAACTGTTTATTTTTAAATGGCATTAAAAATGAAACCTTAAAGAATCGTCAATGTAAGTACAAATGAAAATTTAATACATTGGAGTACTGTTTTAGTGAGTGCATCTTACACACACACACACACACACACACACACACACACACACACACACACACACACACACACACACACACACACACACACACAGATGCACCTGTCATTGTTGTAAACCTGTTTGATGTAGAATGGAACATTATTACTAGATAGTAATCCATAACTCTTTAATATGAGGGAGGTTTGGCACAGTTACACAAACAAACTTACACTCATCTGTCTGAGACAAGGTGCTATAAAAAGCAATAAATCCTGCTTTTGTTTTTTTTCTATGTAAAGCTGTCAAAGACCAGCTCGAAGGACAGTGACTAAGGGATGAAAAAGAAGATAAATCATCATAAGAGAACCTCACTATACTGTATATAGTGAATATATGAAAATATGATAGATATCATTTGCTTTAAATCTCAAAATATGAACTAATTATTTAGTGTCTGGAGAAAAACTAAATCAGAACATCTGTCCAGATGTGTAGATACACTGTAGTTATGGACCCAATAATGGGCCTTAGACGTGTAAGGAGTGAGTAAGAGCTTTATACTTTTTTTAGACAGGTTTTAGCAAGTAATCACCCAAAATGTGTTACTTTAGGTTAAGAGTGAATAAATGAAAAAGATAATATGTTATAGAAAAATAGATGCATTATAGACATAAACCAATCTGACTGAATCTGTTAGAATCTGAGTCTGTTCAGTTTTCCTACTATTTATATCTGTGTAGATATTTTTTGCCACACAAAAACACTGAGAAATTTGCAGAACATAAGCAAATACTAACTTGTATACTGAATACATGTGTGTGTGTGTGTGTGTGTGTGTGTGTGTGTGTGTGTGTGTGTGTGTGTGTGTGTGTGTGTGTACGTCTTTTAGTTTGATTTTACACACAGGTTTTGTTATCACAGAATTACACTAATGAAAACATCCACACATACACATAGCAATATGATTTTTTCTTTTTTTTTTTGGTGAGAATTAAATATTAAAAGTGTAAATGCAACTACTCGAGACCATGAGGTACTTCTTCAAATTCAAGTTCACATTTTATTCGTCACATACACAATCATACACAGTGCGGCATGTAGTGAAATTTTTTTTAATGACTGTCCTATGATGGAAATAAAAATGTTAAACTAGAATATAAAATAAATATAATATATGTGTAAATATATATAAAATATAAGAAATACAGTAGAAGAAAAGAAGAATCTGAAATAAAAAGAATATCAAGTATAAAAAGAATATAAGAATATAATACAAAATGTAATGTAAAAATAGACAATCATTATACAATATAGAAAAATAAAACTAGAATAAAAAATAAACAACAATAGAATAGAATAGAATAGAAAAGATTTGCATTGGTGTCTAAGGAAACATTTTTTTGTTTGAGATAATCAGACAGGCATGTGTGTGTGTGTGTGTGTGTGTGTGTGTGTGTGTGTGTGTGTGTGTGTGTGTGTGTGTGTGTGTCTTTGCATCTCCATGGAGCATCTCATTTCATTCCAGAGATCAATCAGAGAGATCAATCAGTAAGACAAACTCATAAGAAAACCTTTGTCCCTTTGTGCTCGTCAAAAGTGCCTTGACGTCATGAAAAAAAAGTGCATTTTTTGTAGTCTTGTGTTAGTCTGGTATCCTCCCCTCACTCAGCTACTTCAGTAAATGTTTCCTCATTTGTTATTGCTAAGTCTTCTGTAATATGTAATGTGTATTTTAATTCAAAAAGGCAGGAAAGATACCCCCAAAAAACTGGATATCAAACACTGACCAAATAAAATCAGTATGGGATTAGTATGTGTTATTCATGGTGCTTTGTACCAAAATGTTAGATAGCAGAAAACTTTCTTTCTTTTTTTTTTTTTTTTTTTTTTTTTTAACATTTATTGACTGTTTAACTGTATGTGAGCACAGTAGAAGCTGTAATATAGACCAACAACTAAAAAGGTGAGTTACTGAACACGTAATTAATGGATCATTTGGCTTGCACGCTGCTGTCTTTAAACTGTTTAAACAGAGTGTTGAATATTAGAAGTCAAAGTTGAAGCCACTCATGAATTGTGGTTTTATGTCTTTCCCACAGTGATGCACTGGTACAGTCTTTGTCAGTTGTTTTAAACTTACTTTCTCCACAAATGAATAGCTATTAATCTTCTTCTGCTTGATGTTTACTGTCTGTCATGTCTACTGTTAATGAGCTAGTGGAGTTCACCTGAAACAACACTGTAAACAGAATTTTAATTAGAGTTGCTTGTAAAAAGGCACTTGCTATGGTTTATCTTTATTGATTATCTTTCATTACTTTATAGAGGCTAGTTTTCTTCACAAACACTGAGAATGTGTGCGCAAGCCAAAGGTGGGAATACATTTACATGAACAAAAGAAATTTGAAATAATTTAACGTCATTGTCATTATTTTATTCGGCACAATGAGACGTATCACGCATTTACATATCACACCTTGGAAATCTTTGAGATCAGACTGCGGGTTCAGATACTAGGCAGACTAAGGCACTGCGGTTAAAATAGTCCAGAGGTGCCCTGGTGTTTTAACCCTTCCCTCTATTACATTATCATACATTTAAAATTGAATATGTTTATTAATAATAACTAGTTCAGTACTTTTTTTCAACAGGGAAGTTGTGCTCTGTGTATAAATCAGCTTTTCCTATAAATCAGCTTTGATTATTGCACATTCACGTCAGGAACAGGCTGTAAAAGGAGCTACTGGAAAAAATCGACGTGCATGATGTAATGAAAATCTGTCCTTTATGATGTGACTAAGATGCATGTCCAAGCTTCTCTGTAGATCTGTTCCAAATAAAATTGATTGTTATTCACTTATAATCATATTGCCATTTTAGACAGTGTTATTTATACAGAGATATCCAGTGACTCAGTAGACGTTGTGTGATCTGGGCATCAGCCACAACATGTCTCAAGGGATTTTTTTCCCCCTTTGCTTTTTAATATTTTGCTGTTGTTTTTTCAGACTCTTGTGTCATGAAATACATCAATAAAAAAGAGAGGGGAAATGACATTATAGCAGGTGTGTACCTTTAATTGGGTTCAAGGCTTGGTTATTTTTGTTTGAGCATTTTCTTCCCTCCTCAGCCTTCAGTGTGGTCACTTGCTGTGAACTCGTCGGTTGTTTTAGAAATTTCTAAGCTTGACAAACAGGAGGGAGGGGAAGGGAGAGACGTAAGGAAAGAAGGGATAATAGGGAAGTTAATGAAGAAGGAAATGAAAAAGGACAATTGGAAATGGACAATATTTAAGGAGAACTAAACAAGGAGAGGAAGAAAATGTGTCATGGATGTGCTACACCTAACTTAAAAGGAAGGGATTATTTAAAGTGCGTTTTGTTTTTTTATGTACATTTGTAGTCTGCGCTTCAAATTTCACACTAAGTAGCACATACTCCTCAATGTCTTCATATCCTCAAAAGCTTTTGCAGGAGATATGGTCCTTTTTTAGACTTTATGGACATATGCCATATACATTTGTTTTCTATAGTGCTTATCCTACTTGCGTTTGCAGAGAACCTGGAGTCTTGGACTCGAGGCACAAGGCAGGGGACACCAACCCATCACGGACACAATCACACACCCATTCACACACTATGGACAATTTAGAGATGCCAATCAGCCTGCAACTGTATGTGTTTGAACAGGGGAAGAAAGAGTACCCAGAAAAAGAAAAACCTGAAGTTTTAGGAGAACTCAGTGCACACAAGGTGGAAATGGGACTCAAACCCCCAACCCCCAGAGATGCAAGGTAAACAACTAAGCCATCACGTCCCTCATATGCTATATTTCACTATATAGAAAGGTTACTATAAGAGTGAAGTCACAGTTATTTCAGATTTGGTAATGATGGCAAGTGGTCAGAATTCACACAAGAAATTAAGTTGCTGTCCTAATTTGAATGAAATGAAATACAATCTCTCACTAACACTTGCTCATATTCTATAAGAATGTCCAGACTGAAAAATTTACAGTATAATAATCTAATTACATAAATGCCAGGGATTCTCAGAGGTGACAGATGCAAGTGCAGACCTTTATTGTGCAGGCTGTGAAAATAACAGCTAATGTGGTGAGTACACACAAAACAGCACTCACACAGAGGCTATGGCAGGAAAAGCAACAAACAAGCATGACACCAACAGATACAAGACAATGAGGTACAAAGAAACCAGAACTTAAGTAGGGATGCTGATTAGGGGAAACACAGAAGAGGTGAGTTCTAGAAACACTGAGCATGTCCTTCTCTGTAACAGACATTTACTTTATAAACAGTGAGATATTGAGATATTGGAAGTTAAGGCTTAGCTATTAGAAATGAATGTTGGTGTGATTAGTAATGGATCTGAAGGTTATAAAAGAATGAATGAACTTTATATATATTTACATTATCTTTTCTGGCATCTAGCAGATACCCATTATCCAGAGTGACTTTGAATTTTTACCTCATTTTTATGCAACTGAGGGTTAAGGGCCTTGCTCAGGGGTCCAGTAGTGGCAGATTGGTGAAACTGGGATTCGAAGTCAAACAGCTTAACCTTAACTTTACATGCCTTATAATAAAAAGACAATAAGTGAGCAAATAGTAATAAAGAAATAATATATAAACAATATAAACAGTAGTGCCGTGACAGCTTAAGCGATATAGTGCAAGAGGCAGCACCCTGTAAGTGCCTCAGTATTCCACATATGTTCATGAGTTGATGTACGATTGTAACAATGTGAACCATGGGTAGCTAGTAGTTCTGCGGGGAAACACGTAATTTCTGCTTAAGACTCAATAAATTACAGCATAGTTAATACTGAACTCCTACCAACATAATTAATTAGCACATAATTAACTAGTTTATAAGATAATTGTTATATAAGAAGTATTCCTGCTTAGTTCCTGCATAGACACCAATGAGTTATTAAACAGTACTGTAAAGTTTTACCTACATTCACGTAAGAAGCAAATACTTTATTTTTTCATCCTGGCAAATATCTGAGAATATATTCTGGCTCAAACAAAGAATAAAAAATTAGGAGGTAAGTCAAATTATACACAAATTATGTTCTCCATTTAACCTCTGCAACTTCTGCATTGCTCCCAGAACAGAAGCCTCAAATTGCAGCTTTATTTTGTGTGTGAAACAGAGACTAATTGTGATGACTGGATGAAACTAACCACGTATGAATGAGTTACAATGAGGCATTATTAGATCAGGGAGCAAGGTGAATGTTATTACAAGAGAATCATACTTAGAAAAGTCCCTTGATCTGTGAACAAATGCTATCTATTAACAGATTATACACTGATAGAACAGTGTAAAGTTAATATATACCAGTGTTGTGTAAGCAAGGGTTTTCTTTCATTACTTCTGACTAGCCCTGCTGTAATATTGGATGGGTCATACTATCTGTCACACACACACACACACACACACACACACACACACACACACACACACACACACACCAGCATCCTGCCAGGGGAGACTGGGACATCTCTGACTCATTTAATCATACAATCACTCACTCACTCACTCACTCACTAAAAACACACACACACACACACACACACACACACACACACACACACACACACACACACACACACACACACACGTAGGCAGTACCATAAGAATTGATATAACTCCCCCTTCTATATTGTAATTGTATCTATACAATTATTTGGGCTTTAGTTGTCTCTTCCTGTCAGTTTCTGCTCTCTCAGGACATAATTTACTTCATGCATGAATAACACACACACACACACACACAAACACACACACACTTTTGTTTTACTATCCTCTATATTTGTGAGGCCCATCCACTGGCATAATTAATGCAGATAATTTAACGCTGTGGAACAACCTTAATACCAGTACAAAGGCTGCCTTTTTATAAATAAATAAACAAACAATCAAACAAACAAACAAACAAACAAACAAATAAATCCCCTCCATGATATAAACACACAGACACATACACACACACACACACACACACACACACACACACACAGTATACTTCTGTCTATATTTAGAGCGTTAATTAACTCTGTTCTTCCTTCCACTGGGACTTCCTGCTGATCGCTCCTATTTGTCACTTCTAGGCCTCCTTACTTTCAATCAGTGTGTTTTTTTTTCTCTTTCCCTGTTTCCCTCTTACACTGTTAGCCTCTCAGTGGTGTTTAGAGGTTTGTGAGCCTTTGTGTTTAAATAAATTGTAATAGGAATTAATAAGCATTCTGAGTCGATCTGAGGACTTTTTCACAAGGGTGTGAAAACAGTTTGATGAGTGGTTGCTAGGCAATGGTGTCACTGCCATCTGTTGACTTCTTGGTACATGGTGAACCCCACCTCTGTAGTGTTAATTTGTGTCAGTATGGGGAGAGTGCATGGTTCATTCGTGCTTTTATTTGTTTTTCATAGAAAACTGAAATGCACAGAAAGAGACACATACTTCCAGATACAAACACTTTATACCAATTGCTCCTACATTTTATGATTTAACAGACAGCTTAATTTAGTGGAAATAGCTATGTGGGAGAACTTTTCATTGTAATGAAATCAAATAATTGAGTGTTTTCAATTCAATATGAAAAAGATGAACTACGATGTATCATTAAACATTAAATAAATACTTGAGTAATATAATGCGTCTTTGGCTGTGCAAATCTTTCAGACATGGTGTGAGAAGAGAAAAGGAGCCACACTGGGGGTGGAGAGATTATGTGTGGGTGGGAGAGAGATAGGGACAGAGAAGGAGAGAGAGAGAGAGAAGTGGGTGGTGGAAGAAGAAAATGAAAGTAAGAGAGAGAGAGAGAGAGAGAGAGAGAGAGAGAGAGAGAGAGAATCAAGTTGGTTCAGAGTTCTATATAAGTCACATTTTCTGTTAACAGAGCTGCAGTACTATAAATGTATTGTAACTTAGCAGATGAATGAATGGATAAAAGAAAGAATGAATGAATGAATGAATGAATGAATGAATGAATGAATGAATGAATGAATATGGACAATAGAAACTTTTCTGGCAGCCTATAACCACCTAATGTCTAGGGAATCATTGACAGTCCCTCTCTTCCCTCCTCACTGACTTACCAATTGCTTAATTATTTTAATTTGTTTCATGTTGTTACCAGATAATAATACTTAAGAGTTGCTAAATGTAAAGGAGCATGAGGGTCAAAAACTGTCACCTCTCTTACACATCACTGTGGCAGCAGTGCAATGCATAAAATCATGCAGGTACGAGCCAGCAGCTTCGGGTAATGTTTACATCAAGTCAAGTCAAGTCAACCATCAGAAGGGAGAAAAAATGTAATCTCATTTTGATCATGGCATGATTGTTGGTGCCAGACATGCCGCTTTGTGTATTTCTGCAGCCGCTGATCTACTGAGATTTTCATGCACAAGAGACTCTAGAGTTTACTTAGAATGGCACAATTCTAAGAAAAGAGAAAACATATAATGAGCACCAGTTTTGTAAACGTAAACACCTTGTTAATGAGAGAGTTTAAGAGAGAATGACCAGACTGGTTTGAGCTGACAGATGGCCACAGTAACTCAGATAACCACTCTGTTCAATTGTGTTGAACAGAAAAGCATCTCAGAATGCACAACACCTAAAGCCTTGATGCAGCTGAGCTACAACTTCTATCAGGCTCACTTAAACTGGACATATAAAGACTGGAAAAATGTAAACTGGTTTCATGAATCTCAATTTCTGCTGAGGCACACATATGGTAGGGTCAGCATGAATCCGTGGACCCAACCTGCCTTTTGTCAACAGTGCAAGCTGGTGGAGGTGGTTTGAGAAATGTGTGGAGTATGTTTTCTTGGCACACTTTGATCTTGTTAATACCAATCAATCATCTCTTGGATGCCACAGCCTCTTTGAGTATTGTTGCTAAACATGTGCACCCCTTTATGGCCACAATTTGCCAATGTTCAAATGTCTAACCCAGCAAGATAATGCACCATGTCACAAAGCAAAAGCAAAGCAAATAGATCTCCTGCCTGGAGCATCACTTTCATATAGCTGGGTCTACCAACTGTCATTCTCAGGTACCTGTATCATTAAGGACTATGTGCAAGAGACATTTTTCACCAGCAGCTTTTTACTGGGCTTTTTCTTCGTAGAGAAAAGTGCATTTATTACAGAGGTGACCAAGATTTATGCAGTGTATACAATCTTATCTGCATCAGAGAAGAGGATGATTAAAAGGCAGTATCCATCACAGCATCTGGTCACTATGAATATTCACTAGCATATTATAGGCTGGTCAGTGTCCCTTCGATGTTGCAACCTTTCATGAACAGAATACTATGAGATGATTCGTATTCAAGCAAGAACATGGGCAATACTTTGAATGGTCCTGATGGAAATCACCTCCTGGAAAATCATCAATCCAAACCATAATAGCATTCATACAGTAGGTTCTCCTATTTCTACATATGGTGCATCCAGGGCTTCAGTTTAATGGCTTCCCCACATCATTGCTCATGGACAAGTCCAAATTCCTAAACTGAGATGATCCAGTCCAGTACTGAACACCTTTCAAGCCATAATGAATCCACATGATTCACAATTGCAAGCTGATATCCTGACTCATTATTACTAATCATAGTAAGACATAAGGAGTTGAAGCAGTTCTGGAAGAACAGATGTACTGCCTAGAATTATCCGACCACACCTCCTCACCCTCACAAACCACCTCAACCTAAAAAACTAAATCCTTGACATAAGCATGAGTGGCAATCTTTTTTTTTGTTTACCCTTAAAAACAGACCTGGGTCCATGAACACTCTCTCCAGAATTTATAAAGAAAACATTGAATCCAGTATGGAACAGATCATCCTTCCACCAACTCCCATTAATTCCTATCCAATGGGATATCATGGACTAATTATTTACACTGGACAAACCTTTTGTGCCCCCTTGGTTGTGATATTAACAATGATACTACAAATTACACCCACAAAAGTTCAGATGTGTCAAAACAAAAACTTCCTGCCATCTACCCTCAGGACTCTAAAAACCCTTTGCCTGGTCTCACATGGCTACTACTCATCTATCAAAAATTCACCACCTATTTATTGTTTCTCAAAACCATGTTGTCTGATACCTCGGCCCAAACTCCTCCCCTCCCTAGAGAAGCAACAGAGATAAGAAGAGTTCAAGGAGGTCTTTATATGTTACGGAATCCTAGTCTACATCATTGCTGATATGGGAATGCAATTTACTTCGGTCTTTTCCAAAAAATAACATAAGTCCCAAGCTGAGAACAAATGCATGCCATTTACATATCTATGCCCAATGCAGTTGTTCTGGTTGTTCTCCTAAAGCTTCCCTTGCACAAGTTTATTGGTTAAAGAAAGTCCAAAATGTGGTCCTTTAAATATATTTAAATCAATTCAGCCTTTTACAAGACAATTATGCATTATTACTCAAACCTGTGACTTCTTTTGTTCAGAGGCAATAAAAAAAAAAGCTGACCCACCTCCAAAGCTGGAGATCAAGGGTGAACAAGACTAATACGAAGGTTACTTGAATTCAAGTGATGGAGCTGTTGCATGCATCTCTTAAGGCAGATTTTCATTTTGAACATCTTCTATGAAATGCTCCCAGGTCACCTTTTCCCAATCTTCAATTGTCCTATTCTTAGCTGAGAGTACTGGTATTGTCCTGAAAGTTCAACATGTTGTATGATCTAACATGCCTTTTTACTCATCATGGTTGTAAGAAGTGTCTATTTGAGTTATCGTATCCTTTCTGCCACCTCAAATCAGTCATTTTTCTCTGACCTCTATCATCAACAAAGTTCTGTCCTCAAAACTGCCGCTTACGAAGTTTTTTTTTTTTTTTATTATTATATCTGTGTAAAATCTAGGGACTGTTCTGCCTAAAAATTCAAAGGAGCCAGCAGTTTAGTGCCTGCTTTATTCTGGTCAGGGTCAAAGTGGGTCTGGAGTTAAAGGTCTCAGGAACACTGAGTGTGAGAATAAGTGCTGCATCACGATACAACACCTACCAGCAGGTTTTTGGGAAGTGGTAGGAAATCAGAGAAACAGAGAAACAGAGAAACCCATACCTACAATAGGAGAACAGACAGAACTCTCCACAGGTAGTAACCAGAGCTCTGAATTGAACTAGGAACCGTGAGACAGTAATGATGCCCACTGTATCAGCATGCTGCTCTTTAGATATATTTTCTTAGAATAATTTTACTTCAATTAATGTATAGATTTCGAACATAATATGCCAATTATCTACAAAGTCTTTTTTTAATCTAACAACAATGCATCTAGCTTTCAATTTGTCAGTGACATGAATGTAGTTTGTGGTCTGGGGAAGTAGAGAAAAACAGACAGAGAGGAAGGGGGGGGGGGGTTCAACTAATGAGAGAGAGAAGAACCAGACAGCACTGGTTAAACATTCTCCTATCTCATTAATGCTTAGTTATTAATTTCCATGAGATTGACTGCAGCCTTGTAATTTCCAACTGTAAATATTTCAGTAATATATATATTTCTGTAGAAGTCAGAAGAACTCATTATATTCCTAATAAATGCCTCATTTTGTTTTGCTCACTTTACTGCTATAGTGGTGAAAATCATCAAAACAGCAAAACATGGCCAAAGAACATCGACAAAGGATGAGCAGTCTGCTAAAATACTGTAGTGCCTCTTATATAAAAGAAACATACTGTAGACTGATCCTAAGATCTCATGTATCAACTATTTCCCCATGTTGTCTGCAGTTATTGAAGATATAACATGTCCTGGTCACTATTCAGCTACTCATAATGATAATAAACCACTTTAATTTAGACCCACGACATATTTTCATATTGAAATAATTGACCATTATATAAATAATTGTATGGATTAAAACATATTAGATGACATAAAGACAGTGCTGTGACCCCACCCTGATCATCTATGACTATTAAACTATATTTCAGATCTGTGGGAAATGCTATAAATTTTGGTTTGTTGGGAATCTAGATTTCCTGTATAGCATAGATCCTGTATAGATCCTGTATAGCATAGATCTCTTGGTTTGGCTGGGGACTTTCCTGTCACTATGACAGAATTTTCCTCAGGGGGCCACCCAGTAGAAGCTTGTTGATCTGATTCGGGGTCATCCGCTGGGATCAAATGGTCTCCACCCACTTCGCGGTGCAGTGGACTCTGCCCGAGTGGTTCCTGAAACCTAGCGGTGTGAACAAAGGGCCACTGGCAGAGAGGTGAGTCATGGTCTTTTACCAGTCTTCACCTTGTTTAGATTTTTGGGGCAGTGGTGGCTCAAGTGGTTAAGGCTCTGGGTTGTTGCTTGGAGGATTGGGGTTCAAACCCCAGCAACACCAAGCTCCACTATTGGGCAATTGAGCAAGGCCCTTAACCCTCTCTGTTCCAGGGGCACTGTATCATAGCTGCCCCTGCGCTCTGACCCCAACTTCCTCAGCTAGGATATGTGAAGAAAAGAATTCTGCTGTAATGTATGTGTGGCGATAATAAAGGCTTCTTCTTCTAAAATATTTTTTAAAAATAAATACAAATCATGATACATAACTTTCCTCTAAAATTTCAATATGCTATATAATATATTATATGCTTCCTAAAAATATCCATAAGGTTTTAATGCTGCCTAAAAGTGCTGCAGCTATCTAAAACAGTTGCGTTACTATTTTAAGGCAAATTACCACGACTCTACTGCCAGTTCATTTCAATGTCTCCCACATTCATACTCAAGTTTATGAATAATTATGAAAGTGCTATTTGCATTTAATATGGAGACTCGGTATTGTTGCACACTTATAATTCACTTAATTGCCTTCCATTAAAATGCCATCAGTGTTTCTTGCTAGTTTGCTATCATTTACTGTTTGGGATTGTGAGATGCAATTAAGCTTCACTCACTGAAAAAATCCTGTCATCCCAGAGGACACTGCCTGGTCCACCACAATTCTCATTACAATATTTTTTCTTTCATGCGCATCCTATCTGAGTGTAAGATATCACAGAGCAGCAGTGAGTGAGATTTTAGGAGCGACAGTTGAATGGAGAGGAGGCTGAAGCTGAGGAACTCAACAGGTGTTAATTATTTAATGTTGGGGGCATTTATATTATACTGACCTGAAAAGAAATGAAATTAATTATAATGAAATTATATGCACAAATGGAGGTGTAGCTGTACCAAGAAATATGTACTATAGGTGACTTTTCCATAGTGATGAATGATGATGTAGTTAAATCTTTTGCATCAGCTCATTCATGTGTAGGTCTCCAAAGTTTTTATTTAAGCTCAGATGCTATATTGAATGTAAATTGCTGGCTATTACTTGTGTCAGTGGAGTTATTGGTGTTTTGTGGATGATCAGGCAAGGTCAGAAAACATGGATGTTTACCTATAACCTAAACTGTCTTATTGATTTAATGGTAATTAAGGTTGCATGAGTAGAATTCATTTGTGTTTTTCTTCTTTTTTTTTTAGGTGCACTACACACACACACAAACACATCCAGACTCCTAAACACCTTAACCATATGATATGTTACCAGAGTAAAGACCCCTAATGAACAAGTGTCTATTCTGGTTAAGGTTTTATTTAAGGTTTTTATTTTATCCAGAGTTAGGTTTCGCAAAAGCATAAAGGGTTTCAATATCCATCCTAATTAATCTACATCTACAACTGAGGGAGTAATTTAGAGGGGAACACTGCATCAGTTAAAATTAATTTAGAAAGAACAGCATGCCATAAAACAAAGACATCATTGATTGTTACACATGGAAACCAGATGGATGTACATGCAATGTGTTTTTATTAGAGCTCACACACACACACACACACACACACACACACACACACACACACACACACACACACACACACACACACATCACATATGCCTTTCTTCTAATTACATCTAGGAGTGTGGCATGTGGTGAGGAGCAATTTGACCTATGAGTGATTGTTGCCCCACTACTCTGCATGTGTGTGTGTGTGTGTGTGTGTGTGTGTGTGTGTGTGTGTGTGTGTGTGTGTGTGTGTGTGTCTTGTGATACTAACACCATTTACTTATCATGGTTGTAAGGAGTGGTTATGTGAGTTGTCAAACGTTTCTGTCACCTCAAATCAGTCTGGTCATTTTTCTCTAACCTTCATCATCAACAAAGTTCTGTCCTCAAAACTCACTAGAAGTTTTTATTTGTAGTGCCATTCTGTATAAACTCAGGAACAGATGTGCATGAAAATCTCAGAAACCAACCGTGTATGTTTAATGTATGTTCATTCATTTATACACCTTCATTTCCAATTTTATACTGCTCAGGGTCACAGTGCGTCTGGAGTTAAAGGTCCCAGGAACACCGGATATGAGAATACATGCTGCTTCACGACACACCTACAATCAGGTTTTTGGGAAGTGGTAGGACACTAGAGAACCCGACAAGAACAGAGACAATCAGCCATAACATTATGACCACCTGCCTAATATTGTGTTGGTCCCCCTTTTGCTGCCAAAACAGCCCTGACCTGTCAAGTCATGGACTCCACTAGATCCCTGAAGGTGTGCTGTGGTATCTGGCACCAAGCTGTTAGCAGCAGATCCTTTAAGTCCTGTAAGATACAGAACTTAAAGGACTTACAGGACTTAAAGGACACTTTTGATAGATACTGACCACTGCAGACCGGGAACACTCCACAAGAGCTATAGTTTTGGAGATGCTCTGATCCAGCCGTCTAGCCATCACAATTTGGTTCTTGTCAAACTCACTCAAATCCTTACGCTTGCCCATTTTTCCTGCTTCTAACACATCAACTTTGAGGACAAAATGTTCACTTGCTGCCGAATATATCCCACCCACTAACAGGTGCCATGATGAGGAGATAATCATAATGTTATGCCTGATCGGTGTACAAAACTCATTACAAATTATAACCCGAGCTCAATCAAGTAGCTCAATCATAATATGGAGCAAGGGTCAATGTTCGGCAAAGGTTTATTAGGTTTCATAGAAAAATATTAAAAGAAATAAGAAATACAAAGGATTACCACCTGGAGGAAACTGTAAAAATATTAGGATAAATCTACATGTGACAAAATGCATAGATAACTTGAGTGTTCTTGTAGTGAAGTTGCAGAAAGCCCTGAGGCCTTGACATTGATCATGAAATGGTCGCTTATCATCTCATCCCAGTTTTGAGACTGGACACAATTTTGCAATGATAAATGTTAATATATGTGGCTCAGGCGAGGTTTATGTTAAAATGAACCATATTGCAGGCCAAAAATATGCTTATTAAACTCATTTATACAGTAGAATGTCTATGTAGTAATGTGTTCCCATGGGATTTACATACTTTTCTAGCATTTTTAATGAACAGATGAATTTGCTAATCTCAGATTGACACTGTAATTATTCTATTAATTAACAACTGAAACTGTGACTTCTTAACTTGTATCCATTAAAGGATCAATAAAAATGAAAGAAAAAGAGAATAAGCAGAATTTGCTAAGCACAAATAGCACAAAATGGTCAACATAATTAGTGGGCAGTAGGTACAGCTACCATCTGGACCGTCGTTCTCAAGGACAAAATAAAAGAGTGAGAAAGTAAAAGTCTCTGTGTCTCTCAATGACCATATTAGATGTTGCACTTCAGGCCTGAAGGCACACAGGGCTTTCAACTTCCTTTTGACACGTTATCCGCACAACCTTTTGCCTCAGATATGTATATTGTGTGAAGGAATGACATCATCACTTCTTAATTTTGCTTTTGACCTTTTGTTTTTTTTATCCTCCAGTCCTCCTTCACCTTGCTCTTCAACACTTTCTTTGTTCTGTCTATCCAGTCTAATACAGACCTCACATCAGCTCAAAGTGGGGCATAAATTTAGATGTGATAGAAAGGAGAAAAAACACATCAGTCAAAATGCAGAAAACACTTTCACTACCCAAGGCAGTTGTAGCTAGCACTGATGAAAGCGCTGAGAACCCGTATTTATTTATAGAAAAGACCAGATGGTGGCAGCTGCTAAAAAAAATCTTTTTATGCCGGTGCAAAAAAAAAAAAAAAAAACAACAACAGTGTAACAGTTGTGACTCTTTGTCTAAAATGCATCTGTGTTTTGGATACATGTGGAATAAATCATCCGCAGGTACTGTACATGACATCCTTCAGTACAAAAGCTCTTTGTTTGTTCCACTTTGTTAGGGTCTGTACTTTCATGTTCCATGACCTTCTGTTAGTGATGTGTGTATTCTAGAGGACCTGATACACAGACTTGACAATGCAGTATATTAATTTAAATCTGATCTCTCCTACAGAAACCAATCCAATCAATGACTTAGTAAAAAAGACTGAACTTCTATAATTCACAGCTCCTGTGATCTGATTGTAAAGACTTGATAAAACGTAATAAGACTCTTGCTATTTTAAGGCTCTTAACAGTCTGGCAGTCTGAATCCTGCTGCGATAATCAAGTGCAAATTGCTTTAGTAGGAACCAAGAGAGTTTCTCTTGAATTCATTGATACTGCATTTACCTCATTCAGTTTAACACTGTAACACACTCTGAAGAGCAAAGAAAAAAAAATCCAGTACAATTATTGACAGGCTGAGTCCCTCATTCGAATACTACTAAACCTTCTTGTAAAGTCCTAACACTGTACAATAAACACATACAGAGATACACACACACACACACACACACACACAGACATACTATGTGAAATTTCTCTAATTATATCTAGAAGTGTGGCATGTGGGGAGGAACAATTAGACCTATGAATGATTGCTGCTTCACTACTCCGTCCGTGTGTGTGTGTGTGTGTGTGTGTGTGTGTGTGTGTGTGTGTGTGTGTGTGTGTGTGTGTGTGTGTGTGTGATACTAACACCATATGGTGCTATATTTAAACAAAATGTGTAACTGACAAGGAAAGCTGCTGGCTTTAGGCAACATCTATTCTGGCTTAATGCTTAGGTTGCAATTACATTAATGAAATGAAAATAACTGAAGTGGACCTTGTACCAGATTTAGAAAACTCACAGTTCTTTGAAGTCAGCTTCTTGAATTATCACCAGTTGGTCCGTACAATTAATAAAATGTTCTGGCTTTTGGATGTTTCACCATTTTCTTTACACATCCAAAGCACATGATTGTGAGGACCTTCCATTGACATAGTTATTAATGAAGCTGATTAATTTTACGCCTGCACATAAATGTAAACCTAAACCTAATCTTAGAATCTTTCCTTTTGTTTGTTTGCTTGTTTTTTCTTCAACGTTGACAGATATACACTGCTGTCAGAATACTTACTTCCCACTAAGATATAAAGACATGACCACACACGCACGCACGCACGCACGCACGCACACACGCACACACACACTCACACTCACACTCATTAGAAGTCATGGCTATAGGCATTAAAGATTTAAGTTCTCATTTAGCTAGGAGGAGAGAAAGAACTAGGTGATAGAGAACAAATGATCTTTTTGTTTTGTCCCTCTCCTTTCGTCTAAATTAAAAATGAATGTCTCGAAGCAATGGTCTACTGAGACCTTGCTCCTGATCTCTGTGCCTCTTCATCCACATCTCTCTGTCCTCTCTCACTTCTGTTTCTCTCACACGAGTCGTAGCAGCTCTCACAACTCACTGTGCTCACACTCCTCATTGTCATCATGATAAATAGAGGAGTAGCAAAGAGCAGACGCCAAATCAGTTTTTAAAAAAGCCAAAGCTGAATAATTAATTATGCAGTCATCTGATTTTAAGGTTTTTTCCCCTAATCTGTTCATTCAAGATGACCATTTTTAACTGTAGAGACATGTTTAATCTGTTGTCATAATTGGAACATTATCAGACACATAAAGATCTTGTATATACATTTTTAATCAAATGGTTGATTTGGAAAATACTTAACATTGGGATAATATTTTTTAAAAAGAAATATTTCAGTTCAGTATCATTCCTGCTGAAACCCTTGTTCTTTTGGACTGACCTGCGCAATGCATGTGTGCAAATATATGCACATAGATTTCCACATGTAAATAAACAAGCACACACACACACACACACTGTATACACCAACCCAGGTAGATCAGGCTAATCAATTACATGTAAATCTTCTTAAGACCAAGCAGAAACATACATCTGAATAGTATTAATGTGCTCATATTCTTGGGCCTTGGGCAATGTTCCAAATCCTTTGCATGTCAGTGCACTAGAAGAAGAGGGGGCCAAATACATCAGTGTTTATTGGTTATGCCTGCCACGTTTTACTATACAGTGTTATTGTACCCCTTTCGGGCTTAGCAGTGCAAAGGTGCCCTCTGCAGCTGGGATTTGCATTCAGAGTGCCAGCTCTACCATGTTGTTTCATGGCTCTGGGGTCTCTGGGACCATCCTTAGCTACATTCATGTTAAGAGTGAGGGATCTTAAGGTCCAGCTCTACCATGTTGCTATGCAGCATATGAAGCAGTCTGCTTTTAGTCTTTAGACTCCAGTACTTAGCATTCTCTGCTGAGCACTCTGAAGCCCTGGTTAGGAAATAAGGAGGAAAATCTTAAAAGAGAATCATATTAGGTTGTTTTTTTTTACTCATTTTAAAAAACACCACCAGGGATCAACAAACTGTAATATGTTGACAGCAAATAAAATAGGCTTCATAAATGTATCTTTGCTGAGCCTCTGAAGATATATTTGCAAGCTCTTATCCTTTCTCTTGCAAGGCATAAGGGCTTTCAGGGCTTTCAGGGGTTGTGTGGGGAGTGGTAGCTCAAGTGGTTAAGTCTCTGTGTTGTTGATCTGAAAGTCAGGGTTCAAGCACAACCACTGCCAAGCTGGCACTGTTGGGCAATTGGGCAAATTCCTTTAACCCTCTCTGCTCCAGGGGTGCTGCATCATAGCAGCTCCTGTGCTCTGACTTCAACTTCCTCAGCTGGGATATGTGAAGAAAAGAATCCTGCTGTGATTTATGTGTGATGATAATTAAGGCTTCTTCTTCTTCTTACAGCCAGCTTATAAATCATCATAAAGATTTATGGATAGAGGATTGTGCCTTTATGATGGGAATGGTCCCCAGGAGAATTCTTTAACTGACTGCAAAATGTATGTTCTTCATGAATTTTTAAAGTAGAAATAGACAAAATATGCTATATGTTGGCACACATTAGATTTGTTTAGGTTTGTGTAGATTTAAATATGACCTAAATGGTAATTATTCACTTTTATCAGGTACAGATCAAGATAAATCCAAACACAATATCATAACCATTACATGAGTGAAACCCTAATGCCTACTTTAATCTTCCTAAATGGTGCAGTTCACGGATTTGTATAATAGGCAGATAAAACAATCATGACAATTTAATGATGAATATAATTTTGTTAGTGTGAGTAGTAATCTTATGTCAGATTCAGCGTAAATTTTACTGACAGCTTAAACAATTCCCACTCACGTTCTTCTTGACCACTAGAGACCTGCTCCTTCAGCCCTGTCAGCTTTCCACTCTCTCCTCCTCTATGTTTAGTAACACACTATTTACTATTTAACTCCAGATTAAATAGGAATCACGCATGTCCCAGCATATGTCAGTTATCCTTGTGACACAATGGCATCGCAACCTTCGAGGGGTGATACATTCTTAATAGCACTTTTGTACATATTAATGCACTCAGGTCTCAATTCAGGCGTTTCAATGTGAGATGTTTTTACCTCTGTTGGATAACCTTACACAGAATTTTAGTGGGTTGAAGATAACAAATTTTAGATGCTTGTGAACAAGCACTTGAGGCATCTCAGAGATTTTTTTTTTTTATGTATATTGTTTTATTTTTGTGTTCAATTATAAATATAAATTTTAATAGTGTTTTACTAGCTGAGCTTCTTTACCAAGTACCAAGTAGTGATGCAGTGCAACAAAATTCTAGGTCACATATTCCCTTTCCTGTTCATCATTATTTCGAAATCAAATCTATTGTATGCACCCCGAACCCAGTTCAATACTTCTAATTAATGTAGAGCATACGTTAGTGTGCATGTCTCAGACCTGTGTGTGTGTCGTATAGCAGGATCTCACTACAGTTTCTTTTAATGATGAGAACATGGCTATTAAACATCCTCTTTTTGGCAAAGTGGCTCCAGTGTATTTAAATTAGTGTCTAGTGTACAACAACTATTTTAAATCATGAGCAACTTCTAACTTGTTATATAGGCAGTGTAATAAATTTCATGATTTCTTAATTTTGCACAATTTAGTCATGTATAGATTTATATAGAGGCAAAACTGGTTAATTGAGTGAAAATCAACTTTGTACTGTGTGTGTGTGTGTGTGTGTGTGTGTGTGTGTGTGTGTGCGTGTGTGCGTGTGTGTGTGCATGTGTGTGTGCATGTGTGTGTGCATGTGTGTGTGCATGTGTGTGTGCATATGTGTGCATGTGTGTGCATGTGTGTGCATGCGGGTAAAGGAGAAATACTGAAGGAACAGGAAGGAAGAGTCCAGACATTCACAAAACTTATCAGACAAATATTCATTTTGTGTGGTTCTTTTTAGGAAAAATTTCATATGGCTCAGGTCATAAGCGCATCGTCCATCACTGCCACACCCAGAGACACAGTGTCCTTCTGGAGCCGTTGCCTGGCAACGAGGGCTGATTGAGTTTCGTTGGGTGTGTGTGAGTGTGTGTGTGTGAAACCTATTATGGTGTATACTTAAATTTAAAAACTTACACTTTTTTAAAATATTTTTTTAAAATAAATGTTTAGAAATACTGCCTGATACTTTGTGTAGTTTATGAAACATTAAACATGGTCCGAGCTGCATACATACATTTTCGTGTGTGTGTGTGTGTGTGTGTGTGTGTGTGTGTGTGTGTGTGTGTGTGTGTCTGTGTGTGTGTGTCTGTGTGTGTGTGTCTGTGTGTGTGTGTCTGTGTGTGTGTGTGGGCTGGTAGGTAAAGTTCAATGTGTTCTTCCCACTGTGATGCAGTGATATGAGTGTTAATAACCCTAATCGAATCTGACAGACAATAAAAGGTTCTCCCGAACTCCTAGGGTCTTTACACCTGTAGAAGTCTATGTGCAGGACAACACACCTCCTTTCTCTTTCACACATGCACACATAGGCACACATAGCAGTTGAGAGTGATGCTAATGGCTATGTAAGAGTTTATTTTGGGAAAAAAAAAATAGAGCTAGCGATAGATGGATTAGATATGTAGATAGACAGAGATGTAGATATTCAGCTTAACTCAGTTTACTTTAGATTAAAATATAAATAATCCTGTTTTGTTTTTATCAGACTTTGGTTCTATGTTGTAATTGTTTGCCTTACAAAGATATGAAAGTTAACATTAGGGTTAGTGATAAGGTTAGCACTTGCTTAGGTAAAACTTGCTTGATATGAACACAATCAAATCCCAGCCATTATATTTAATTGTATAGCAATCATTCATTAAATTATGAGTTAGTTGATTTAGTAGTAGATTTAGCTTGTTATCATGTAAGTTTGCTTTAATTTAACTTAACCTCTTATATTGTATATAGGCTTTAGGAATACTCTCCCTAATCCAATAAAAATTAGAGAGAGTTTAAAGTAACTATATCTAATAAAGGGGATAATTGGGTGGTCTGTCTCCACACGACAAGACACAGTATCCTTCTGTATCCTCCTTCATTTTGGTTTCCTGGCAGATTTGAAATACAGAATATTACCCCAAAAGCTTGTTCATGAATTATGATTGGTGGAACATGTTTTGATTATTTTCCTTCACCTTTTTGTCATATTTGTCAATGGCCTTGTTGTACCTTCGGGTTGAGGTTTATTTCTTCATGTATTTCATAAGACATAAATCTGACAGGGCGATACGTTGATGGCTGTATGGTTTATATTGTGTAAGATGTTTATCTCTAAAGAGAAAGAGTAAAGATATAAATTCCATCCATATGCTTTAAATACATAATGTAGATGGTTATACATGGTTTGGCTGTACTTCCTGATGCAACAGATGTGTTTTTCTTAATAAATATGATTCATTGCATGATTGGAATTGCTATTATTTCTCACTTCTTTGTTTTTTAATTCATGAATTTAATTTGTCAAGTTTCAAAGATTAGACAAACTGTTGTTGTTTACAAAAATTTATTCATACAAATCTTACAACACCTTATTTTTGACATTTTTTTTTTTTTAACTGGTGATCTCTTTTGCGGGTCCCATTGTTTTCTAATCTACTACTTATCTACACAAGAAATAGATTTGTTTATTTAAGATTAATCTAAAATAAGGCTTCAGGCGCTCTCAGACGTTACACACAGGATGAATTTCAGAAGTGTGAGTGTCCTATGATTTCTACTCGGCTATCAATCACACACTATGCATAATGAAGCTAAGACAAAGAACAGGAAATGGTGCAGGAAGTCAAACAAAAAAATCGAGTGGGCCAGGTGACCACTGAATGAAAATTATGTGATCCAGTGAAATGGAAAGAGTGTGAGCAGGTGATGTGCAGCATTGGAGGGCCACTAATGTGCCATCTGAGATTGGTGGCCATTTTTAAAGTCGAAGCAAAGGCACCCGAGCTGCAAGCTGCCCTCCTGCGTCACAAAGCCTGCAGGAGAATGCATAATTAAACAAACATTGATTTCACACTCACACCCTCTCTCTTACACTTTCACACATACATTCACTGCAGTTTTGAGTAGGTGTGCTTTAAGCAGCTCCCCCTAAGCCCCCACCCAACATCCTTTCCTTACTCTGCAATTTTACTCAATTCATTCTCATCTTGTTGCATACATAAACATTAACATTAGCAAACTGACTGTAATATGATTGCAATTAAGACTGTACGTAGCCTCATACAGCTGTGAAATCCTAATTAAGACTATTAGTATTTGCAACTAAAGAGAGAGATGTTACTCTAAAAGTACCCAGAAATCCCAAATCACATCTTTACACAAAGCAGTAAGATGAAAACAGGGAGAGATGAACATGGAAAACGCAGATATCTGGCATTAACAAGAGCAGATTTCAGGGCCAGATTTGTCAGGAAGGAGAGACTTTAATCTGTAAATCTATAAGTGCCCAGTGTGCTTTTGCAACAGAAGAAAAAATACAGAATAAAAGAATAGAAAAAAATCCCAGATCCAATTTTCCACCACCACAAATTCATAAGAAACATTTTACACACATACACAAACTCCATAACTATAACAGCAGAACTGTATGCTTGGAATAAATGAGTAAACACATTCACAAGCTCCCACTCGCAAGATAGAAAGGTGAGGAATAACAGCTTGGAAAATGGTAGATCAGGTGCTTGGATATACTTTTACAGAAATAGGAAAAGATGTGTAGTGACTCAGTGACAGAGACATATCTGAGAAGTCCTCTATTCTAGTGTGTACTGGAGAGTGTGTCACATTTACTTCATGAAAGGAACCCAGGAGCTATTTTCAGAGCAATCTTCTGAAGTGAGAACATACCAATGTGTGAAAATTAATGTGTTTATCAAGTAGAGTGTGAGCAGGTGAGAAAGGAAAGGAGTTGGCTCATGAAATTTAAGCTCTAGATGACAGAGGGGGAGAACGTCACGGGAAGAAAGAAGGAAGAGTGAGAGGCACTTTTCCAAAAAGTAAAGGGCTAAGGTACGGACCAGAGCCGCAAAGCCACTCACCAGGAGCCTCAGCCAGTTGCTCATAAATGCCTCAAACTCATCCCCATCCGGGAGCGCCCCAATGTCTATGCCTTGTAGAAATTGGTGCAAATCTAAGTCTTCAGGGCTGTTGTAAATAAAGAAGACTACACGCTTAATTTCAAGTTCCAACAAATAAAGAAGAGAGGTAACATTCAGTGCAATGATTGTCTTTAAGACAAATTTATTTACTCATACTCATAATGGTAGATTGATATATTTAAAAGACAAAATATCGGAAGCATACCCTTCAAGTGCACATACACTTTGTTAAAGGTCTAAAAAATAAATAAGGAAATATAGACTATATTTGGTCAGACTAAACGATTGGTCCACAAAGTAGTGTTGTGCTCTCAAGAAAGAAAGAAAGAAAGAAAGAAAGAAAGAAAGAAAGAAAGAAAGAAAGAAAGAAAGAAAGAAAGAAAGAAAGCAGTGTCATTATCAAAATATTCATTTCAACGTCTTTACTTCATACATAAAGTACATGTTTAAAAGAAACAACGGTCGCACTCTTCATCTCAACAAT
Organism: Hemibagrus guttatus; assembly: GCA_033459395.1. Taxonomy (NCBI): domain Eukaryota; kingdom Metazoa; phylum Chordata; class Actinopteri; order Siluriformes; family Bagridae; genus Hemibagrus; species Hemibagrus guttatus. Next base: position 26,521,969 of record JAUCMX010000005.1, on the reverse strand, counting down.
CTTGACTGACTCATGACAGCACAGAACAAGGTGGATTTAAGCGGCTGTGGGTTTTTGTGTGTGTGTGTGTGTGTGTGTGTGTGTGTGTTTTGAAAGCGCTAAAAGTAGGCGAATCGTCGTCCTTTGGTTCTAACTCTCTGTCTGTACCTTTTGCCGAGGACCGCGGCCAGATATTTCCGCACGGCCATTTGCTTCCGGTAGCGGCTGTAGCTGTCAGTGAACACGCCGTCCGAGTGGCGCTTAGCCAGAGCTTCTGCCTCCTCCATAGCGCTGCCTCCTCTAACAGAGAGAGAGAGAGAGAGAGAGAGAGAGAGAGACCCAAAACGCAGGTACGTTAGTGCAACATACGTAGTCCATCTTAAATAGTATAACAAAATGATGAAATGCTTTGTTGCTCTTGTGTGTGTCGCTTTAAGACTTAATAAACACTTGTTGGTTCATTGTTTGTTGGTTGTACTACTACCTCTTACACAATAATAATCAAACAAATAGATTATCATAGCGCTAACGTAACTGCGATGTACAATATGATATTTTCCCCCATCGGTTTTCTTCAGGTTTGGTTGATTGGTGGGGGTGGGAAATTAATTAATTACTTAGAATAATGCTCAGTTGTAATGAATTATTCATTTATTATTTAACGAAACACAAAGCTCTCTCTCTCTCTCCCCCTTTCTCTCTCTCCCCTTCTCCTCTCTCTCTCTCTCTCTCTCTCTTTTGTCATGTCCAGTTTTTTTCTCTTTTTTCTTATAATTTTTACTCGCATCGTTTTTTTTTCGTGGAGTATATGGCAGGTACACAGGGACAGAAAGAAAACATTGAAACATGAAATGACGGTGTGAGCATCCAAAAAAAGCGACAAGGGATCCAAACAGTACAGATAAGATTGCTGAGAGAGAGAGAGAGAGAAAAGAGAGAGAGAGAGAGAGAGAGAGGGAGGGACGACTGAGGGAGAGAGAGAGAGAGAGGGGAGAGAGAGAGAAAAGGAGAGAGAGAGAGAGAGAGAGAGAAAGAAGGTAGGGACTGAAAAGAGAGAGAGAGAGAGAGAGAGAGAGAGAGAGAGAGAGAGATGCGCTTACCCTACGCGTTTTGCCATCAGAGAATGCAGGTATTTCCGGGCTGATACCTGACCCAACGCTTGCCTGTAGGCTTTATTAAACATCCCATCTGCATGTCTTTCCGTTCTGGGGTGACAAAACGCCAAACATACATATGGTCACATTCCCTGCACGCCGAAATCGGCATGCTGGACCACAATGACTCAATCAGACTTTTCTAAAGCCGAGACAAAGCTCTTTGACATTTCACAAAACACACATGTATATCACGCACCGGTGAAAAAAAAAAAATACTGACAATACTACACTTATGGACAAGACGTTTAATGTTTAAATGAATGAAAGGAAATGAGAAGTGTGTTGAAATTTCACCTTTTTTCTGGAGGAGAAAATATCTCGTAGACATCATCCGTCCCTGAGGGGGAGCTTCTGAGTGCGATCTGCTCTGAGTCAAAGGCCATGTCTGCTAATGAAGTGCCATCTTCATCATAAGCTGCAGTCTCCAGCCTGCAATAAACAACATGACATTAGAGGATGCTGCTTTTACCTGCTTTTCAGAAATGCTTGCCTTATAGAATTAATCTGATCCGCGACACATCTGTGACTCAGGATGGAAAAACCAAGGGATTCCGTCTGTCATGCTATAAAAAAGTGACACTGATGATTAATAAACGTAAGCCGCTGAAATGACTAAGTGTTATATCCCCCAAATTAAAAAAGTTTCATTTCATTATAAATTTATTTACTCTAATATTACAGTATTAACTTTAACTCACGTTACTTTTTACGTCATTTTGATGTACAAGAAAATTAAAACGATAAATTGCGTTCTGTTATAAACTGATATATATTTATAATAGCATCCTTCCTATTGAAATTAGGGCACTGTTCGGAACTTTTCCCTTTACAGAAGCGTTGAATCCTGTTACCACTTTTATGGGCACCGCAAAAGAAACTCACAAATTATATTTCTCTTTGACCATAAGGACGCACCCTCGATTATGCTTTTGGTCCCTATTACCCTCGGCAACTAACTGTATAATGAAGTTCCATCCTTTGCCCTTAATTTCCCCCCGATTCCCACACCACTTTGCCGCGTTTTCCCTGGCGCATGGTCGTGTTGTCCTACCTGAGCGGCGAGGACGCACTGCACTGCACCAGGAGCGCGTAGATGAGGGAAACCTAAAGTCCCTCTGCTCCCCGACATGATCATTCTGTAGGAGAAAAAAAAAAGATTAGACCACACAATAACATTACACACACGTCGTAAAGGTGTTAACGCAAATGTTGTTATAAAAGGTTATAAGGAGTATCGGGAAAAAGGTCTAAAGTTGCACGGATGAAGCGCAGCAGGTGTCCCGGGTTCAACCACACCGAGAGAGGAGAAATTAAGCAATTAAGTCGAATGGATAATGGGATAGATTGCTGTATAAATCACTAGCACCATTTAAATCCTATCCAATTAGTTCTAAGCTAAAATATTTATTGAAATATTCATTCAACGTATTTTTGTTTCGCGCTAGAAGTTTTTGTCGGGCTTTGACATACCTACAGCGATGCAAATTGCGGGATGCAGTCCGGTGAGGCTGCGAGATAAAATCTCTCTCTCTCTCTCTCCCCTCTCCCTCTCTCTCTCTCTCTCTCTCTCTCTCTCTCTCTCTCTCTCTCAATACGGCGTTTCCCTCCCAATTCTTATGAAACTTAACTGTCGCGCTCCCTATTCTCTACCCACCAACAGCGCACAAGACTTCTAGACTTATAAGCGGCGGTACTCAGAGTTCTCCGCAACGCTGGACGCTAGAAAGATCGCCATCACATGTCCCACTATCACGACGGCAGTGCGAGTTTTATTGTGCTGTGGCGAGGCGAGCCCTTTTCACTCCCTGTCGACGTCACTCACCTCGTTCCACCAGGACCGACGCGCTTTCTTCGTCATTTACTTAGGCTGTACGTGTAGAAAAAAAAAAAAAACAAGAGAGACAGAAGCGATCATTTGACACCACAAATGAATGCTAATATTTGTCTTTTTTCTGGGATGGGGTGGTGTCTCTTGTGAGCAGGTTCAGGTAAACGCTCAATTACTCATCCCCCGCCTGCCCGGTGTACCGCGCTTGTACCGCGGAGCTGTCCATCATTCCGGAAATTGACCTTTTGGGATCATCAAACTAATTTAATCTCCTAGGATTGTATAGAAAGTGGTATTTCCCGTGCAACATACACCAGAAAGCACAGGCCACACACGGGGGTGGGGGGGGGGAAGTGGTGTAAGAGACTTTATAAACATCAGTGAAACATGCCATGCGCAACAGCCTGTATTTTCCAGGTTTATTTTTATTTATTAATTTATTTAGTTATTAGTCAGACTAAATGGAAGTTGTAGAACAATTTGTTTTAAAAAGAAAGAAAGAAAGAAAGAAAGAAAGAAAGAAAGAAAGAAAGAAAGAAAGAAAGAAAGAAAGATGAAATGCGTTTTATATTTTTTTTTTTTTAATATATATATATATAGAGTTATAGTTCAAGTCCATGGTCATATTTTTACACATCTGTTTGATGTGAGTGTAGCTGTCAAGCTTCCTAAAGGTCTTCATACTGATGAAAGGATTTTGTCTTAATTCAATCCTGCTGAGACTTCAGTGAATGAATCACTCGGTCTCTTACGTCATGTGGTCATGTGACGAATATTCCCGAGTACTAGCTGATGAACTTCAGTAAAAGTTCTAGGAAGGACTCTGGACTCTGGGAACGATCTTTTTCTTCAGGTCTCAAATGGAATAGAGCTCAAATTTCTTGACCGCGCGCGCCATCCAGTGTTTTACACTAATAAATACGTTATTGAATGTATATATGCATGAGTAATTGGGTATATCAATCATGGGAGGTGTGTTATTAATAATGGAAATTTAAAAAAAAACAAAAAAAAACTGGATGATATAGTTGCAGGAAGTGAGCTCTGTGCTTTGTAGCCTATTCCAGTTGTCTGATAAGCCTAAGCAAAATCTATAAAACATTATGCTGTATCATATCGTGTTCTCCAGCAACAGCCCTACTCTAGAGTCTTGTTCTGCCTAAATCCCTAGAGAACTCTGTGAGCTGCTCTTCCCCGAAATAAAACCGCACCGGTAAATAGCCCAAATCTAATACTGGAGTCACCATCAATATCCCAGCGGCATGACAACCTCAAACAGGGAAGCAGTAAACATGCCGGAGTCCTGTCATGCAACTGATAAGACTGTATTTACTTCATTATTTTTTGATTCACAAAAGGATGTTTAGTCTAGAGACTTTTCAGATAGGATCTGGTTACAGCCTCAGATTAGATTACTTAAGAATTTTGTAAATGTGAGCTATTTCATGAGCAATAAGATGAGCTACTGTAATCTGTTGTAAACTGTAGACTCTCTCTTTCGCCCTCTCTCTCTCTCTCTCTCTCTCTCTCTCTCTCTCTCTCTCTCTCTCTCTCTCTCTCTCCACACACACACAGAGAGAGAGAAAGAGAGAGAGAGAGAGGGGAGAGAGAGAGAGAGAGAGAGAGAGAGAGAGAGAGAGAGAGAATTAATGAATTTGAATGAAAGTAATTGCATGCTTGCGTAATTAAGTGCAATATTTAATTCTCCAATTGAGAGCATTTTTGTTTTGGCACCATGGAAAAGAGTGATCTTACATCCTCCCCCTCTTTCTCTCTCTCTCTCTCTCTCTCTCTCTCGGTGTCTCTTTCTTTCTCTCTCTCCTGTGACTCAACTTTAACACAGGCATCTTCTTTTGTGGCTTGTCACTGCTGGATGCCAAGAAATTGTCAGTGCTACATGCCACAGCCAAGTCAAAAAGGTTATTTACTTACTCAGAGGTCATTAAACAGATATACAGTAGAATTAACCCATTTAATCTTGTACTGATTCTGTTCGAGAAAAACTGTATAATATGAATAGAAAATTTACAAATAGTATGAGGTGTTTCTAAATTATGCATGTTGCTGGATTTGAGTGAGCTCAGACAGGAAATATTCATTACATGTCCAGTAATCATAATACCCCAATGACATCATAACTATTTGGTTTCCTAACAGGCAAAATAAATAAAGAACAAAAATCAACATGCTTATCAAATTATGTTACTGGTTTTTAAACATTTTGTTGTGTAGCTACATGCTAGAAGGATGAATGAGATTTACACACTCACAAACTGCCTTTGGTTTCTGGGTCTGTGGGAATATTGGTGAATCTTCCAGGAGATACTAGTGTCTATTCAATTCAATTCAATTCAGTTTTATTTGTATAGCGCTTTTAACAAAGAGCATTGTCTCAAAGCAGCTTTACAGAACATAAGAAACAATAAACATACAAACAAACAGTCCTAGATGTTAGACAAAATTTTCCCTAGTGAGCGAGCCTGAGGTGACTCAGGCGACTGTGGCAAGAAAAAACTCCCTCAAATGGTATTAGGAAGAAACCTTGAGAGGAACCAGACTCAAAAGGGAACCCATCCTCATCTGGGTGACACACGGAGAGTGTGATATGAACAATGTCCTTTCTGCATTAGTTGTGTGGTGCAGATACAGCATGTGTTATGTGTAAAATGTCCACATAGGGTTGGCAGTGCTGCTTTGATTACTCCAGTCCTCAGAAAGCAGAACCCGGCTGGAGCTGGTCCATCTCTGGATGCTACCGGAGCTGGCATAATCTCTGTGTGACTCGGGGATGGGTAGAAGAAGGGAAACAAATGGAAAGGGATTAGCGTAGCTGCTATTTATAATATTAGGAGGCACTAGATGATGATGTGCATTTAATCGGATGTATTGGAGTACAAGGTTATGGGATGTATTAGGTGTATGCCTGGCTAAAGAGATATGTCTTTAGTCTACGTTTGAACGGGGAGACTGTGTCTGAGCCCCGAATACTGTCAGGAAGACTGTTCCAAAGTTTAGGAGCTAAATACGAAAAAGCTCTACCCCCTTTTGTAGACTTTGATATTCTGGGAACTACCAGAAGTCCGGAGTTTCGAGATCTTAAGGAGCGTGATGGATTGTAATGTGTTAGAAGACTGGCTAGATACGTGGGAGCTGAACCATTCAGAGTCTTGTATGTAAGAAGTGCTAGTTTATAATCAATTCTAAACTTAACAGGTAGCCAGTGCAGGGATGATAATATTGGGGTTATATGGTCATACTTTCTTGAACTGGTAAGGACTCTAGCAGCTGCATTCTGGACTAACTGTAGCTTGTTTATTGAAGATGCAGGACAACCACCAAATAACGCATTACAATAGTCCAGTCTGGAGGTCATGAATGCGTGAACTAGCTTTTCTGCATCAGATACAGATAAAATGTTCCTAAGCTTGGCGATATTTCTGAGGTGGAAGAAGGCTATTTTTGTAATGTCGAAAATATGTTTTTCAAAGGACAAACTGCTGTCTAATATTACGCCCAGGTCTTTCACTGTAGAACTATTAGTAATAGAACATCCTTCTAAGTACAGGTTGAATTTTGAGAGCTTCAGTGTACTGGTTTTTGGACCAATCAGTAATATCTCCGTCTTATCAGGATTTAGTAATAGAAAATTATCAGTCATCCAGTCTTTAATATCTTTAACGCACTCTGTTAATCTAGACAGTTTAGATATTTCATCTGGTTTTGATGAGATATATAACTGTGTATTGTCAGCGTAAAAATGGAAACTAATCCCATGCCTTCTAATAATGTTGCCTAAGGGAAGCATGTATATTGAGAAAAGCAGAGGTCCTAAAACTGAACCTTGTGGGACCCCATATTCCACTGGCATTACACTGGACATTTCTCCATTTAAATCTACAAAATGGTATCGATCAGACAGGTAGGATCTGAACCATTTTAATGCCTGTCCCTGAATACCTATGTAATTTTGTAAGCGGTCTACGAGAATGTTATGATCTAAAGTGTCGAATGCAGCACTAAGATCAAGTAAGACTAATATTGAGATGAAGCCTTGGTCCGAAGCTAAAAACAGGTCATTTGTGATCTTAACTAGTGCAGTTTCTGTGCTATGATGGGGCCTGAAACCTGACTGAAATTCTTCAAGGATATTGTTTTCCTGTAAGAAGGAGCATAATTGAGTAGACACAACCTTTTCTAATATTTTAGATATAAAGGGAAGGTTTGAAATCGGTCTGTAATTTAATAAGTCATTAGGGTCTAGTTTAGGTTTCTTAAGAAGAGGCTTAATAACTGCCAGCTTGAAAGGTTTAGGGATGTGACCTAAACATAACGAGGAATTAATAATGTTGAGGAGAGGGTCTCCAGCTGTGTGTATCACTTCTTTCAGTAATCTAGTTGGAATTGGATCTAACAAACATGTTGTTGAATTAGCCGTGGTGATAAGTTTATACAGCTCTTCCTTCCCTATACCTGTAAAGCATTGTAGTTTTGAATGTGCAGCTTTAGGCTGGACTAGATCACCGGATGCTGTCAAAGGTTGAACATCCATTATTTTGTTCCTGATACTATCGATTTTGTCGGTGAAAAAGTTCATAAAGTCCTCACTATTAAGCTGTGATGGAGTACTCTCTTCAGATATCTGATGTTTTGTCAATCTAGCCACTGTACTAAATAAGAATCTGGAATTGTTTTGGTTTATTTCTATAAGTTTGCTCAAATGCTCAGCCCTAGCAGCTTTTAGAGCCTGTCTATAGTTAGACATACTGTCTTTATAGCAATTCTAAAGACTTCTAATTTAGTTTTTCTCCATTTTCGCTCTAGGTTACGGGTTGCTCTCTTGAGGGCGTGAGTATGACTATTATACCATGGTGCAGATGTTTTATCTCTGACCCTTTTTAATCGGATGGGGGCAACAGTGTCTGTGTGTATGGTCTGTGTTAAGATGGATCTGCAGAACCCCAAGTCTTTCCTTCTAGCTCTTTGCATTAATCAACCATTTTGCTCATTTTTGACTTGTTTGGAGCTTACTATACAGGTATATACTGACTATCTCTGTCCTTTGTGCATTTGTGTGACAATGAGAAGGGTTAAGAGAGCGTATAAAGAATACTCCACAGTCTTTTTTCTCAAATTATTCAAAAGTAACTTATATTCAAATCACAATATATTGTATAACATTTGTATTTGTGAACACTTTAAAATGATGCCACACCCTCCTAAAAGGACCCACAAACGTACCGTACCGAGACAACATCATGAGGTGGTCTGAATACGGTTTGTTTGTGGGACCTTTTGTGGTTCGTTAAATCTGAACACAAAAACAAACCAGTTCGCTTTGCTTTTCATCATGCTAGAAGTACCTGTCATATTTCATCACTACTAAAACCAAAACTTTTCTCATTGTCTAGTTGTATGGTCATAGGGGGACACCACTGCACTTGATATTTAAGAAGAGGTTTGCATTACACATAAGCTATCTTCTATAAATCAGCAATCCTTAAAGAATATGAAAGTGTCCCTATTTGTGCAAACAGAGGTTACAACAGAATGGCACTGCAATGTCGTGTCAAAGTAAAGGAGTTATTTCAGAAGTACAGAAAAAATATATCAACAGATAGCTGGGGTCTAAGACCTTTAGTGTTGTGATGTAAACAACAAGGGGTCTGAGGCCACAACAATGCTAAAGAGGAACAAAAAGACGTCCCTTTCTAAGAACGGCGAAAACAATGAGATCACATGCAGCTGGTTCCTTTAGTTATTCTAGTTAACTTTAACTGAAATGAGTGTGGCTTATTTAAGTATATTTATGTACAGTTCAATGTATTGGCCCCCATTAAGTACTCTGTGCACACACACACACACAAACAGGGACAATTTAGTTTAGCGTATGCACTTTTATGTATTTTTTGGATAGATTAGAGGAAACCGGTGAACCTATAGAAAGCCCACATAAATACAGAAAGAATATACAGAATTCCATATAGATAATAGCCTGAATTCAGGAATAAACTAAGGACCCTAGACCTGCGAGCCAGCAGCACTACCCACTATATCACTGTCATCCACTCTTGCTAATGGAAAGATAAAATACATTTTATTTTCATTTTTTCTATATTTCTTTATATTCATGCTTCTCACTGCTTGAGAATACTCCAGTCAGCATTGGTTTAAAGCTGTGAGACCACTTCTTATTAACCACTCAGTTTATTTTGTTTTTGTTGTTTTCTCACACAGCTATGACTAACATTCTTTCAAAAAAAAAAAAAACCCCACCTAATCAGAGTGTGCTACCTGGAATTATGTGCATGCTTTGGTGTGTACAACGAACAGGTTGAAGAAGGCTGTGAGTGTGTTAGTCAGACCGCAGGCTCCCACAGCCTGCCAGCAAATTTACTGACTTGTTTTTCAGTTTATTCTCTAATACATACTGAACATTATGGATGTAAAGGATGTAAAATCTAAATGAAAACTGATTAAATTAACTATTTTGGGAATTAATCTAGAAACACAACCAAAAAAAAAGATAAATAAATAAATAAAAACTAAAATCTTTTACATACGTCTTCAGACACTTTATATACTACTTTGTAGCAGCAGCTTTGACAAATATTTCAGCTACAAGTCTTCTTGGCCAAATCTGTACCAGCTTTGCACACCTACATCTAGATAGTTTCTCCCATTCCTCTCATCAGATCCTCTCAGACAAAATCTGTCCTGAAGCCACTCCAGTGTTCTCATAGCTGCATGCTTTGGGTTGTTGCCATGCTGAAAGATGGATGTGAATTTGTGTGTACTCTGGAGTAAGATTTCTTCAAGGACCATTCTTTTCTCATTTCTGAATAATCTCTTGGTGGTATTACCCATCCAACTGGCTTTTGCCAGAAGTAACACTTAGGGTCCATAAAGAGAATCGTCTTCCTCATGCTCTCACTGTCTTTTAAGTGCCTGCCTTAAGCCTTATGCCTTACTCAGGAGAGGCTTCCATCTTTGGACAGACAGCTACATCTGGGATGATCTCTTTGGCAGTTTCAGTTTCTTCTATTTCACAACAATGGAGCCCACTGCGTAACCTCCTGGTAACATTCAAAGATTTAGTAATGGTTTTATACCCTTTCCCAGATCTAAAAAAACAATTTGGTTGTGGAGGTCATTTAAGAGTTGGCCTGACATTCACTGTGAATTGTGAGACCTTCTTTATCATGACCAATCAGATTAATTTGAAACACATTCTTGATTTTTCATGATGAAGCTAAGGAAATGTATAATTGTATCCTTTTAATATTATTCCTCTATCATTCAGTTCCAGCTGAAATGAATATGTAAATGTGTGTATAATAAAATGGCAGACCATTCATGGTGTCTTCCTACCTCATTCCCAGTGTTGACAAGCAGAAAAAAATTACTTAAGCAATATTGCACTCACAAGAGTTCACTTATATTGAATATTAAGAGGTAATCACAGCCATGCCTTTATTCATTTTCCTAGAATGTACACTATATTGGAAAAAATCTAGCCATGGGGGTCACAGTCCAGTGACTTCTGTGCCGGTCCCAAGCACGGATAAATAGAGAGGGTTGCATCAGGAAGGGCATCCGGCATAAAACATTGCCAAATTTAAGCATACGAATCATCAGTACTCTGAATTTCATACCGGATCGGTTGAGGCCCGGGTCAACAATGACTGCCATCGGCGCCGTTGACCTACAGGGCGCCGGTGGAAATTGGGCTACTGTTGGTCGAAGAAGTGGAGGAGGGAGGAGAGTGCGCAGACAGAGAGAGAAGAGGAAAGGTAAGCGTGTAGGACCGAGCATAGGAACTCTGAATGTTCGTACTATGACAGGGAAAGGTAGAGCGCTGGCTGATATGATGGAGAGAAGGAAGGTGGATATACTGTGTGTACAGGAGACCAGGTGGAAGGGTAGCAAGGCTCGTAGTATAGGAGCAGGATTCAAGCTGTTTTATTATGGTGTGGATAGAAAGAGAAATGGGGTAGGTGTGGTCCTGAAGGAGGAGTTTGTGAGGAATGTTCTGGAGGTGTTCTGAAGAGAATAGACAGGAATACAAGGAGTTACAGCGCAGAGTGAAGAGGGAGGTGTCTAAGGCCAAGCAGAAGGCATATGAAGAGTTGTACACTAGGTTAGACACTAGAGAAGGAGAGAAGGACTTGTACAGGTTAGCTAGGCAGAGGGATCGAGATGGGAAGGATGTGCAGCAAGTTAGAGTTCTTAAGGATAGAGATGGAAGGGTGCTCACAAGTGAGGAGAGTGTACAGAGGAGATGGAAGGAGTACTTTGAGGAGCTGATGAATGAGGAAAATGAGAGAGAAAAAAGAGTAGAAGGGGTGAACTCTGTGGAACAGAAAGTAGATAAGATTAGAAAGGATGAAGTCAGGAAGGCTTTGAAGAGGATGAAAAGTGGAAAGGCAGTTGGTCCTGATGACATCCAGGTGGAGGTCTGGAAGTCTCTAGGAGAGGCAGCAGTGGAATTTTTAACCCAGTTCATTCAAGAGGGTTTTAGCAAGTGAGAGGATGCCTGAGGAATTGATAAGAAGTGTGTTAGTGCCGATCTTTAAGAATAAGGGTGACGTGCAGAGTTGCAGCAACTATAGGGGGATAAAGTTGATGAGCCATACAATGAAGCTATGGGAAAGAGTAGTGGAAGCTAGGTTAAGGAAGGCAGTGGAAATTTGTGAGCAGCAGTATGGCTTCATGCCCAGAAAGAGCACAACAGATGCAATTTTTGCTATGAGAATTTTGATGGAGAAGTATAGGGATGGTCAGAGGGAGTTGCACTGTGTGTTTGTAGACTTGGAGAAAGCGTATGACAGGGTGCCAAGAGAAGAGCTGTGGTACTGTATGAGGAAGTCAGGAGTAGCAGAGAAGTATGTCAGAGTGGTGCAGGACATGTATGAGAGGAGCAGGACAGTGGTGAGGTGTGCTGTAGGTCAGACAGAGGAGATCAAAGTGGAGGTGGGACTGCATCAGGGATCGGCTCTGAGCCCCTTCCTGTTTGCTATAGTGATGGACCAGTTGTCAGAGGAGCTCAGACAGGAGTCTCCTTGGACGATGATGTCTGCAGATGACATTGTGATCTGTAGTGAGAGCAGGGAGCAGATGGAGGAAATCCTGGAGAGGTGGAGGTTTGCGCTGGAGAGAAGAGGAATGAAAGTCAGTCGTAGTAAGACTGAGTACATGTGTGTGAATGAAAGGGAGGGAAGTGGAACAGTAAGGTTACAGGGTGAAGAGGTGAAGAAGGTACAGGAGTTTAAGTACTTGGGGTCAACAGTCCAGAGTAATGGAGAGTGTGGGAAAGAGGTAAAGAAGCGAGTGCAGGCAGGTTGGAATGGGTGGAGAAAGGTGTCAGGAGTTCTGTGATAGGAAAATATCAGCGAGAATCAAGGGGAAGGTGTACAGGACAGTGGTGAGACCGGCCATGCTGTATGGTTTAGAGACAGTGTCACTGAGGAAGAGACAGGAGTCAGAGCTAGAGGTAGCAGAGCTGAAGATGTTGAGGTTCTCTTTGGGAGTGACAAGATTGGACAGGATTAGGAACGAGTACATCAGAGGGATAGCTCATGTTGGACGTTTGGGGGACAAAGTTAGGGAGACCAGATTAAGATGGTGTGGACATGTTCAGAGGAGGGAGAGTGAGTATATTGGTAGGAGAATGTTGGACATGGAGCTGCCAGGCAGGAGGCAAAGAGGAAGGCCAAAGAGGAGGTATATGGATGGAATTAATGAGGATATGAAGCTAGTGGGTGCAAGTGTTGAGGATGCAGAAGATAGGGATAGGTGGAGAGAGATGATTCACTGTGGTGACCCCTGAAGGGAAAAGCCGAAAGAAGAAGAAGAAGTACACTATATTGGCAAAAATTTTGGGACACCCCTCCAAATCATTGAATTCAGGTGTTGTTTTTCAGGGGTTGAGCTTGGCCCCTTAGTTCCAGTGAAATGAACTCTTAATGCTTCAGCATACCAAGACATTTTGCACAATTTCATGCTCCCAATTTTGTAGGAACAGTTTGGTGATGGCCCCTTCCTATTCCAACATGACTGCACACCAGTGCACAAAGCAAGGTCCATAAAGACATGGATGAGTGAGTTTGGTGTGGAGGAACTTCACAGAGTCCTGACATCAACCCAATAGAACACCTTTGGGATGAATTAGAGCAGAGCCAGTGAGTCAGACCTTCTTGTCCAACATCAGTGCCTGACCCCACAAATACGCTTCTAGTGGAATGGTTAAAAATTCCCATAAACACACTCCTAAACCTTGTGGAAAGCCTTCCCAGAAGAGTTGAAGCTGTTGTAGCTGCAAAGGGTGGAACAACTCCATATTACATTCATGTGCATCTAAAGGCAGACGTCCCAGTTTTGGAATGGTTCACAGTCTCCGCTCTAATTTATCCCAAAGGTGTTCTATCGGTTTGAGGTCAGGACTCTGTGCACTGGTGTACAGTCATGTTGGAACAGGAAGTGACCATCCCCAAACTGTTCCCACAAAGTTGGGAGGATGAAATTGTCAAAAATGTCTTGGTATGCTGGATCTGCTGCTAACGTCTTCTGCTAACATCTTGGTGCTAGATACCACAGCACATCTTCAGGGATCTAGTGGAGTCCATGACTCAACAGGTCAGGGCTGTTTTGGCAGCAAAAGTGGGACCAACACAATATTAGGCAGGTGGTCATAATGTTATGCCTGATCGGTGTATGTATATTCCTTGTTCTGAAGCTATACCAATGATGAGTTGATGAGGGCGAGAAAAACTGATGATTTGTTCGTTTACAGCTAAATAATAAAATCTTTGCTTATCCATCCAACCTTTACTGAGACAGCTATAGAATAGCCAATAATCGCGTTAGGGGGGCGGGATATGTGGTCCAAGTTCACCTGTTTCCCCAAAGCAGTTCAAACTCTTGACAAGACGACGAAATGCTGAAATCCATCATCACCAAAGTCACAGTAGGCGATGTGAGGTTTCCCACGTCTTTGGAGCAGCATGGATCAGACGCCATGGTTTGTATAAACACAATCGATTTTTCGCACTTTTTGCAGATTCAGCACAAAATTCAGCAGACTTCCGTATAACAAAGGGAGTGTTATATAAATATAATATGTGTTCATTGGAATTAAGTAAAAAAAAAAAAAGCAGGTTTTATGCGTTACTAATCGAGGTATGATGATTTAAAGGTTTTCAGTACACTGCGTTTAACACTTGGACCGTCACTGTGTGTGTCATGTGATCTGTTTCAGCACACAGACCCGGACTACTCTGTGGCTTATGTTGTGATTGACACAGACACTGAAAGTTTTAAAGGATTTGGGTTGACATTCACGGTGGGAAGAGGCACTGAAATTGGTGAGCTCCGGCAAAATAATAAATCTGCCTTCATTATATATTATTATATTGTAGCCTACAGCAGCATTGTGGCAGTCTGTAGAACTCCTGCTTCCTGTTTCTGCCAGTTTACAGCTTTGTCTGTAAGAAGGCGCCATCTTGTGGTACTATTATTATTATTATTATTATTATTATTATTATTATTATTATTATTATATAATATTGCTGCATATTTATTTTTTAACAAATACAGACACCTAATATTAAATAAAAATCTATAATCTATAAGTAACAATAATAATAATTAGTAGTAGTAGTAATTATTATTATAAGCATTTTATAAACATATTATTATTATTATTATTATTATTATTATTATTATTATTATTATGTAACATCTGTAAATCTATGTATGAAAGAAAAATATATATATTTATACATATCTATATTATTTGTCACTATTCCAAACATAATTATTTTAATTATTCATTCATTCATATTCATTAACCTCAAGTTAATCTTGCTCAAGTTTGTGGTGGATTTCTAAGCCTATCCTATGTGTGTGAGGCAGGAATACACACACACAGACACACACACACACACACACACACACACACATATTTCTAGGATGTTTCAAGGATATTTCTGTGGATCTGTGAAACAGTAACACTACTCACTGAACCACTGTGTCACCCTATACATTATTATTTATTATTATATTAATTATATTATTAAATAATAGTAATAATAATAATAATAACAATACACAACAATAATAATAATAAATGAATACATTTGATGACATTAACATGTTTAACATTTAATAACAATAATAATTATTAGTAGTAATTGTTATTATAAGCATTTTATAAACATTATTATTATTATTATTATTATTATTATTATTATTATTATGTAACATCTGTAAGCATAGTGTTTTCAAAGAAAATAAAAAAAAATGTACAAAAGAAAAAATATATATTTATACATATGTATATTATTCGTCACTATTCCAAACATAATTATTTTTAATTATTCATTCATTCTTATTCATTAACCGTGTTATCCTGCTCAAGTTTGTGGTAGATGTCTAAGCCTATCCCATTTGATGACTAACATATATAACATTTAATAACAACAATAATAATTAGTACACATACACACACACATAAACACACCTATATTTTTAGGATGTGGGAGGAAATGTGAGAAACTTGACCATTTGATGACAGTGCAAAGAAAATTCACACAGAGATTAACCAAGCTTTTGATCAAATCCTGGATCTGTAAAACAGTAACACTACTCACTGAACCGCTGTGTCCTATAATAATAATAATAATAGTAACAACAATAACAACAACAACAAACAACAATAAACAATAAGAAATTATTAGTAACAATAAACTAATACATTAGATGACTAACATAAATATCATTTAATGATAATAATAGTAATGATTATTTTAAGCATTTTATAAACATCTAATTACTATTATTATTACTTTTTTTTAAATGCTGTCTAAATACTAGAGTCACAAAAATAAAAATAAGCAGTTTTTTTGTGGTACTGTTCTATTCCGGTTGAAATAGGATTTTTTACCTCAGGTTATTATTGTTTCTCTGTGTAGTTGTGTGTGCCGTAAAGGCCTTGTCAGCTTTGGTGATTGGAAAAACATTGGAGGAGATAGTGAGTGACTTTAGAGGATTCTACAGACTCCTGACAAATGATGGGCAAATGAGATGGGTAAGTAACCAAGCTTGTGAAGGCATATAGACAGTTAGAACCACATTTACTGACTTTACATTGTGCCAGATTGGTCCAGAGAAGGGGGTCATCCAGCTGGCAGTAGCTGCCATCCTCAACGCTATCTGGGATATGTGGGCACGTGCAGAGGGCAAGGTGAAACTTTTCAGTTCACACATTATATCCTTTTTTATTATTATCTTCTAAAACGTCTGTAGTTTTTGACAGAAAGATAGAGTAAAGTTTCCTATACTCTTGATAGACTGATCAGCCATAACGTTATGAGCACTGAGAGGTGAAGTGAATAAGACTGCTTATCTCCTCATCATGGCACCTGTTAGTGGGTGGGATATATTAGGCAGCAAGTGAACATTTTGTCCTCAAAGTTGATGTGTTAGAAGCAGGAAAAATGGGCATGCGTAAGGATTCGAGCGAGTTTGACAAGGGCCAAATTGTGATGGCTAGACGACTGGATCAGAGCATCTCCAAAACTGCAGCCCTTGTGGAGTGTTCCCGGTCTGCAGTGGTCAGTATCTATCAAAAGTGGTCCAAGGAAGGAACAGTGGTGAATCGGCGACAGGGTCATGGGTGGTTCATTGATGCACGTGGGGAGCGAGGCTAGCCCGTGTGGTCCGGGTCAACAGACGAGCTACTGTTGCTCAAATTGCTGAAGAAGTTAATGCTGGTTCTGATAGAAAGGTGTCAGAATACACAGTGCATGACAGATCAAGGCTGTTTTCGCAGCAAAAGGGAGATCAACACAATATTAGGCAGGTGGTCATAAAGTTATGCCTGGTCAGTGTATGTACCAATGGAACTGAACCCATTGCAGATATGCAGTAGTAAAAATACAAGATTCTGATTCAGTGACATGAGTTCAAATATCTATAACTTTAACCCTGTAATGTCATTTTGTTTTCATGAATGCAGCCCCTCTGGAAGCTCCTTGTGGACATGGTAAGAAGACAGTATAACCTTAGTATTCAGATCTTCTCAGGGTGTGACAGGCTTGCTTCTGTGTTTGTGTTAACATATTGTGAGAAGGTTAAGAGAGATTTGTAGAAGTGGGGTGTGGTCTGTGTATGTGAGTGTATGTGTGTGGTTTCACAGGACCCAAGGCAGCTTATCCGCTGTATAGATTTCACTTACATCACTGATGCGCTCACTGAACAGGAAGCATTAGGTAAGGTCATTAGTATTATTAAATGATGTTTACACAGAGTTATGTGACCCCTTTTTGGCTTAGAAAGCTTTTTCTGTCTCTCTCTCTCTCTCTCTTTCTCTATCTCTCTCTCTCTGTCTCTTGGGAAATAGATATCCTGGAAAAGGCCAACAAGGGAAAGCAGGAGAGAGGTAGGAAACTCATGTTCTGATTAATTTTTGGATATAACAGATATCTAATGGAAGTTAGGTTATCACATACATGCACTACGTAGTAGAACCAAACATGACGTCACACAGAGAGTATGCCTACTCGGAGAGCAGCAAAGTATAAGAAGAGCTACGTGAACTACTTCTCTGCAAAAATGATGAGAAATGAAGTAAAAAACTGGTCAACTACATATTCAGCGCTGCTCCTAAATCATGGTCAAGAATTCTTAATAATCTTATTAAAACTGGGCTAAAATATCAAGATTTCCTGCATGAGATAATCATTGTGATGAACATATTTGTGTTACACAGCTATTATGGGCACATTTTCTAATTTCATTCACTTTTGCCTGAAGTTTTTTCACAGTGTTCCTTTTACAGTTTTTCACAGTAGAGTACAGTGGAATCACGCAGTTGTCTAACTTCATTTCTAATTCTTTGTGACTTTCACTAGCAACTTACCATTCAGACCATACCATACAACCATATCAGCATGTTCCACTAATCATGACATTATGACCCCTTTGATCCTTGTAGAGGACCAGATGCTGAAGGAAGGATATCCAGCCTACACCACATCCTGTGCCTGGCTAGGATATTCAGATGAACAGCTCACACAGGTGTGTCTGTGTTTTGATCATTGATTAATGAGAAACACTACGGAATGTAAAATGTGAGTGTGCATATGTATTCAGGTTAATTATACTTGTGTATGTGTGTGTAGCTGTGTTCTGCTGCACTAGGTGAAGGATGGACCAGGTTTAAAGTAAAGGTAGGGGCGGACTTACAGGATGACATCCGCAGATGCAGGCTCATTCGAAACATGATCGGCCCTGAAAACACGCTGGTAAATCTTAACATTCTTATGTTCAGACTGCAGGCTTAGTCTAATTTATATTGCAAAATTTGATATGGTTGTTTGTTGCATAGCAAGTTATAAATGAGCAAATATGATTACTTTGCTAAGACTGCAGGGACATCTGCTCATATAGCAACTTTGGTGGCTATAGTATAATAATAATGCAGGGATGTGCATTCCTTTAGTGCTGAGGAGGTAAAAGAGCTCCATATGGATTAGAAAAATCACATTCATAAAACCTATTTATTCAGAAACACTTACTCCACATGATTTTAGGCTGCACTCAAATCTTCCTGTTTAAGCGTTAAGACGACTGCTTCATTTAATATTGCTTTATTGTTTCATTGTTGTTTATTTATTATTATTTTTATTACTTGTTTGAATCTGTATGGTGACCTTGAGTGACTAGAAAGGTGCCTATAAATAAAATGTATTATTACTATTATTATTATTATTATTATTATTATTATTATTATTATTATTATTATAATATACAAGTTTGGTATTCAGATCCATTTCATTATTAATTATCCTATAATTGGTCCTATAATTGTATTTCGAACAGACAGAATCCTAATTAGATTCATAAGATGAAAACTGTTTCTTTCTTAAGCAAAGAAAACCATGAGAAGGAAACACCATTTCATTCATTCATTGTCTACCGCTTATCCAGTCTATTCTCGTGTCATGGGGAGCCTGTGCCTTTCCCAGGCGCCATTGGGCATCAAGGCAGGACACACCCTGGACGGAGTGCCAACCCATTGCAGGGCACACACACACTCATTCACTCACAAAATTTAGAGATGCCAATCAACCTACAATGTATGTCTTTGGACGGGGGGAGGAAACCCCCGAGGCACGGGGAGAACATGCAAACTCCACACACACATATGGCGGAGGCAGGAATCAAACCCCCAACCTTGGAGGTGTGCGGCAAACGTGCTAACCACCAAGCCACCGTGCCCCCGACATCATTTTAATATTCCATTAAATTAAATTTTTAATTGCTTCAAATAAATTATTTCATTGCAGAAATCTCATCAGTGGTACTTTTATTCACTGTATGCCCTCCCTGAATAGAAAATTTAAATCCGAGCCATTTTTTTGGATTTTATACAAATGTCCAAGACAAAGCAGTGATGTTCGTGGTTGTGATCTGAGGTGTTCTCCTGACCTGCCTTCATGTAGCTTTTTGTCCATTTTCACATATCTGATGCCTGGAAATGAATGAAGATTCCAACTGCATTATTAAAGAATATATATGGTGGTAGCTAGGGCATTGGTGGCTCAGTGGTAGGTTACTCGCCCATCATGTGAAAGGCCCGGGTTCGATTCCAGCCAATGCCTCAACCCCAGCCACTGGATGTAGTGCCGGTCCCAAGCCCGGAAAAATGGGAGGGTTGCGTCAGGAAGGGCATCTGGCATAAAACATTTGCCAAGTTGTTGTGCGGACCAATTGGTCTGCTGTAGCGACCCCGAACAGGGAGCAGCCGAAAGCAACTTTTATATATGGAGGTAGATAGATGATGAAAGAATAACTTGAATCCAAGTGAAAGAATAAGAGTATATCGTTTCTTTTCCTGCATCAACAAGACACGCCTGTCTAAACAGAGTCTTTGTGATTGAAATAGTTCAGTGACTCATGACCTAACTCCTGTTAGATGATTGACGCCAACCAACGATGGGATGTCAATGAGGCCATTTCTTGGGTAAGCAGCTTAGCAGAGTTCCGTCCTCTGTGGATTGAAGAACCCACCTCTCCGGATGATATCCTTGGACATGCTGCCATCTCAAAGGTAATCAATAAGTGTCAGCATGTGTGGGAATAGCAATGAGAAAGTGTCTGTTATTGATTTTAACCTTATTCTTTATGTGGCCCCAGATATGTAGTCAGTTATCATGACATTAGCATTCACATCTGTGTTTCAGGCTCTCGCACCTTTGGGTATTGGTGTTGCTACTGGAGAACAGGTTGGCAAGAGTGATTCAACCCTTTTTTTTTTTTTAAATGTATAGTTTAATAAGAAGGAGTAATTGTGTGTTTTTGTGTGTCAGTGCCACAACAGGGTGATGTTTAAGCAGTTTCTGCAAGCCTCTGCTCTGCAGTTTGTTCAGATTGACAGCTGTAGGGTGGGCAGCGTCAATGAAAACCTTGCCATCATGTTAATGGCTGCCAAGTTTAAAGGTGAGATCTGTATTGAAGTGGTGTTTAGAAATTTGTAATTTGGCTGTCAATATTCTTAGTAAGTGTGTGTTATTATTTAGATCCTATCAGACCTGTGGTTAGTTTAAAATTCTTTCCGTTTCAAGTTCCGGTGTGTCCTCATGCTGGTGGAGTGGGACTTTGCGAGCTTGTTCAGCATCTCATTCTGTTTGACTACATCTCAGTGTCCGCTAGTCTGGGCAACAGGTGAGTGGATGAGTCACTAAATGAGGGTAAGATAAAGAGCCAGGCCTCATGTACACCGATCAGACATAGCATCATGAGCAGTGAGAGGTGAGGTGAGTAACACTGATTATCTCCTCATCATGGCACCTGTTAATGGGTGGGATATATTAGGCAGCAAGTGAACATTTTGTCCTCAAGGTTGATGTGTTAGAAGCAGGAAAAATGGGCAAGGATTTGAGCGAGTTTGACAAGGGCCAAATTGTGATGGCTAGACGACTAGATCAGAGCATCTCCAAAACTGCAGCTCTTGTGGGCTGCAGTGGTCAGTACAGGACAACTTATAAGACTTAAAGGATCTGCTGCTAACATCTTGGTGTCAGATACCACAGCACACCTTCAGGGATCTAGTGGAGTCCATGACTCGACGGGAACAGAGTTGTTTTGGCAGTAAAAAGGGGACCAACACAATATTAGGCAGGTGGTCATAATGTTATGCCTGATTGGTGTACAGACCTTTGTGTTACCACTTTGTGTACTATGCATACCTTGGTATTATACGTTGTGCATTTTCCTTTAAAATTAGTTAATTCTTTTTATCTGCAGGTTGGTGTAAATTTGATTGATTAGGTAAAATGATTTTTAATGTAGTGCTTACAATATGGTGATCATTACAAATGTGCCATTTTAAAAATCATAAAGGCATTAAAATGTAGAAAATTGTCAATTTGTGTCTTAGGGGTTGACTCATTATTAAAGGAAAACGTTAAATATAGCAGTATATATATAATAACAACCATTTTTTACTACAGTTGTCTGGTTTTAATAATGTACTTTGTTAGTCTAAATATTAGTGAACATATCTGCCGATCCTAAGCAAGGTTTTGGTTTTTATTAGAAAGTTTGGCCAGGGTTTGAATTTGGTATTGGAATCAGGTTTGTTGTGTCATGCAGTCACACAGCAACGTGTTTTCCAATGTGTGTTTTGGCTCACGATGTCTCTCTTGAATGCAGCATTTTTTTTATTTCTGGGAGCCAGCATCTTGGAATTGCGTTCCAAGTTCAAATCAGCGTTGGTGAACCATCATGCCATAATTAGTATAGTGCTCAGCTAGAGCATGTTTCTTTCAGAGTTAACTGACCAACATCAAAGCAATTTTACTCCATTTTCCAAATATAATTGCCTTTTTTATACATTTCTGTAAAGAATTATTTTGCTTTTGTTAACAGAAAGCAATAGAGGATGTGGTAGCTTAGTGGTGAAGGTGTTGGACTACTTATCGGAAAGTGCTAAAGTCACAACTGTAACCCTCAATTGCTCAGATGTATTAAAAAGAGAGAGATAAAATGTAAGTCAAAATGCCAGAAAGCGTAATCACTCCAGTAATATGTGCCTGCCAACTTTTTATCTAATAATAACAACGTATTAGACACTGAGAACCATGGCATTATTAGCATTAAGATTAAAAGGCATGTTATTTAATGTACAAGCTGTAGGTCCTACAGTGTCCAAATTCTGCACTGTTTTTGCACACACACGTGTCAGTAGTGTAAATGCCCATTTTGGTTTTTATCTTGCAACTTTACTGACTCTGCATTGATATTTTCTGATTGTTTATGAAAAAAATGCATGTACGCTACAGCTATGTGTGTGATCGTAATATTTACTGTGTACTCTTTTAGTAAACCCAAGGGCATTGGTGGCTCAGTGGTCGGTTTCTCACCTACCATGCAGAAGGCCTGGGTTCAATTCCCAGCCAATGCCCAAACCCCAGCCACTGGATGCAGTGCCGGTCCCAAGCCCGGAAAAATGGGAGGGTTGCGGCAGGAAGAACATCCGGCATAAAAACCCATGCCAAGTTGTTGTGCAGACCAGTTGGTCTGCTGTGGCAACCCCGAACAGGGAGCAGCCGAAAGCAACTTACTTTTTGTAAACCCAGAGCATTTCTTTAATATAGATATAAACAGAAACGTAATAAGACTTATGAAACTTTGTCTATTGTTCATGATTTTAATACATTCACTGTTCTGTATGAAAGGATGTGTGAATATGTGGACCACCTTCACGAGCATTTCAAAAGTCCTACCGTAATCAGAAATGCGTGCTACATTCCTCCTAAGGTGAGTCAATATTTCAGACTATAAGACAGGCTTGTGACAGGCCATCCACATAAAATTTGCAAAAGCATCTTTAACTTGTTATGCACAACAGATGGCCACTCATTTGTGATTAGCATAACGCATGTGTGATTCAGATCTAAAGTGTTACTTCGCTGTTACTTTTAGAGTACACCGATTTATTCATCGAGGTTTTCAATATTCAAATCCAGTTTGAATTTTCTGCAGTGTTTTTCTCTCATGTTTGGTTTGGGTCTCATTAGGATCCTGGCTTTTCGTGTGAGATGTTGGAGTCATCGGTGCAGAAACATCAGTTTCCTCATGGAGAGGTGTGGAGGCATGTTTTGGGGCAGAAACACTCACCAATAATCTAGAGCGACGGCTGATTAACTAAACAAAGTGCAAATTTTTCCTTTTGCTAGATTTTTCTCCTTAATAAGCAAAGAAATGTTTACAAAGTAGTGAATACCATGAAGGTGAATAGTTTAAGAGAAATGAATCTATTTTTAAACTTAATTCTCTACTATCCTAATTATATGAAGGCAGCAATAAGGAAGACTTTAATTGCAACTTGAATGATTGACAATATGAAAAAAAATGTGCTACTTTTTTCTACTTGGTCACAAAATAAACTGCATTTTAATCTAATTTACACTTTTAGACCAAGTTTTACATTCACACCCATGCTGATAATGACATTTCTTCTATATTTAAAGATAGTGAGCCTACTGTTAGTTAGGTTCCACTATAACTTTTTTTTTTTTTTTAGATGGAGTGTTTATTTAGAATTTTATATTAACAAAAATATTTACACTAACAGTACAGTAAACATTAACCATTACAAAACCATGGCCATTTACATTTACCTAGAAATTGTGTTGATTAAACTGCCATCTGCATCTTGATTGTGGGATATGGATCATAGTCACATATCTCAAAATCCTCTGCTGTAAAATCATCAATGTGTTCCACGTTGCGACGGATCTTCAGCTTAGGGAAAGGCCGTGGCTCCCTCTGAAGCTATAAGGAAGGAGGAAAACATGAACATAGACCTATATTTGTGCTAGTTATGTGCACACACTTTAGTATAATATCCATCTCACCTGCACTTTTAGAGGCTCAATGTGGTTGAGGTAGATGTGAGCATCACCAAGAGTATGTACAAAATCACCAGGCTAAAGAACAAGAGAAAAATAAACGATAGATAGACAGACAGACCAAAGTACAGGCACATGGCAACAAAATGCCATTTTGTATCTACCAGAAGTGCAAATAGAAATTATTGTGCAAATGAACACATGCAGATAAATATAAATGTACATGAATAAATAAGGCCATGTCAGTTAGTATGTGCAAGTTGTATTTACAAAGAAAATTATAATTATATATTCGGGCAATGTGTGCATTATGTACATGTATGTACAACAGTAACAAGGAGAAAAGGAAATATATATATATATATATATATATATATATATATATATATAAATAATGACCAGGCATAACATTATGACCACCTGCCTAATAGTGTGTTGGTCCCCTTTTGCTGCCAAAAGAGTCCTGACCCGTCATGCACTGTGTATTCTGACACCTTTCTATCAGAAGCAGCATTAACTTCTTCAGCAGTCTGAGCAACAGTAGCTCGTCTGTTGGATCGGATCACACGGGCCAGCCTTCACTCCCCACGTGTATCAATGAGCCTTAGTCGCCCATGACCCTGTCACTGGTTCACCACTGTTCCTTCCTTGGACCACTTTTGATATATACTGACCACTGCAGACCGGGAACACCCCACAAGAGCTGCAGTTTTGGAGATGCTCTGATCCAGTCGTCTAGCCATCACAATTTGGCCCTTGTCAAACTCGCTCAAATCCTTACGCTAGGCAATTTGTCCTGCTTCTAACACATCAACGTTGAGGACAAAATGTTCACTTGCTGCCTAATATATCCCACCCACTAACAGGTGCCATGATGAGAGTGTTATTCACTTCACCTGTCACTGCTCATAATGTTATGGCTGATCAGTGTATATACATACACATATGGGTAGATAAATTAGGATAATCTATAAATGAACAATTATGTACATTTATAGTTATATTATGCGGAGACAATGTGGCAGAATCTACAGGATGGAGCTGAACTGCAAAACTGAGACAATTTATTAGTCGACAGGTCTGTGGGAACTTATGAGTGTGTCAATTAACCTTCATTATGATGCACAAATGAGGAGACAAAAACTGTCCAAAAGGATTATATCTTTTAGTTAGAATTGTAAATAATGTTGAAACACCTGAGATTATTATGTAACTTTTTTTTTTTGGTAAAATATTTCTAAAAATCTTACATATGGCAGAACTCATGAATGCAATTTGTGGATGATAGATTTGCAAAGAAAAACTAGAATGTTAGTCTAAGGGCTTTAATGAAGTACACTACCTAAAAAAAAAAAATCAGAATGATTCAGAAAGTAATTTATATTCAGTGCGTGTGTGTTTACCTTGAGCCCTGTGATATGGGCGATCATGTATGTGAGCAGGGCATAGCTGGCAATGTTGAAGGGGACACCCAGTCCGATGTCTCCTGAGCGCTGGTATAACTGACATGACAGCTCGCCGTTGGAGATGTAAAACTGGCACAAAGCGTGACAAGGTGGAAGAGCCATCAGGGGCAGATCTGAGATGAGGAAGAAAGGTCACAAAAGTGAAATGAAATTATGACCTTCCAAGGACTAAATCAATTTTATGAATCTCTGTATAGAAAAGCTATGCCCTTGGGAAATGCTGTTAGCGAATATACACTCACTGTCCACTTTATTAGGGACACCTACTCATTTATGCAGTTATCCAAATCAGCCAATCATGAAGCAGCTACAGTGTCAAGTGGACACAGGTTAAGAGTTTCAGTAAATCGTCACACCAAACAGGGGAAAAGTGTGATATCTGTGACATGGATGTTGATGTGAGTATTTCAGACACTGCTGATCTGGGATTTTCCACATGCAACAAACTAAAGATTTTCAAAAAAATGGCGGGAAAAACAAAAAACATGAGTGGCAGTTCTATGGGTGGAAGCACCATGTTGATGGGAGAAC
Source organism: Hemibagrus guttatus (assembly GCA_033459395.1). Classification (NCBI taxonomy): domain Eukaryota; kingdom Metazoa; phylum Chordata; class Actinopteri; order Siluriformes; family Bagridae; genus Hemibagrus; species Hemibagrus guttatus. The sequence continues at coordinate 26,496,093 of JAUCMX010000005.1, read as the reverse complement.
AGCTGAAACTCTTCAAATGAATCTGCATGATTTTTCCTTTTTTTTTTTTTGCAATGTGCTGCTGCCACATGATTGGTTAACTGCATAAATGAGAACGTGCAACACTAATAAAGTGGAGGGTGAATATACAGGATACTGCTGCAATGGAACACATTACTATGACAATCCATTCAGAGCAACTTTCCCCTTATACAAAGGACTCAAAAAGCACTTCATGTGCACCAGTCACAAATTACTGTGAGAATGGTCATCTAGTAGTTGTTATCAAAGGAAATGCTGAGCATACTAACTAGAGAGCAGCTCATTAATGGGATGTTTATAAAATCGATAAGTAAACATCTGTATTATGTTATCACCAGCCAGCAAGGTCAAGAAGGAACCTAAAAACGTTACCCAAGAGCAAGGCAAGCTGTTCAGTCCCCTGATCTCAGACGATATGAAATGTTTGAGAAAAATGTTCTGAACCACTTCTTCCAGAATTTTAAGTGTTTACGTGTAATACGTCCGCTACGGAGTTCCAATTCTAACATCAAGTCGGTGTTCCTTAGACATTAGCACTTGGGATGATATTCTTCTGCTCAATATACCACACTTTACATACTATGCATGGTCAAAACCTTTACCTTTTGGATTCCAGGCACACATGATGATCCTCCGGTCCTCAGGATTGGATTTGATGGTGTTAATAATCGTCTGCAACTGGTCAACACCTTGGCCAGAGTAATCTGGTAGTAAGAGTCAGAATTAGAATAGATTAAAAAACGTAAACAAGCCACATTGCATTTTATGAAACGCACAGCACTTCCTGTTTAACATTGTGGTTATTCACTCTAGCAGTCTGTAATATGAATTTTATTAAAATCAGCAAACGTAAATATCTGATACAATGATCCATTTGTGGCATGCCACCGGTTTTGAACCATTCTAGAAATAAAACGAACGTTTAAACACTGCAGGTTGCAATCAAACATGCAAACAAATCAGCTCATCATCCTAAAAGTGCCTTGACCTGTCTGTGTTCAGGGGGGAAAAAAAAAAAAAAAAAAAGAAGAAAAAAGCACATTTTTTTCTATTTGTAAACAAAATCATTTTTTGACTACAAAACCTTGGGCTTTATGCATTTCAAATTGGCAAATATTTCATTTTTCTGCTGCAATAGTTTTTATAGGGTATAACCCCCACCAGTATGCATGTCTTTGTATTCTGCTCCAAAGTGTCTCCACTGGAAGCCATACACAGGGCCCAGGTCTCCTTCCTCACGCTCGGTGAATCCGTTCTTATCAAGAAACTCCCGTGAGCCGTTGGCATCCCAAATCTTCACACCTTTCTCGGAAAGTTCTTTCGCATTTGTTGAACCCTACAAGAAAGATCTGTGTTAGATTGCTGCCCTCTATTGGTATCTACAGATTACGACATGGCCACCAGTTACATTTCCGTAGATGTTAACATTCAGTGTAAACAAGTTTGACTAGTTCATGCTCAATGAACTTTAAGCAAACTCAATGACCGCTAAAACTTTTTTTTAAGGTTTAATTTCTCTTTACTACTCTTAAACCGGGGTATGCACATTCACATCTTCTTCCACAGTAAAACAAACACTGATACCTGGTACATGGGGGTTAAAGATGTAGCCTTGATATTATTTTACTGTAAATGCAGAAATAGTTGTTTAATTCAAGAACTGTACTGCAGTGACACTTAGGCAGCTTTCTTTTCTCTTTTTTAAAGCCAAAATGTCTGCCCCAATGTTAGCTGTTTGTAACTAGAACACAAACAAATGGCTTTAGGTCTCTAGTGGTCTCTAACACCCCCAGCCTTTGTACACAAAGCTCCACCACACACACAAAGTAAGTTGCCCGAGCTACATGAACTGCAACATGCGCAACCTAGTGCAAACAGTGCAAGACAAGACAAGACAGTGCAAACAGAATACAAAACAAAACAGTACAGGACCGATGCACAAAATAGCACTGACCAGTATACATTCTGTATAATGTGTCATACAATACAATGTGCAAAATAAACAAAGAGGGTTCTTGTAAGCATATACACTTCTGTATAGCAGTAGGTAGTGGCAGTTTGAAACGTGCGCAATCGCATAAGCGAGCAATTCATATGATCGCTTTCAAGTGTACTTGAACTGTTTGAAAGCCAAGTTTTAACTCTGTAAATATGCAACTTTTGCTCAAAATTATTTATGAGGAAGTGAAGAGGTGTTAGGGAAGGGCCTATAAAATGACTGACAAGAAGCCAATACAAATTCAAGCAAACATTCCTGACTGGAAGGCAGGTTTCCAAACTGTATTTAAGGTACATAATAGACTTGTTGGGGGGCACGGTGGCTTGATGGTTAGCACGTTTGCCTCACACCTCCAGGGTTGGGGGTTCGATTCTCGCCTCCACCGTGTGTGTGGAGTTTGCATGTTCTCCCCGTGCCTCGGAGGATGTGGTAGCTTAGTGGTTAAGGCATTGGATTACTGATCGGAAGGTTGTGTGTTCGAATCCCAGGTCCACCAAGCTGCAACTACTGGGCCCCTGAGCAAGGCCCTTAACCCCAAAAATGCTCAGTTGTATAAAAAAATGAGTTGAAAATGTAAGTCGCTCTGGATAAGGGCGTCTGCTAAATGCCGTAAATGTAAATGTTTCCTCCGGGTACTCCGGTTTCCTCCTCCGGTCCAAAGACATGCATTGTAGGTTGATTGGCATCTCTAAATTGTCCGTAGTGTGTGATTGCGTGAGTGAATGAGTGTGTGTGCCCTGCGATGGGTTGGCACTCCGTCCAGGGTGTATCCTGCCTTGATGCCCAATGATGCCTGAGGTAGGCACAGGATCCCCGTGACCCGAGAATAGATCGGATAAGCGGCAGACAATGAATGAATTTATGCTTCAAGTAAACATCATGTACAATAGATGTGCTCTAGAAAAGAGCTACCTCTGTTAGAAATCACCAATGAAGTTTGATGTTTTCACAGAGAAGCAAATCTAAATGAAGGCTGCATTTTAAACTGTCTTATTGTCATATTCTTTGATATTATCATGGTCTGGGAAACACAGAGAGAATAGCAGATCATGAAATCATCACTTACCTTGATGAACCACAGTAGCTCCTCCAAAATCCCCTTCCAGAAAACCCGTTTGGTTGTTAGCAAAGGAAACTGATCTAAAACAAACAAACAAACAAATAAATCAACTAATGCATATATGTTATGGTTAAAGTGCTAGATTAGATTTGACAGGAGTTTAAAGACAATGCTATATAATCACCCATAATGCATCTGGATCAAGCCTTTTGAACAAAACTCAGAACAGAAATTGTGATCTCTAATATGTTGAAAGTTTAGTCCTTCTCCATCTCAGAAACTGGTGTCAAAGTGATCTCCGAGTTTCCCAGTCGTAATTACGACTAGAGGGGTTATTCATATGCAACTTCCTAGTGAGAAATTCGTATTTACGCCAATTCCGGACAGCACCTGAACGCAGCACAATACTATGTTTAAGAACGGTAATATAAATATGAACAATTAGGAGCGTGTTTAGGATTGCTGTATAATTATAATCTGTAAGTTTAACATGTAAAGCACGAAGTAATGACTTATAGATACTGCTTTAGTATGCACACACACACGACATTAATTATATCGTATACCCCTAAATCTGTGTTTATTATCAGTCTTTGGGTTGAGTTGGGGGAAAAGCCACTTTGTCTTTCTACTGAGACTTTAAGAGTAAACTGGGAGAAGAAAAAAAGTAGTAATAACAGTAATAACAACAACAACAACAACAACAAAAACTAACAATAAAATAACCCACCTCTGAGGCTGTATCTGGCCTGTAAACCAAACACAGAGACAACTCCTGTTCCTGTGCGGTCGCCCTTTCTCACTCCATTCTGCAAAATATATTTAATCTGGTTCAGATATCCGCGTTCATCACTGAACAGAGAGAAAGGAGCTGCATCCTCAGGTGTCTTCTTTTCCTCTGCTGCAAACTCTCCGCCTGGGTGTATTTCACTCGTGGCTGGCATTATGGGAGGAAAATTGTTCAAATGTTAGCGTTAAAATAATGCAATGTCTAAGAAGTTGGTGCATAAAGCGCATAAAACAGGCTGCTGTATGTCTCGATGAATGAAATAGTCGCGGGTTTTTTTAATCTTCCAATAAGATTGCAGCATTAAACTTGCGCTTCGTCAGCAGACAGCGGGAAGCCTTCTGATTGGCCCGCTTCAGATCACGTGGTGTTTGGGTGCGCTTACAAATAATAAGCTGCGTAGACTCGTTACTACTAATAATAATAACAATAGATATTGATTGTAGTCAGAAATCAATTTAAAAAAGAATAAATCGACATACACTCACCATCCTCTTTTATTAGGATCTGTACATTTAGTTAACCCAATCATGTCAGCAGACAGCGGGAAGCCTTCTGATTGGCCCGCTTCAGATCACGTGGTGGTTTGGGTGCGCTTACAAATAATAAGCTGCGTAGACTCGTTCCTAATAATAATAATAATAATAATAATAATAATAATAATAATAATAATAATAATGATAATAATAATGATAATAATAATAATAGACATTGTAGTCAAAAATCAATTTAAAAAGAATTTTTTATTAGGACATTTATGGAGTTATCCAATCAGCCAATCATATTGCAGCAGTGGAATGCATCAAAACATGCAGATACAGGGCAAAGGCTTCATTTAATGTTCATATATCAAAATAGAGAGGAAAAAAATCTCTGTACCTTTGATCATGGCATGGAAGATGGTGCCAGATGGGCTGAAACTGATTTCAGAAACTGATCTGGGATTTTTACCCAAACACAACAGTCTCTAGAGTTTACACAGAAAGGTGTAAACACCCAGCAATCAGAAAGTGGCACATTTTCTGCTGTTGTAGCCCATCCACCTCATGGCCTATGTTTTGTGCATGTTGAGATGATTTTCTGCTTACTGAAGTTGTTAAGAGTTCATTATTTGAGGCACTAGATCCTTCCAGGCAGCTCAAATCTGGCCATTTTCCACTGACCTCTCTAATCAACAAGGATATCAGAACTGTTAATTACTCAATGTTTTTTGTTTATTTGCACACCATTCTGTGTAACTCTATGGACTGAATAATCCCAGGAGATCAGCAATTTCTCAAAAATTCTAAACCAACCCTTCTGGTACCAACAACCATGCCACAGTTAAAGTGACAGAGTTCACACTTTTGCCCCATTATGATGTTTGATGTGAACATTAGCTGCAGATCTTGACCAGTTTCTGCATATTGTGTTGGCATTGCACTGCTGCCACGTGATTAGCTGATTAAATAACTACATAAACGAGGTGTAAAGGTGTTCCTATAAAAGTGACCAGTCAGTATATGTATGTTGTATTCCCCTTAAATAGCATTCTATTGGTTGTGAGGTGCTACCCAAATTTACTACACAAATCTCAGTGTACTTTATAAAATATTATATGTGGCTACATTAAATTGTCTGTCAATGGTGCTGGACAAGCAATATCATGCAAGTAAAGGTGACTTAGCTTATGATACAGGCCTCTGTTTCAGCACATCACATTCAATTGATGCAAAAGTGTGACAACTGAATATATTAAAGCATTTCATAGGGACTTGTGGAAATTAAAAATTGGAAATAAACACACTCAATACAGAATTTGGTGGAAAATACAGTTTAAAGAAATGGTAGGTGGTTAGGCCCCAGACAGGGCTGACTAAAATTAATGGGAAAATCAAGTAGGAGAAGATATGTGGATGACTAAGAGTGCCAGAAGATGACGTAGACATTGTATTGGTTCAGGATGACCTTGCTTAGGAGGAGTAGAAATTCCAGTGCCATACAATATATAAAGTGTAGAAATGATTAGTTAAAAGTATTAGTACATGTAATCACAATACTAGCAACAGAAACACACATACAAGATATATGCATTAACATTACAGGCACAAACACACCCACACATAACCACATAACATGCACACACAAAGCTATATAGAACTTATAAAAAATATACACAAATACATCAGTAGAATTAGTAAACTCTGTAAATATGATGAATATAAGAGAAAAAGCTATACTACCACATGATGAAATTATCCAAAATGGTAGTATAGCTCAGGGAAGATCTGTTCAGCACGGTGTCTGAAGTGAGAACCCAGACAGCAATGGTAACATTGATACAATGTTGAGTTTTGATCCAAACCATCATTTTGGTTGAGATTGACATTTCAATGTTTAAAGTGTGTAGGATCAGCATTGAAATTGTGATGAAAGTCGACAGCACACATGGGTGGAGACAGTGACATTGAACTAACAGTGATTTGTAGTTGATGATCAGAAGATCATGCAGGTGTGTATCTGTGCAGAACACTAGTGGGTGTTTCCCCATCAGTGGGGCGTGTCAGTTCATAATGGGCATTTTCAACCACTTTACCCGATTTGCTCTAATCCATTGGGGGCTTGGTTTAAGGGTGGGCCTTCGTGGTTTTAGTAAGTCTGTTGAAAAATGGTTGAGAAACATCTATTGTAGTTTGAAATTGGCCACTGATTGGTAAACGCCCATTTTGGTTTTGCATGTGCACTTCTCAGTTGTTTAATTGATGCTTCTTCATTAGAGAGAAAACACAGGTGCATCCTATACAGAAGTCTCGTGTGTTTGACATGCATGACCTCTCTGAGTTTCAAACAATGGTGCATATATCTTATTTCTGGTTTTTTTTTTTTTTTTTGCATGCTTGTTATTTGCATTTGATTTATTGTTACTGAATCTAATAAGATATATTAATTAAAGTTATTAAAGTGTTGAAATAAACCGCTCAGGTAGCAAGGTGACATTGATACAATGTGGTGTTTTCATCCGAACCATCATTTTGACTGAGATTGAAATTTCAAAGTTTGATTTATGTTGAATCAACATTGAAATTTTGATGAAAACCAAGAGCCAAAATATGGGTGATGATGTGGGTGATTAAAAAGTGCATAACAAGTTTGTCTTTAGCCTTGATTAATAAAATTCCAACAATATTTAGCTGATCTCTAGAAGCCCATGAGCATGAATATTAAACTTTACATAGCCTATGTTTCTGTTACTCTTTGCATTTACTCCAAGGCCTTCAGTAGGAGGAGTTAAGGCTGATGAGGTTGGATAATTAGAGAAATGAGAAGCACACCCTTAATGATGGTGACATTGATCATACATTGAGTTGCAGTCCACAGCATAACTGCTTGACATAAGATTTGGTTTTATCTTCTATCTCCTGCTTGCAGCTTTATCAGGTAAACATTCATATTCCTCAAAGAGTATCAAATTTGCTGTATGAAACTGTTCATGGTAAAACTCAAAATCAAAGACATTTTCATGTGATCTTTAAAGAGATTAATTGGTTTGCATTAGTTAAATCTGCAGCTTTAATGAAATTGCTTTAATTGAAAATAATTAAGCTGTTTTTTTAAGCGAAACACAGAAGACTTGTCACTTGCTACAATATGTAGTTTCTTGGTAAATTAGTTGCCATATAATTTACAAACTGTCAACATACTGAAGTCCTGCATATTATAGCGCTTCCATTTACAAATGTTTATTGCACAAAATGTAAAAGATATTGAAGCACTAATAGATTTTAGATATAAAAAAAATCAAGGATACTAAAATCCTGTTCTAAATAACTGTTTTCATAAATTGTAAAAAGTAAATGTTATGTTTAATGTGACTGTATGTACAGGTATGTATGAGAATTTAATTGACTTTGCTTTTAAGCGATATCATGCTTGCTCAGAGAACCCAAAAGAAAAGAGGCACAGTCTGACATACAATAAGCCAGATTTTAAAAACTTGAACTGTTGCACCACTTGTAGCAATAATGACTTCACGGTGGTCAAAGAGGCATAAGTTGAAATCAGTGATTAAGTCCGCAGAGTCAGAAATACTACAACAATTTAATGAAACCTGTGCACAAAATTCTGTGTCACAAGAAAACCATGTTGAAGCAGGAAAAAATTATGCCGAGTACCCTAAAGTTGTTATAGAGTCAGCTGGTTCAGATTGTAATGATTCAGTCACAGATGAGTTCCCTGGTGGGGTGTCTGATGAGGTTCTGTTGTATCCAACCAATATGCATGATGTTAATAATGATACAGTCAACTCATCAGATTTTGACTCTGATACTGAATCAGAAGCTCCAACGAGTGAGTTTCTTTTAAGGAGTTTGCGATATTGGGCCTCTACCTTCTCAGTCTCACTTGCTGCACTCAGTGCCCTTTTAAGTATTCCGCGAATGTTTCATCCAGAATTGCCCACAGATGCCAGGACAGTTAATGAAAGGCAAGTGCAGAGAAGTTTTTCTACTTTCCTTATACAGTATGCATGTTAAATATGTTTTGAACTGTAATGTTTTTATTCTCCACAAGATGTTGCTTTACAAAAGTTGATTGGAACTGTCACAGAACTTGTAAAAGAAGTCAAGGAACTCTGGGAGGAATGTCAGGAATTCTTCAGACAGTCCTTGCCTTTAAAGCAACCTTTGCTACCATTGCCTGTCTCAGTCCCTCTGCACAATACTGAAGAGCTTGAGACTGCAGAGGAGATTTTACAATCCAGTGAAGCAAGGCAAATGATGGTTAGTGCTTCTATGTAGACCATTTCGTTATTAATCTGTTTTTGGGATATTTGGCAATGTTTGGAAAACTCTCTGCTTTGTGTACACATTTTGTATGGCAGGTGAGACACTTTAGCATAATTGGAGGAACCTCACTGGAAATGAGGGTCCGTCGCATGCTTTCCTGTGCACTGACCAGTGAGCTGGCATCATCAATAAATTGGGCTGGGAAGATGGTTAAAGAGCAGTCAAGGCAAAAGAGGGCATTCAAGGATACTTTCTTGAATATGTGTATATTTGGTGAGTTATAACTATCAATGATTTGAATTGTCCTTCTGCCTTTTGTGTTCCCAGAAATCTACCTTACTCTATCCAATATTTCCCTCTTCCAGTGCCTCCATTAATGTATTCAATTGTATACATTTTATATCCTGTTGTTTTTCTGTTTTGTTTTCAGATGCTTTGACTTTGCAGATGGGTGTGGGAAAAGTTTCCCAATATGAATATATTCAGGCAGTCCAGAAATGGCTCCGATATGCACCATACCGTGTGGGTGGAACTGCACATCAAACAACTACAACTGTTCCTTTGGTGTCTCCAGAAACAATTAATTTTGTCACTTTTTAGTTATTTATTTATTTATTTATTTTTTTGCTTCACTTTTGCATCTGTATGATTTTTTTTTTCTTTTTTTTCATGACATAGTATGAAGTGCTTTCAGTTGATTGAATTAAAAGACAGCAAAAAATAAGAATGTGATTGAACCAGTGGAGAAGTGTTTTTTTCTTTTCTTTTTTTCTTTTTTTTTTTTTTTTTTTTTTTTTTATAGTAGCTTGACCATTGATTCAATGGTATGAGCATGTTTTTTTTTTGTCTTCAATATTAATATTGTTTCAACAAATTAGGGTGCTAAAGTGATGCTGAAAAAACATCACTTTGTAATGTGTAATCAATAATAGTACCATTGAATTCTGAAAGAAATGTCAACATTGAGTGTGCAAAAATGATGTTGAAAAAATATAGCTTTGTAATGTTTATTTAATAATATAGTATATAATATATAGATTAATGGTAAATTTCAACATTATTTCAATATTAACTGAGGGTGCAAAAGTGATGTGGAAAAAATATCAATTTGTAATGTTGAATCAATGCTATTACCGTTGATTTATGGTTGAAATCTCAACATTATTTCAACAGTACCAAAGACGCGTTGAAAAAATATCACTTTTGTAATGTTGAATCAATATTATTACCATTGATTTGTGGTTAAAATATCAGTATTGCTTCAACATTAACTGAGGGTGCAAGAGTGATGCTAAAGCAACATCACTTTGTAACGTTAATTCAATGTAATTGGCGTTGATGCATCAACACTGACTCAACGTTGTTTCAATGTGACCATGCTATCTGGGAATGCACGTCCCTCAGAGGGTTTTTTTTTCAGCAAAAGGGTGGGAAAAGTTTTCTTAATGAAAATATTGGGAAATCAAGAGACCTAAAACTGAATCTAATGAGAATCTAAAATCAAGAAAACCAGAGACAATGGGAAATGAAAAAGCTGAAACCTGAACATAATGGGAAAATGTTTGAGTAAGGAATATAGAAAAATATGGGAGGAGCATCATGAAATAGTATATATTGAGGGGATTTTTGGAATAATTCAGATCATTCTGGGACATGTTGATGAATTGATCTCGAGTTGATTGACTTTTTTGCAATAAACTCTATTTTTGCTTTTCTCATTCACGGCTTCTGTGAGTATTATTCTTACTAAATTGTAGATGAGTTTAATAGTTTGAAAAAAGTGACCGTACACCCAGTGTCACAGAAAAAACGTGACAGACTCTTCTATGTATAGCGTTATGGGGATCATCACTGTATATGCTTTGTATGTGTGTACACTGATCAGGCATAACATTATGAGCAGTGACAGGTGAAGTGAATAACACTGATTATCTCCTCATCATGGCATCTGTTAGTGGGTGGGATATATTAGGCAGCAAATGAACATTTTGTCCTCAAAGTTGATGTGTTAGAAGCGGGAAATGAGCGAGTTTTAACAAGGGCCAAATTGTGATGGCTAGATGACTGGATCAGAGCATCTCCAAAACTGCAGCTCTTGTGGGGTGTTCCCAGTCTACAGTGGTCAGTATCTATCAAAAGTGGTCCAAGGAAGGAACAGTGGTCCACCAGCAACAGGGACATGGGCGCCCAAGGCTCATTGATGCACGTGGGGAGTGAAGGCTGGCCTGTGTGATCCGATCCAACAGACGAGCTACCTGCTAGAAAGGTGTCAGAATATGCAAAGCATCGCAGTTTGTTGCGTCTGCATAGCTGCAGACCAGTCGGTGTGCCAATGCTGACCCCTGTGCACTGGTGAATGCGCTAACAATGGGCACGTGAGCATAAACACTGGACCTCAGAGTAATGGAAGAAGGCGGCCTGGTCTGAGGAATCACGTTTTCTTTTTCATCACGCAGATGTCAGGGAATGTGTGCGTCACTTACCTGGGGAACACATGGCACCAGGATGCACTATGGGAACAAGGCAAGCCGGCGGAGGCAGTGTCATACTTTGGGCAATATTCTGCAGTGAAACCTTGGGTCATGTCATCCATGTGGATGTTACTTTGACACGTACCACCTACCTAAGCATTGCTGCAGACCATGTACACCCTTCCTTGGGAACGATATTCCCTGATGCCTGTGGTTATCAGCAGGATAACGCGCTGTGCCACAAAACAAAAATGGTTCAGGAATGGTTTGATGAGCACAACAACGAGTTTGAGGTGTTGACTTGGCCTCCAAATTCCCCAGATCTCAATCCAATCGAGCATCTGTGTGATGTGCTGGATAAACAAGTCCGAATCATGGAGGCCCCACCTCACAACTTACAGGACTTAAAGAATCTGCTGCTAACATCTTGATGCCAGATACCACAGCACACCTTCAGGGATCTAGTGGAGTCCATGCCTCGACAGGTCAGGGCTATTTTGGCAGCAAAAGGGGGACCAACACAATATTAGGCAGATGGTCATAATGTTATGCCTGATCGATGTAAATGTATGCACATACACACACAAAATATAAGCCTAAGAAGAAAGAAGAAAACCTTAAATATAGAATACAATAAGTCAAATTAACTGCAGTAGTATAGTTATGAAACACAGTTGTGGATTTCACCATATTTACATCAGCATCACAGTACCACATGTGCAAACTGGCAAATGATAATGAATATGAAGTACCTTGAGAGTCTAGAATATAATGATATTAATGTTTGTAGTAGTGCAGTGTGAAAGTGTTATCACCTGTCACACACAAGTACAATGTTATTGCGAATGGTATGAATAACCTCCTGTAACGTTCTCTTTGGCAACGAACCTGAATAAGTCTTTTGGAGAATGAGCTCCACTGACTCTGTAGTGTATTGTAGAGTGGGTGAGACGGATTATCCATGATGGACAGCAGATGGAGAGCAGTTTGTTCAGTGACCCTCTGTTCATCACTGACTCACACAGCTCCAGTTTGTGTCCACTGATAGATCCAGCCTTGAGAATTAGAACGTTAATCCTGCTGGCATCCCTGGCACTGATGCTGCCCCTCCAGCAGACCACAACACAGTAAAAGGCACTCGCCACCACAGACTGGTCTCCAGCATCTTGTTGCAAACATCCCTTTCTATATTTTGTTCCCCTTTGCTGATGTAACCCTCACTCTTTTGAGAAGATTGAGATTCTGCATTTTATGCTGTGGCTTTGGGGATTTTCACATGCAGCCACAAGAGCAATAGTGAGGTCAGGTACTAAACAGAGGAGGCCTGGCATGTTGTCTGCATCCCAAATCATCCAAAAATGTTCAGTGGGGTTGAGGTCAGTGATCTCTACAGGACACTTAACATCTTCCACGTCTTCTTGACCCTGTTAATCCAGGTCTTAATGGACTTTGCCTTGTGTGTAGGGACACTGTCATGTGGGAAGAAGTTTGGGCCTCTTACTTACAGTGAAGGGAAACTGTAGCACTACAAAAACATTTTGGACAGCTGTGTATTTATGGTAGTAGATTGAAGAAGATACCTTTGGCCATACATTGTATTTGGTGAATAAAACATCTTCTTTCAATGCCCTATTACGGTCCAGAAAAGATGTTTAAAGAAAATGTGCACATCCAAAATATGCATTTAAAAAAAAAGAAAGAAAGAAAAGAAAGGAAATAACCATAGTGCGTGAATACTTGACATTTTGCAGAACTTACTCAGACTAACAGAGCTGTGTGTGTTTGCATGTGAGCTGAGTCAAATGTGGGCTGCTGACATTTTGTTGACTTTGTAAACCAAGACCAATCCATGTGGTGCACTACAGCCAGTAAAAAGGGTGAAAGCCCTTTTATCAGGACAAGCAAGGAGCTGGGAAAAGACACCAGGATTTCATCAAGGCGGTGAATCAGTGCCACAAAACCATCAACAAAGACTCTGACTTTTAACATCAACTATAAAACAGCCAGCTATGCACATCACTCCATTGGAAAGACACACACACACACACCCCTGAATGCAGAGAAAAGGATGTGTGTCTATGTGTCAAGACATCAGGACATCAGGAAACAGGCTTCTCCCCTCATGCACATGCACGGTTACTTGAATTTGCACACTTTAAAATGCGCATTTCCTATTGCTTTCGGGATGTTTGGCCTCTGTTCCAGCGAGCTAACCGAAAGCTTTGAAAAGTTTCTTAATGATTTGCAGATGTTTGACCCGTAGCTGAGCGCTCCATTGGGGTTTGGTAATGTAATCCTGAGCCGCGCCGCGCCAAATAACTATCTCCCCAAATCCCTTCAACCTTCGCGCACTTGGCAGCTTCAGGAGTCATGTGGTCTTTCCAGTATGGCGTAGGTGCAGTACCGAGAAATTGCACGACAGTGTTGCCAGATGCACGATTTTCGGTCGGTTTTTTTTTTTTTTTTTTTTACATTTGATGTGCAATCTCAGGATTCTTTTTCACAAAAATATCATTACTGTACTATATACACTCTTCAAAGAAAACCGTAAAAAGTGAAATAAGTTAAACCACACGTCTGTATTTCTGGACTTTTTCAAGGTTAATGGGCCTGTAACTTAGTGCTTTATTAAAGGTGAGTGCAGACTGTCAAGACTGTAACGCTGTATTTCTTGTACAAGTATATACTATATGGGCAATGGCATGTGCACAATTGACCATCACACACATTCGTTAAACTGTTGTTACAATGTTAAAGCAAACAATTGTCTAGAATGTCTTTGTACACTGTATCTTAAAGATTTTCCTTTACTGTAACTAAGAGGCCCGAACCTGTTCCAGCATGACACTGTGCACAAAGTGAGCGCCTTAAAGACATGGTTTGCCAAAGTTGGTGTGGAAGACCTCAAGTGACCTGCACAGAGCCCTGACCTCAACCCTACTGAAAGTCTTTGGGATGAATCCTCACAGGCTTGTTCCAAAATCTAGTTGAAAGGGAAACAATTCAATATTAGTGTATATATGTTTGGAATGGGGTGTGCAGTACTTAGATGTTCACATACTTTTGGCCATATATTTTATGTTGTGTGCTACAAGTTATCTAAATAGGCCTTTTTCAGTTAGATTTACAGTGGTCAGGAAGTGGGACTTGAATTAAAGCTGGAACTATTGTTGGCGCTGATGTTATATAGCATTAATCATCACCTTCTGACCAATCCGATTCGAGAATCGACAGCAAAAATGGTTAACTGCCATTTCAAACCATTTCAAAGATCAACTACAGTTCAGTAACACTTTGCATAATGAAGATGATACATTTCTGATCTCATTCTTACTATCAATAATGTACTACTCTTTGTCAAAGCAATACTTTAAATACAATATCGTACCATCATACCACATGCAATACCATACTATGAGCAATATGTTCTTAGTTCCCAAGCACCTTTTTAGTACTTTCACTTTTTTTTCATTTATATTTCATTTATATTTTTTAATACATTTTGTATTTTGAATACATTTGAATAGAAAGATTATTTCATTTATTTTTCCTTTTTTTTCGTTGTGTGTACCGCTTATCCGATCTATCCTTGGGTCACGGGGAGCCTGTGCCTATCTCAGGTGTCATCAGGCAGCAAGGCAGGATACACCCTGGACAGAGTGCCAAACCATCGCAGGACACACACTCACACACACACTCATTCACTCACGCATTCACACACTGTGGGCAATTTAGACACTCCAATCAGCCTAGAAGCATGTCTTTGGACTGTGGGGGGAAACTGGAGCACCCGGAGGAAACCCACCAATCACGGGACAACGTATATATATATATATATATATATATATATATTATTCGTGAAAACTTAGGACTTAAACCTATTAAGGATTAATGGGTGGTTTTACTATACAATACTGCCCATTTATTTGGTTTTAGTGACTATTGAGTCGTTTGTAGACTTGTTTGTCCTGCATGTTGTTATTTTTACAGATCTGGCAACCCTGTCGCGCAGTCCCACAGCGAGGCGAGCTGTGTGCTAGTGGACCTGTGATGTGATAAAGAGGCGTTTTTTTCTATCTGAAATATTAGAAATGCTCGGAGTTAAATGTTCTCCGTAAACCTCTGGAAATCTCCACATTACAGTCACGGAAAATTAGTTATAGTTCAGTTCGCAGATTAAAACAATCTTGCCCGTGGTTCGACTCGAATGACTGCGTTCTCCTAAAAGAGTCGTTTACAACATTTTTAACCTCAGGACATGCAGGAGCGCAGAGAACTACGCAGAGAAATACGCAGAGAAATACGCGCAAACTTTGCACACTCTGTGTTAGAAATACTATACTAGGCAAACTATTGAGGTTTCTGTGAAAAGTGGGTTTTGTTTCTGTTGTTTGGTTCACAAAGATTTTTTTTTTTACGCACGGCTTTTGGCTGAAGATCACATAGAGACAGAAAGCCTGAAGCTGAAATATTTTTTCTGCTGAATCTTTTGTTTCGTGTCGAGCACGATGAAAGGTGGGTTTCACTTACATTTCACACACACAACATTTATTTCCTATTTGTTTGGGTTTGTTTGCGCGTCCGTGCGTCCGTGCGTGCGCGACGCCTGTTGAACATCTGGATGAAATTGACAGCTCATCGTGTGATGTTTTCTCATTTAGACGCAGTAGGGAGATATTACCAGTAGCACTGAAAGATAAATGCTACTACGTGTTATTGTGAAATCACTATTTCACAAAGGGTGTGGGTGTGTTAACAACATACGGATTATGTTGTTTATTTCTCTCTCTCTCTCTCTCTCTCTCTCTCTCTCTCTCTCTCTCTCTCTCTCTCTCTCTCTCTCTCTCAGACGAGTTCGCTGAAGAAGAGGACGTCCAATCGTTTGGATACAAGAGGTTTGGTAAGAGCACATTGTTTATGGATACAATCCTGTAAATCTCATTACATACATGTCCAAGTATAGCTACTTCAAAACGCTGGAAAGCTTTGGCTCGATTGATTGAATTATATAAATATCTTAAATATACTGAATACACACATTTAGTCAGCAATGCAGTCACTATGCAGTTGGCTTTGTTTGCAAATACATGCTTTTTTGTTTAAAACTAGCCATGCATTAAAAAAAAAAAAAAAAAAATCTGACACCAATAGGCCAACATCTGTCTAATTAAAAACATTTGCCCTCTAACATTTTACAATTTTTGTACATGACGTTATCATTGGCCTAGCAGTTGCATTTTTCAGACACACTACAAAGAAATGACATCTAAACAAATGAAAATATCCTGAATATAATCACATTTATCTCATATTTCTTGTTACAAGGTTACAATAAACCAAATTTTAAAACGACTAAACAGTAAACAAAACTTGAAATGGTCTTGACAGATAATTTGGATAATTTTTTAAGCATTTGATTTTAGGAAGAAGCATAATTATCTGCAACAAGAAAATGTAAAACCTGAAAGCTAGATGTCTAGAAATAGGTTTAATAATCCTGGTTTGTTGTATTCTTATAATAGGAAATAATAGATACATTTATTATTTATAATAATTATTTATTTATATAATATTTATATTTATTTATATTTATCATAATTATTTATGTATTAATATTCAAAATATTTTCACTTACGAAGACGTCAGTTTTTGTGGTGCGAGGGATGTGTTTAATTAGAGTCAGAATGCTCTGAACCTTTAAATTAAGTTTTCTATTTTTTCACTTCTGGAGAATTTAAAATGCTAGAAGTTACCCGTGGTTGAGATACAAAGAAATCAAATCAAATCAAGCTTCTGAAGAATTTTCCCAGGCTGCCACATTTGGATGGACAAAAAACATTAAATAACTTAAGGTTTTGCATGTAACAAACAGCTTTAATGTGCCCAAAAGTGGAGGGCTGAAATACCATAGACCCCTGAAGTGTACCCATGAAAAGAGGCAGCAATTAGGAGGCCTGAGTGTTTCAACTTGCTCATGATTTAAATCTTATATCTGATAAGGAAAAGTTGTTAAATGTTTTCTCATTTGTGTTTTTTTCCTGAAGGGCCTATTTTCTCTTCTGTGCAGAGATTTTTTATTAAGGTGAATGATAAAGATTGTGGATCTGATTGCAGGTTTTCAGGAGGGAACTCAGTGTACTAAGTGTAAGAGTGAGTGGGCGCTGAAGGCTGCTATAGGCCTACTCTATGTTCTCTGCATCCTTCTCACCATTGCTGTAGCCATACTGGGTTACAAAGGTAACACACATACATTTATTTTGCTTTCTTTTCCATCTTTTGGATAATCTGGAACTCTTACAACAATGACCTTAAAGTCTTTGGCTGATCTAAGTTGTTTTGTATTTTGTTTGGGAGGATTTTTCCACTTTTATTGGCATGCTTATATTAGTTCATGTTCCGATTGTTTGTGTGTGAATGAGGTCATGTGTCTCTGTGGGGTCTCATTCCAGCCAACAATAAGGACTCAGCGCTGTTTGATTGCCATGGATACAGAAGTGGGTGTGCTTGTTTTGTAGTGGTTGTAACCACAACTACAAGTACATATATATATATATATATATATATATATATATATATATATATATATATATATATATATATATATATATACATGTGTACACATCCATGCTACTTTACAATTACATTCAAGGGTGACCCTGCAAGGACAAGACAGATGTTAGTAATCAACACCATCGCTTAACTGTATCTGTAAACCTTTTTCTCAGTTCTTCTAGTTTCCAGATGTTCCCATATTCTTTAACAACGATTTGGCTAGTGGCTGTTATTGTGTGTGTGTGTGTGTGTGTGTGTGTGTGTGTGTGTGTGTGTGTGTGTGTGTGTGTGCATGAGAGAGAGAGAGAGCGAGAGAGAGAGAGAGAGAGAGAAAGAGAGAGAGAGAGAGAGAGAGAGAGAGAGAGAAAGAGAAAGAGAGAGAGAGAGAGAACTAATAGTTGGAGCAAAGATCAAGGCTATTAGCACTGTTCCAACTTGGCCCTTTCTCATTCTCTGTATAGTGTAGTGTTTAAGCCAGGCTAAACACCATCTGAATCTTTTTAGGTGCAGTCTGCTAGTTGTGCTAGCTTCCATTTTTGTGCTGTTCAGGATTTTTTTAGGCTTACTGTTTTGAATTAATTTTAATTCATTTATTAAAGGTTTATTAAGATCTATAATATCAAACTATATACTGGTGTAGCACTAGTTGCATAGACACTCTATTTTTAGTTGTGCCCAGTATTGGCTTATAAGCCTCAAACTGAGGAAAAACAAGTAACCCAAAGTACTTTTTGTCATAGTTTGATGGAACTATAAATTTACATTAGCAGTTGTGAAACCATAAAGTCCAGCTTCCTGATCATTGTATCAATGATGTTTTCAGATGATAAATCAATTGAACCTCATTGAATGTTTCTTGTAGTGGTTCAGAAAGTGGATGGCGTTACTAAAGGAATACACAAATATGAAGGCAAAATCAATGCCATGGAGACAGATGTAAGAAAAATAGGTAAGTTCTGATGTAATCCCAACTGCATACAGAATTTTAAATGAAGAGGCAATCCATTAGTCAATTGAATTTTTCTATTTTTTATTTGTCTCCTTGTCACTTCAGTCTTATGTAACGTTTCCCTATCTATTTATCTCTTATGTCTCATCTCAGATGAATCTGGTATGAAGTTGAAGAACACTTCCAGTGAGCTGCAGATGTTTCATTCTGGGTTATCAGTATTGCGCCAAAACCTAGCTGCAGCCTCTAAGTCCGTCAACAGGAACGCAGCCGTCCTGCAGCAGCTCCGAACCTCATCACAAGATGTGCTTTCACTGCAGGAATATTTGCACTCGCAGCTAAATGCCCATGCTAGTGCTCTGCATTCTGCTAATACTACGCTCTATTATGTCGCTGCAAACACACCTGTGCTGCAGCAGGACACTGCACGGCTTCAGCACAGCGTACAGACACACATCAATGCACAGCGCATGTTACAGCTGTCCATCAACCGTCTCAACTTCACTCAAATGCAGCAGGATGCCATCACATCTGCACTGCAGCGTACAATAGAAGCATCAGATATGAATACGCAGAGCGTCAATAGTGACGTGCTAATGCTGCGGCGGGAGACACAGCTAGTGAGCAGCATTGAGGACTGGATTAGGGAAAAGATCATGAATTTGGAAAGAGCTGAATTTAATGCCTCAACCCACGTTCTCACCACTACACAGGGACTGGGTGAGATAAACACGCAGCTAGCTAACATCTCCAGTCAAATTCTAAACATTAGTACACTCATCGATGGTAATGCTGCAAACCTGAGAGAGCTACAGGAACAGCAGCAGGATTATGGCAGTCGAACAAGAGATCGCTTTGATAGAATGGAGGCAAGGCTTGATGCAGCAGAAGGAAATGTTAACTGGGTCACAGGGAATGTAAGCTACACTACGTGGATGCTGGGTGGAGTAAACGGAGCGCTTGGCGCTTTGCGGAGCTGCTCGGATACAGTGGGACAACATTCAGATCTCCTGCTGAATTTAAACAGGACTCTGGCTGAGACACAGGCAGATGGGTCCGCTCTAAAGTCCCAGCAGGATGATCTATCAGCTCGGCTAGACAAAGAAGTCAGCAGTCTTTCAATAATCATGGAAGAAATGAAGCTTGTGGACAGCAAACACTCCCAGCTCATCACCAATTTTACAGTATTGCAGGGTATGAAATTATGCTGGATAGACATTCATACACTGTCATACTTTTCTATCACCTTAAAGTTTATTTCACCACAAAATGTTGGGTAGATAAAAACTTGTGCTTGTATTCTTTTTGCGATACATTCAAAATAATCATATACAGTCCTCTCTGAAAGTTTTAAAAGAGCAAGGCTAGTTCTTTTGTTTTTGCTATACTCTAAAGACATTTAGGTTTGAGATCAGAAGGTCAAAATGTCAGCTTCATTTTCTGATATTTATATCTAGATATGTTAGACAACTTAGAACTTGGCACCACTGGGGGCAGAACACTCATTTTCTAGGTGAACAAAAGTATAGGGACAGACAGTCTTTTTTTGGGTACCCAGACTTCCTTGCCTGTCAGGAGACATGTATCATAGGCTTATTGGCATTTCTGAATTGTCCATTGTGTGTGGATGGGTGTGTGAGTGTGTGTCCGATTGATCCATGTTGACCCCCACCTTATGCCCCCTAGGACAGGCTCTAGGTTTGCCCTAAACCTCTGTATGATAAGTGGTACAGAAAATGGATAACTGCTCCAAACCAGTGATTGAGCAAACAGGAATACACAAATAGTTGTGAAGGACTGTGGTGGTACTCCACTCAGATGTAGTTATAGATGTAGAGCAGCTACATATTTAACCTTTTGGACAACTAGTTCAATACTTCTATGGTTCTTTTAGGCCCTCCTGGTCCAAGGGGTCGCCGTGGTGAAAAAGGTCCACCAGGTGCAGTTGGTCCTCCTGGTCAGAAGGGGGAGAGAGGTGATACAGGAGAAGCAGGTGTTCCAGGCACTCAGGGAGAAAAAGGAAGCGCTGGCCCTCCTGGTTATTCAGGTATCCCAGGTATGCAAGGGCCTCCTGGCAGTCCAGGACCAAAGGGCTCTCGAGGGTCAGGTGGCCGTGCAGGACCCCAAGGCACAAAAGGAGAGCCTGGCACACCTGGACAGCCAGGCAAAGATGGGATGCCAGGGCTTCCTGGCTTGCAGGGACCACCGGGTATTCATGGACTAGTTGGTCCTATAGGGGACCCAGGAGACATGGGTCCACCAGGGCCGATGGGACCTCCAGGACCACCAGGGTTGCCAGGCAGAGCAGCACCTGTGCCAACAATACTTGTCCTACCAGAAGATGCTTCAGCTCAAGTTGCTACGAGATCTCTGCTAGGTGAGACACATCACACATGGGCAGCGTGTTTCCATGACAAATCACTTAAAGCAAAGAGATTTTTACATTCATTGCACAAGATGGAAATTGGTGCACCAACTATACCTACTATATGTGTTTTAATCAGTGGGTACAATTACATAATCACATATTGTCCAGATGTAACTCTTGGATTAGAAGAGTCCTTTTTAGTCCTTAAAAAGTCCCCTTCTTCAATGTTAGTAAAATGGAGTGTAAACACAAAAAAATTAATGAAAAAATAATTATATAAGACACATCGTATTGCTTTTGCATTGCGTATTTGGTGTCATTTTATTGTTAGTATTCCTATACAACTAGTACAGATTAGACATTTGAGTAGGAATGTGTGGTGCTATTCTAAGTAGACCAATTACAAATAATTTACTTTTCTCAACGGGAGCATTTAATATTGTCATATGGCAAAGGTGGGAGTAAAAAAGAAATAGAGATGAAATTTGACTTTCTTCATTTCATGCATTTGAACTTATTTATTTGTCAGGCCACAAGGGGTCCAATTCATTGTACACCATTAGCTATTTTTCAGGCACATCAAATGAAAAGCTATTTGTGGAATTTCACTGCCAGCTGTTGGTTTCTGTAGGATTTTAAAAGTCGTTGGTTTGTTTCCTACTGGCATGACAAACTCACTTTGGTAAGCCCTAACGCTATGAGAGTACTCAATTATCCTTTCTCAGTGGCCAACAAATAAAAAGCAGTGTCATCCTATTTAATAACCTCAAGACAGAGTATTATATATAGGCTTTGCAGCTTTTACAGATAATTAAGAGGAGCTCAGACTACTTGGATCTCTTGATTTCTTCCACATCATCCTTCTAACTTAAACTGTGTCTATATGACTTTGCTTTTTTCAATGTCACTGCCTTTCCCTTCAATTTCGTCACTATGTGGTTGTCCAAACCATTTGGCAAAGTTGAAAACAGTCTATGATGTAAATAATGTTTGATAAAACATTTAGATGTGCCTTGTTGCATAAGATACCCCATTTCACAGCTGCCTTTGTGTTCTTTTATGGAGTTAAGAAAGGATTGGAGTATACATTTAATATTTGATTCAGTCAGTGGCTGGCACAAATATTAATCTGAACCATAAATGTACATTGGTTCGACAAGGTGGTTAAAAATGAAAAACCTGAGTCAGCATTTCAGTGGCAGTGCAGCAGAAGACCAGAGCAAAACCTACCCACTATCCTTTGTGATTTAGTGGTCCACAGTTACCACATAGTTGATGCAGTTTTCTGTACAGGACTGATACAAGTTTATAGTTCAGAGGAATGGTTTCATGTTCTTTTGGCTAACTGACTTGAGTATTTCCTGTTATTATTATGTTTTGTACTAATGAGCAATTTTCAGCTTCAGTTAGGTCACAGTAAACGTTTTATAATTATTTTCTAAACGATTAGAAGGAGTTTCCAGTGACCTAACTGTAGCCAAAAAACTCCAATCCAAGCATGTTGAAAAAGACAAAATTCGTGCTTACTTTTTCATGCGAATGGATAAGCAAACATAATTACACACTAAGCATTGCAATCATAGACACACATAAACACACCCAGGCAATCTGCTACTTCCTTTCAAATAAAACATCTTAGACACAATCAATTTACATGGTGCTGTCAAGAAGGGTGGTGTAAATAGACACTGATGTAAATACACACTACCCACATCAAAGCTTTGTGTGTATGTGTTTTTATATAGGTGGAGTTGGCTGCCCTGCTGACTGGGTACGGTTCAAAACCAGCTGTTACTACTTCTCTACTGAAAAGCTCACTTTTGACGACGTTCTTCAAAAGTGCAATGGCATGTCTTCATCCATGCTCATCATCAATGATAATGAAGAACAGGTAAGAGGAAAACTCAAAGTTGGTGAAAGCTCCCAAAAAGATATTGTGTTAAAATTCTAGTTTAAACTCCTACAGCTTCAGAATCATTTTGTTACAGTAATGTATATAATGCTAATGTTATATCCGCAGGGCTGGTTACATCTTCACACAATTGGTAGAGGCTTTTTCTGGTTGGGATTGACAGATCGACAAAATGAGAATGTCTGGCGTTGGGTCGATGGCTCAGAGCCTACTTTCAAGTAAGTGTATCTGTGCATGTCTGTGTGAGCATTGTGTTTTGCTGGGATATAGCCTTAAATTACATTCCCACATGCAGCAATTATATCGCGGCAAGATGTCAGTCTCCATACTAGAACTGGTTTCCCATAGTATAATATTTGTGGGTGGCATTCTGGTTGACAACAAATCAGTTTTCGTGCTGCTAAAATGAAACTTTCTGGGGGGAGAGTGTTTGCATATAAAACTTGTCAGTGTATATATGCATCATATCACCATAGATCACGTACACTCTACTGTCTTCACTTCTATTAGTAGTCACTTTACCAAGTCACTATATTTATATAGTTAAACTGTTATCAACTTTCGTGTGCCGCTGGACACGCCCACATCTAGCCACCATGTAGGTTATGTCGCTGGAAATCGCCAGCTCTCAACAGGCTTCAAGTTGCTGTATGAGTGACCGTAGCATTATGTGGGCTCCATTGTATTTGTTTTTATGTCTGTGTGCATGTAGTAACTGGAGGCCTGGTCAGCCTGATAACTGGAGCCATGGACATGATAAAGGAGAGGACTGTGCAGGCCTTGTTCATGGGGGCAAGTGGAATGACTTCTACTGTGATGAACAGCTCGGTTTCATCTGCAAGAGAGCAGTAAACAGCTGAAATCTGGAACAGTGGAACAGTGAACAGATAAATACGGTCAAATTACCTCACAGCTTGTTTCGGAGATCGATGACTCTTTGACAAGTAGAGCTGATGCAGGTACGAAGAATGAGGAAAATCCATGTAGTAGAAGTTGTACGCTGCAATGTTTGGTGCAAGGTGAATTGTTTCATGTCTGCTGCACAGTGACATTATATAACGTTCTCATTCCTGGACATTCAGTTCATAACCATCAAGGATCCATTAACAACAGGTGCAAACTAAACTCTATGGGATTTTCTACTATTATATGTATATATTTTGAAACGTTTTATTTGACATATTTTTCCTGCTTTTTTCAATGAATCCTAATCTGCCATTTGTTTATAGATGCTCCTTTTACCCAACACATACCTACACATTTCTACCTATAAATAAATACTGAAATAATACAACAAATGATGTAATAAATATGAATTTCATTCCTATCATATACAATCCAGTAGTTATTACTGAAGTGATAAATAAGAAAGTCATTAAAAAATTTTTACACCATAAGTGTGTTGTCATAGTCATTTTTATTGTTTCATCCTTTTTACTTATTCCAGACGCTTATCATGATGCTTCTTCAATACACTTAAAAACTTGCAGTGCACTTATTTAAATGAACATATTCATTTTCTTACGTATTCACATTTTTTAATTGTTATTCCACTTTGTTTCCTATTCGTTGCCTTTAACTCCTCTCCCTTTTCTCCACAGCTGCACAGAAGAATGAAAGTATGTAACAGTAGCACCTTATAGAGAGTGACACTACTTAACTCAAAAAAAAATAAAATAAATAAATAGTTTCTTAAAAAAACAAGACAAAAATAAAAGGACCACTCCATGTCATAGTTTTCATGCTATTTTTTTTTTTTTTTAGGAGGTTTCACCTCCAGACCTAATCATCACAGTTCTTGGAGCCATTTCAGTCAGAATCAGAGCGAATATGGCTTACAGATTAAAACCGTAATCTAATATTTCACTCACAGTAATTTCATTAAATTAATTTAAGACCATGTACTATGTTAGCCATGAACCTGGGTGGTCGCATACATCAAAATCATATACCTGTGCAGCCTTGTTATAACACTCTGGTAACCTTGGTTGTTTGTGGTATTATTGGTTGTGGGATATTAGATGAACTCTATGGCGTGAGTAAATATATATGGAGAAATAACACTGGTAGGCAATGGCATAGCTCAAATTCGTCTTCCAAGCCTAATGTAAATGACATTTGTGAAAACTGGGTTTGTTGATTGCTTTTATGTCACGTTGCCTGTTATTTAGATACTGTGCGGTTCAGAGATTGTAGTAAGATTCTGATGTTGTCTTACTTTCAACAAAAATGAATCATTTCTGACAATGAACTTTAACAAATACATGGCACTGGCTGTTGCACATTTACATTTTTCATTCCCTTCAAGAAACCACAGAAAAGTGTGTTACTTTGAAGCTTCTGATTTAGTGGTTACAAGATCTGTGATGGATGTCAACACAAGGTAACCTGACATAGAATGAACCACAACACAACAACATGACACCAAACTATGAAGACTGACAGAGCTAGTCAGGGTTCAGAACAGATTTATTGCCTCACTCTTAATATATCTGATTTGCTAAGAATCTGCAATGAAAGTGAGATCATGCTGACCTGTCAGTTAGCTGTTCCATTTCTGTTTATCCCTGAACAATTCTCACCAAATTTGAATCACCGGTTATTGATGTAAACATTTAAGAAACACGGAGTCATAGTGCAGTCGAAGTATTCAAAAAACATTTGCAATATTTTTCCCCTTCATCCTGACACCACGCTCACGTATATACATTTGAAACAAAAGCATCCGAGACTACAATTTTTGCCGACATATAAGATTCTGACAAAAGAATCTGATAAAAATATATTGAAATTTATACCATAGTCTGCTTGAATTCTCAATTCTGATTGGTCAGAAAGAGTTGATTTCCGTTTTCTAACAGCACAACTCATTGGTGGTGGCTATAAGGCAAAGCACATGGTTATATTAATGTGCTCGCTGTAGTCTGTTTATGTTTTACAATAGCAGCTCATTCACAGGAGTTGTATAGCGAATGCTCCATCTAATCTAAGACTAATTAACAGGCCGACACATTATTTAACAAAGCAAAATGCATAACTGGTGATATGGCAAACCTTTTTTGTATGGTGATGCTTACTGAACATTTCTGAGAGAAATCTTTGGTGTCGGCACTTTGCAACAGTGAACTCTTTTTGTCATTCAATTAATGAATAAGAAAATAGAAAGCCTGGTAAGAGGATGGCAGTTTATGGCTGCTGTAACATAAGTGATAACAGGAAATATCCTGGTTTGTGGATTTTCTACAACATTAAACATTCTTAATGTGCTTTAATTAACACAATCAAAAACTTTCAAATGGCATTCAGAATAATTAGCAAATTACCAATTCACCCTTTCTTCACTTTCTTTTTTTTTTTTTACTCTTGGCTACATTCCAAATACAGATAAAATTGAGTGAAAGTTGAGATTATATCCAAATTAAAGTTTTAATCCAGATTCAGACTTAATCCACTACAAGGGAGCAGAACACCAGAAACTACAGAAGAGGATGTGAGAGGGAAAAAAAAGATGTCATCCAAAATAGATGAAGTTTAATCCAGTGGCAGTCCTTCTTGTGACTTCTTTTAACTGACCATAATTTGGATGTATTCAGGAATACTGGGAGCATTTCCATCCAAGTGAAGAGCACCCAGTTCTCAATAGCAGAAGAGTGAGTGGCTGTAGTAGAGATTGGGTACTGGATCATTTCCAGTTGGTTGCAATTTGTATGTTGGGTTGCTGATCATCCTGTCTGATATTATCTATTACAATCTTCTCCGTTGTTATAGAGGTCTGAGCAGTAATTGATTGCTGTGGTGGTTGGTACGGTGTGCTATCTTTTTCTACTCGTCCTTCTCTACTATCACCTCCCCATGAAGCACCTTTCTCCTCTGACGCAGCATGTGGAAATACAACTGAGGAAACACTAAGACAAAAAAAAATGAATGGATAAATATTAGGATTAAAAAAAAATAAATAAATCACAGTGTACGTGAACATAGAGTAAAAGAAAAATCATAAACTTGAATCTGAAATAGATTGAAGAGACATGTTGGCCTAAAACTAGGCATTGAATTAATATTTAGCAGTTTGTTAATTTAGTGCTCAAACTAAATAATATAGAAAACAATTCAGCCGTCTGGCTCCAAAACACAAACCCAAAAACTTTACAATACCCCATTTAAGAGTGTGGTTAAATTCCTTGCATTGGACCTTAAAAGCCTACTGACCAAATCCAGATGATGTCCTGGTTTCTAAACCACACTGGTTTGACTTTTGCACTCCAAAAACAAAGCTATGTTGCAATCTATATATGTCAAGAATAAACAGAATACTAACATACCAAATTTGCTAATCACACATCTTTTCAGACAAAAAACATTTTTTGAGACAATTTTGTGACAAACATTGTGATGCTTGCTAAGGTTACAACTTTCACTGGTAAATTAAGTGGCATATAAATAACATATTTTTTTTTTAATTTTTTTTTTTTTATACATATTCCAAGATCTTGATATGTGTTTAAACAAATTCAATGACTTCTGATGTTAGCTTTTATAATTTCAATTGAATTACAAGACACAGCGGTATGACTAAGCATAAGTGAATGATTCTTACGTGGGATGTAGGAGAGCATTACAATGATGAGGCAGTAGTAATAGTCAAAGGAGACGTTGTATTTGTTTGGGAGTCTTAAAGAGTACATGCCCGCTTTCCGAACATACGGCAGAGCAGCATATATGGTCATCAGTTCACCGATCACGCCCAGAGGATACATGATAATGAACATATTATATCTGAAAGTCAGACATAATAATAGAAATTTTAGTCAGATTATATTCAGAACAAATTTAGATTGGCAACATTTTAAAACTGTATGATGCACAAATTGTGATGCAGCTCACACTGTAATCTCTGGAGTTTAAGATTGTATGATTTAACATTATTCTTAAGTACACTGTAAGACAATTATTAAGCCTACAGGCAGTAGAAAAACTACTAGATATTCTGTATGTATACTGGTAAGTGAGAATGTAATGAGATCACCAATGTATTGAACTAACAGAAAATAAACCTTGGCAAAGGTCGTGATCTTTCAGAGACTGATTACTGGACCCATAGCCTCATTTTCTTACACTTAAATGCTGGAATGAGCTTCTGTTCACAATGTACAATACATAATTTACAAATGACATCACTTTAACAGGCACATCAGTCTTGGTCTTCATTTTATAACAGCACATAGCAGAAATGTGAAGGGATTTTAACCTACAGCTACAGCTGTTCTATGCACAACACACTAACTGTAGTAGTCTTCTTCCAACAGAACTAGAAATAAATATTTCATATCCTTCCTTCAAACAGAGAGCTGCATTGCATAACAGATTTGAGCCATTATGTGCAATGAAATCTAAGGTCAGTAAATAAACTACAGTAGTGTAATTGTCAGCACTAATAGCTGCAATGTACAAGTTGCAACATAATGTATTATTTTTAAACAATCTGATATGATAAAACCTTTTTAAACTGGGTTTTCACACAAAACCATTAGATGTTTTTAAAGGCTGGTTTCAACTTGTAACTGTTAAAGTTTGCAGCTCTGCTTATTTACTAAAAACTTGGATCTTGTAGGTACAACTGACCTCTAAAGGCTATAATTGATATGCAACATAGGAAAATATCAATAATTCGTAATTGAGTTTAATTTCATTCTCGAAAAATGAGAAAAAAAAGACAGTTTTTTTAACACTTGATTAACAAAATGTTCTCTTGTCTACAGATAGTTGGTAGTGCTAGTGCATGCTAATTATAATTCTCTATTTTTAGGATGTATATGTTAAATAATCTGAACTTTGTGGCACAAGGTGAGTAAGTAAGGTCTTGGGTAGAAGGACATGTATGCATATAGTGAATAGATGCTAATAGTGGACAGGCATTCCAGTGCCCAAAACAGTCACTCTTAAAAACAGGGGCAGCTGAACATGAGTTGTCCACAAGAGGCCTGACCAAGATACAACACAAACAAATCCAGAGCATTTGAGACAGTTAGACATATTCTCAATAAAAGACCATTAATGAACAAAAATAACTACATTTAGTATACTTCACATGCACAGTTGGTGTACCTGGCCCATTTGATGAAGTAAGGCAGATGGTTAAGCAAACTGAAAGTGTAGAAGGAGTAACGTGTGATCTCAGTGACTGTCCACACCACCAAAAACAAGATCACACTCTCTTGATTCTGGATCTAAAAAAGCCAAAAACCGCAGTGGTAAGTAATGATTCTCTCCCTCTGAATAACACATAGCAGTAAATTATAGTGTCATTTAATTCTAGATTTTGTTTTCTTACTATAAAGATATTTATGTATTAATTTCTGCAGTAGGTGTGCCATTAGGTGGTGCTGAATACAATACATGCCTTGTTTGAAACATCTTGACAACATTAATATAAGGTCTAGAAAACATGATAACCACATTATGCTGAATGGAACAATATTTTCAACAAATAAGCATTCATGTTTTTGTTTTATTAGATGTACTGTATAATCAGAACTTGTCTGGCTATACTATGTAATTACAATTTACATGTCTGGCATTTGGCAGATGCCCTTATCCAGAGCAACTTATTTCAACAATTTATCTCATTTTGTACAACTGAGGGTTAAGGGCCTTACTCAGGGGCCCAGCAGTGGCAGCTTGGTGGACATGGGATTTGAACTCACAACCTTCTAATCAGTAGTCTAACACATTAACCACTAAGCTATCACATAATTAAATAGCCTAGATGTAATTTGAGTCATTTAAGGGAATCTGATGGCAAAGAACCCGACACCAACAGTGTATAATGCATTGTTAATAAAGATGTTGTTTTTGGTATCCTTAAAAAAATAGCATAAAATGAAAACTTTCAGTAACATAAGATATTATTGAGTCACTGTTAGGAGAAGGTCAGCAGTGGAAAGGATGGTCCAAAGGGTTGGTCTTTTGCAGTCCTCTGTGAAATTAGTAAATTCTATCTATTGCTACTAAATCTATGGCAGCATGTAAGTGAATACAGAAAGTTATAATGCGTTGTCTTTTTATCAAGCTATAATCCTGAGTATGTGTGTATTAGCATCAAATAGTTACACACTCGTTTGTGAATAAATAGGCTGCTATAACTGGGCTAACTTATTATTTAGTGTGCAGTTTGAATAGTCCTTGACTGTGTAAATGTTTTCTTTACCAAAATAAAACCACTGGCTCCAAATTGCCTACTGCTGCATAACTGATCTAATAGCTAATCAAAAGTAGAGCAGCTTGGCTGAGCAATTACTGCAAGAGTCTAGAAAAAATGGGTCACTCACCATGGTTAAAATGTAAGCTTTGTATATTTATTGCGCCCAACAAGCCTGAGCATCCTGACTGCATAATCTTGAAATCATGTTTCTCTAACTGTGGTAAATTTCACTTTCATACACAAGTCATTGTTTTAGTTATACATTTCCATGATTGCTCTTACCTGTCTGATACTATGCGTGATGAACCAAACCATAAATATTCGAGAGCATACTTGGACCCCAGTTACGATCACAGATGTCCGTACAATTCCTGCAAAACACGAACACATATCACCATCTACTCATTGAAAACCACAGAATAAATATTGAAATACTTTTGTTTTTTTGAAATTACATACCAATTGCACAGTGCCCAACCTGACATACAGGATGGAAACAAGACAGAGAGGGAAACGAGAGAGTGAAACAAAAACTTCAAGCAGAGAAAAACAGGCATAGGTAGATGAAGGACATTTCTGTCCCTATGATTGCACAGAGAAGACTAGAATGATCAACTAGCAGTTTGAGGAAAGAGAGAAAAAGAGAAAGACAGAGAGATTGGGAAAGATGACACTTACCTCAAGAAGAGCAAAGGTCTGGAAAAACTTAAGTATCCGTGCTATACTTCTGTACAAGCCCTTATGCGTGCCTTTCTGGAGATAGAAGCGAGTCATTGCAACAGCCAGAACCAGCCACCTAGAGCACATATATAACATTTAATTTACTTAATAAAGCACAATCTCTGCAAAATGCATGGGTATTCATGATTCCCCTGTATAAGCAGTGTTATTAAAGAGTTATCACAGAATGTGTATTCTCAAAATGATATTTCAGTATGTTCTTCCACTGGAATAAAGTTTTAGATTATAACACAACCAAGGTTGTTCAAAAGATTGCATTTGGCTGCACTAAATGTGGTGAAAAGCTCATAATGTCACAGCTAGTTATCAAGAACAGCTCTCAGCACAGTTCTTAAATGCTAGTCTTTTGTCACAGACATGATGACAGCTAGGAGTTTGCATGTTCTCCCCGTGCCTCGGGGGTTTCCTCCGGTTTCCTCCCCCGGTCCAAAGACATGCATTGTAGGTTGATTGGCATCTCTAAAATTGTCCGTAGTGTGCGATTGCGTGAGTGAATGAGAGTGTGTGTGTGCCCTGCGATGGGTTGGCACTCCGTCCAGGGTGTATCCTGCCTTGATGCCCAATGACACCTGAGATAGGCACAGGCTCCCCGTGACCCGAGAGTAGATCGGATAAGCGGTAGACAATGAATGAATGATGACAGCCAAATTATGGGGTGCTCATTGGAGGGCACAACCCCCCCCCCCCTATTTTAAACTAGCGGAAAATGTTCCTCTTATACCCCACCTAAACTTTGGAATATTGTTCCAGCGAATCTTAGGAATGCTCTAAAGTTTCCAATTTATATATACCATCCTATTCATAGTCCCTGCAACTTTTATCTTGTTACATACACTATACAGCCAAAAAGTCAGTCAACACATAACCATCACCCCCATATGTGTTTTTCTGAACATCTTATTCCAGATTTAGTCCCAATTTTTTATTATAATATCCTCCATTCATTTGGAAATGCTTTCCACTCTAGATTTTGGAGCATGGCTGTTGGGAATTGCCCAGGAAAACATTATTGAGGTTGGGTCATTAGGTCTGGCGTGCAGTCAGTGTTAAAAAGGTGTTCAGGTCAGGGCTTTGTGAAGGTCACTCAAGTTCTTCCAAACCATTGACATCATTTTGTGCATTTTTTAAGCTGTAACAGGTTCGAGTGTCTTTGGGTTTCACTGAAGGGAAATCGTAATAACTACATAATATGTAGACATTCTAGACAACTTTGTGGCAATATTTTAAGCAAGAACCACATACCCATGTGATGGTCAGATGTCTGCAAACTTTTGTCCATGTAGTGTAATACTGTTTATAAGCAATTCTCAAATCAATCCATCAATAAATATTTTTACTTTTAATGCTCAACTTGACTTTAATCGTTTATAAATAAATCACTTTGAGATTTTGGACTCTTCATGCCACTAAAGAATCATTATAGCTGTTCAATGTAAACATCACCCAATCTTATTTGATCAACTGACCTCAATCTTGTCTTACTTTATCACACTGAAAGCCAGCACTGGAACTAACCGGCGGCCTACACTTGAAACTTTTGCGTCTTTTCTACTCTGAAGAGAGAGAGAGAGAGAGAGAGCTCCGACCCATTTCTACAACACCTGAAACAGTGCACAGTGAGTATTTAATGCATATACGCGTTATTAACACGTGTGTTGTGAAACGTCTTGCTCTGGCAGAGTGGAGCTCCGGTGTCAGCGTGCGGCTAAACTTATCGCGGGCGCTGCACCGATAGAGAATGACGCTAGCGCAGCACCGGACACCGTATTTGGCAAGACAGTAGCGCTCCGACGGCCCCAATGAAAACCCCGGTTTATTCCCTCACACTGCTTATTCGACAAAGTCAACCGCCTATGAATGACAGACTTGGATGCGACCGGTTCTCACTGTGTTCACTGTGGTTTATTGATGTTGACCATAAACGGTTACGGCGGAACAGAGTTCTGAAACTATAAACAGCAACGCAAGCTTTCACCGTAAAGTGGAGCGGACTGCAGTCAAAATAATACATGAAACACTTTAATCCTCACATACCCGGCCGTCATGGCGATATTGTAGAACGTGAGCCATGCTGTGGCAATAATGCTCTTCGTCCGCTTTTTGTTGTTTGTTTCCTTTTCCTCAAGCGCTCCGTCCTCCTCTCCGGACGCCATGGCACCGGGGCGCGACACCGACACCGAGTCACAGATAGAAACGGTGGACGAGCGCAGCTGTCAGTCATCGAAGAAGGGGCGGGTCCATGCCTTTCCGACAAGTTTCCCATACCCCATCCCGATAAAGCAAACATTTAACGTCGGATATATCAGTAAACAAGAAGGCAATATGTATCCACTTTAAATCGATATTCCAAATGGAGTCATTTAAAAAAACACCACAAAACCGGGCCACTACAGTAAGCTGAAGGACTGATCTATTAAAACTACTTTTCCCAGCATGCACAGTGGGGTCAATAGGTCATGTCATTAGCGCATATTTTTTATTTGAGTCAACTGTTAGGCTAGAGCACAGCTGAGAACAGCAAACGTTTGACTCCAAAGATATAGACAAGGTCCCTCATGCTCATGAGCTCATGAAAAGGCATTAGTGTGAGATATTGCACTTCCATATTGACCTATTCAATTAGGGACAATATATAATAAACAGAAACAATAGTACAATGTTATTATTCCACACTTTGTTGTGTGGACAGTTCTGCATCATATAACATAGAAAAAGGTATGTATCTTGAATGAACTGTGTAATTCAGGCTTTGCTGTAATTATCTGTGGACATAGACAAATGAAGTTACAAGGAGCATTTTATATGCACTAGCTGGCAAATATGATTGGCTGTGTAAGCTGATAAGCATTTGTAGGCCAGAGGCGGTGTCTGAGAAAGTACTTCACAGTAGCTTCTATAATTAGCCCCTACCAGGCACCCAGTAGAAATCAGAGTTAAGCAAAGACACCACCAAATATAGTTCAGCCCACATAATCTTGATCCTGCTACATATTATGTGTACCCATACTGTACACATAAGCTACAACCACCATGTTGAGACGTTTTAGAGCCTATATAACTCAGAAGTCTTATAAAATAACCCTAATCTCAATCCCTAAACATTAAACACTCAATAAAAATGTTCAGACCCCTTTAAAGCATCCTCATACACACAACAAAGCTATAATTACACACCTCTTAAAAGTCACAAGAAAAAGCTTTATTCAAAGGCTAATAATCATGGAAGTTTGACATCATACTATCAATGACCACAAGATGGCGCTATACAATAAGAGCAGAGAGAGAGAGAGAGAGAGAGAGAGAGAGAGAGATATGCTAGTGTGTGTGTGTCTATGTGTGTGTACAAGTGGGTCATCAATTTCCTAATGCTATTGCCAAGTCTGTGTTGAAAGTAGTAGCCATAGAACAACATAGTTTCTTTGTTTTGTTTATACCCAGATTCATCTCTCTCTCTCTCTCTCTCTCTCTCTCTCTCTCTCTCTCTCTCTCTCTCTCTCTCTCTCTCTCCCAGTAGCTATGTGTGTGTTTGTCTGCATGCACACCTCGCCTGGTGAAACACAATAGTGAGTGCAGAGTAAGCAGTGGTCTAGCATCAGTATGTGTGTGTGTGTGTGTGTGTGTGTGTGTGGAACATGCTGGCACTCTATTTGTAGGGATTTTCATTTGACAGTACCTTTTCTCTTTTCTCCCTCTCCTTTTCCATTAGTGGTTTTTGTGTCATTCCTCTGCATTATGGGTTCAGGGAGCAGAATTAAGTTTGCCATTTGTGAAGTAATTCAGTTTGCCGCCTTCTGTGTACCATTTTTTATTGTGATGCAGCGCTTCGCCTTCATTCTAGCACAAGCGAAGAGACAGATGCAGCCCTCTGGTGGAAACTCTAGCATGGCTTACTGGTTGACTGTGTCTTCATCTGTTGCCTATCTGACAACCGTGGCACTTCTGGTGTGGCTGCCAATTAAGTACATGGTTTTCATGAAGAAGAAAGCCCTGGTTGGGAGAAAGAAGTGGTGAGAAAGAGTGCTCATAGGTTTATGTGTACTTTGTTCACAATCAGTATCAAAACTATTGGGGTAGCATCATAAAAACACCAAGATCATTCTGATTTGGAGATAGATAATACAAATGCTGCTGTGATTTAAAAAAAAAAAAAAATTAATACTATGCCATGAAGCATTTAAGTGTTTATGTTTAGGTTTTTTATTTAAGTGTAATTCAGTTGATTTAGTATTAATTCTTATTCTTATTCTTATTCTTATTATTAACAACAATAATGTCTAACTACTTAATTTAATTATTTATTTAGTTGTTTTTTTTTTTTCAATTTTTTTTTTATATATTTCTCACTGAATCATTGGTAAAATGTCATATAAAATGTCACATACAACACACACATAAACACTCATAATGCATACTATCATGTCATTAAACTGAACTAGAATTTTCTTTCTCTTCAGGAGACCTGTTGCTCTGGCTTATGTGCTGCTCTCCACACTACCCACCTTTGCATTCCTAATAGCCAGTTCTGAGGTAAATAGAAGATGTTGGATAATATGCACTATTAGTGAACTGAGATGCATATAGCTTGGTAAAGTGAGGAAACATCTAGAACTCTATGCCTTGCATGGATTACTTTATAAATTGAAAGAGGGTCTGTACTTGTAAGAAAGGGACGGCTTACACAGTGCTACACAAACTTTTAGGAAACTGCAAGAAGTCCTTGCGTAAAATATATACAAAATCTTCATAGGAGATTTATTGCTGTTCTTGACCCCTCACAGTGCTGTTCGTTCTGTCTTCTTTCACTATAATGAGCTGTGATAAAGGCCTAAAGGTGCAAATTGCTATCCCTGACTAGTTGTTAGAATTGATGTTCAGCTGCATTGCCAAGCAGCAAAAGCGTAAAACCTGTGCCAAGTTGTTGTGTGGACCAACTGGTCCTCTGTGGTGACCCTGAACAGGGAGCAGCCGAAAGAAACTTCTATGCCATAAATATGCCATATTTTCTAGCATACCAAATTCTTACTTCTGATAGCTCCAGGATATGGCCAAATGTTTGTGGACACCTGACCATGACACCCATATGGACTTGAATATTCCTTTCAAAAGTTGGTATCCTTTTGCTGTTAATAACAGCCTCGACTTTTTGAAAGGCTTTCCACTAGATTCTTACATGTGACTTTGGGAATTTCCCATTCAGCCACAATATTATTAGAGAGGATCAGGAGAGAAGCCCCAGTACACATTTTTACCCAGATCCATTTCAAAACAAAGGTGTTTAGTGAGGTTGAGGTCGAGTGCTCTGTGCAGCCTCTATCAAACCAATCTTGACAAACCATCTCTTCATAATCTTCACTTTGTGCACAGGGGCACTGCAATGATAGAAGACATGTGTGCTAGGTGCTATAGTTCTAGTGAAGTTATGTAATATCACAGCATGCAGACATCCAGTAAAACTGTGCTTCCAACTTTGTGACCATATAGTGTAGATCTGGCCCTGCTTCATCACAGTTCAGACAGGTTCTTTGCCTTTGCCAACATTCAACTTAGCCAAAGTGAAATATTCAGAGGGTGAGTTTAAGAGCATGGCTTGGCACAAATGACATGTGCTTTTATGAGCAGCCATTTACATTGTACACAGACCACCTGGCCTTTTCAGTCTTGCTTGCTACATCTGGTTCCAGTCAGAGACCACTTAGGATTCAACACTGGGCTGACAGTCTTCATTATACTGAAGTTCAATCCTAGTGAGGGGAAATGGGAGCAGATCTCCCTTCCCATGCCAGTCTATTCCCAGTGACTTGGACCGGAAAACAGTGCCTGACCTTATACATATCCATCACATTCTACTTTAAGTTCACATGAACTTTCACCCAGCCTTTGAGCAGGACGTGAAGAGAAAAATGTCATGTATTCACATAATATCAGGGCAACATATACCCCATTCAAAAGAAAGCCCTATCTATGATTGACTACTGGCACCGTGAATGACAGGGGGCCCCGAGAGCACAGCCACTATGGCTCTCGTGGACTCACAGCTATGGGTGTCTGTGGCATTAGTGGGATTAAAACTCGTAATCTCTTGAAGATATAGTGAGCATCTCTCTCTCTCTCTCTCTCTCTCTCTCTCTCTCTCTCTCTCTCTCTCTCTCTCTCTCTCTCTATCTATCTATATCTTTTTTTTTCTAGGTGCAGATTAGAAATGATATGCAAGTTGATACATTCACTGAGTTACCTGTGTCTTTGGTCCTATTTTCACTCATCCTCATTGACATTGTCGAAAGAATCCGTCACTGCAGACTCACTGGCCGGGGTAAAAACACGTTTTTTTTCCACTTGAATAAACTCAAATAAAAATACTTATTAGATTACCACTAGACAATGAAAAGCATTTATTCTTTTTACATGTGGACTGTGCTTTGATCATTTTCTTGCTGGTCTTATTAAATCAGTAGCAAAACAAATTCATCCACCGCAATTCACATCTATACAATATTAAATAGATATTCCAAATTGGTTTAAATTGGCATCTGATTCATGAGACAATTTGTATTTAAATCATGACTCAATCTCACAGATTTTCATCATTAATTATATTTAACCTCAGTTGATTGTACACAACAATTGTACACAACAAACATTCATTCATTCATTGTCTGCCGCTTATCCGAACTACACTTGGGTCACGGGGAGCCTGTGCCTATCTCAGGCGTCATAGGGCATCAAGGCAGGATACACCCTGGACTGAGTGCCAACCCATCGCAGGGCACACACACACTCTCATTCACTCACGCAATCACACACACTACGGACAATTTAGAGATGCCAATCAACCTACCATGCATGTCTTTGGACTGGGGGAGGAAACCGGAGCACCCGGAGAAAACCCCCGAGGCACGGGGAGAACATGCAAACTCCACACACACACACGGCGGAGACGGGAATCGAACCCCCAACCTTGGAGGTGTGAGGCAAACGTGCTAACCACTAAGCCACCATATGCATGCATGCATTGCATTGCATTGCATTGCATTGCATTGTAGGTTGATTGGCATCTCTAAATTGTCCGGAGTGTGTGTGTGTGCCCTGCGATGGGTTGGCACTCCGTCCAGGGTGTATCCTGCCTTGATGCCCAATGACGCCTGAGATAGGTACAGGCTCCCCGTGACCCGAGTGTAGATCAGATAAGCGGTAGACAATGAATGAATAATATAATAGTAATATTAAGGCAGTTAGTCAATATGGTTTTTGAACACAGCATGAACAAACCAGCATTTTTTTCTGTGTATTTGTATTTGTGTGTATGCTTAGTTAATGAATTACACCGAAATGCAGACATCCCAACCCTTAACATTGAGATGATGATGCCAATAACCACTACGGCCACTGGGCCATCTCCAGCAGCAGCAAGTGCTAGTATGGGGCAAATACAAAATGGAGCAAGGGCAAATAATGGCCCCACTACAAGGTTACCTGGAAGAACTTCAGTTACAGGGTTATCAGGCAATGGGATGGTCACTGGGTTGCCCACCAGTGGCGCAATTACCGGGATTCCAGTCAACACGACAGGCCCAGCTGTGCCCAACAATGGAGTACTATCAGGCCATAACCAGAGGCAACCATATACTATGCCTGGGATTTGTCCAAGCACTGGCCTGCCATTAAGAAATTTTGATTATGCCACTGCATACGAAGGGCCACTCCGCTTTTTGCTAGCAAGCGATGTGCGTGCTGAAGCCTTTGCTGATAGCTTCCTGTTCTGGTTGGACACAGCTGAAATGGTACGAGTTGTAAATCACACCGCTGTCTACTTCTCAGGTTGGGCTTTACCAGTGTACGTCTTCAGCTATCTTTCAATGCTGCGATTGGCTCTAATGCCCCACAGCCCCATTCTCTCACCACTGGGGGTGGCCCTGCAGGATCTCCCCTTCCTTGTTTTGAGAGTGGCCCTTCTAGCCATTTTTGGGTTTGTCACACCAGTCCTGTTTGTGATGAAGAACCTTTTGGTGTGTTTAGCTTACATTTACTTTAACTTCATGACCAAGCTTAAAGTTTTCAACACTGAGAGGATGTTCTAACTGGAGTTAGAGATACAGTGAACTGAACAGCTGAGGAAAATAAAATTCTGACTATTACAGACAATCTGAACTGCAGTAGTAGTAGATACAATACTGTTGCATATATTGTCATTACAAAAAAACATAAATGGCCTTAATAATATATTTACTCACTAACTTAATGAATGATTTAATGTGTTATTGGAATTGACAGTGCCATAAGATCTGTGTTTATAAGAGAGATAAGAACTGAAATCTCATTTGCTGCACTTTAAGTTTGTTTCATATGATATGAGTTAATTCTTATTTCATGTTACTTTATCTTAATTTTCATGTAGATGAAATGTATGTACGTGAATATGTGCCTTCAGTTACACCTGTACCCTTTTCTGGAAAACAATACTTATTACTTGTACTTATTTAAAAAAAAAAAATAGTGTTCTTTTATTATAATTTCTTTAATTATTATTTTGCTTTTTTTTTTTTTTTTTTTTTTTTTTTTTTTACACCCCCTTATTCTTTAATATATTGTTTTAGATTTGGTCTGTCAGTTTTATAATATTTAGTGTGTCCTTTGTACTTTATGTCCTATGAAGTTTTTATCTTTCTGGGTTGCCTTTTCAGCTTTGAATGCTTGTTTTTAGGGAATTGAAAAAGTAGTAGCTCTTCAATCATCTTATATGTGTCAACCTCAGCCCATGTTTATACCAGAGAATAAAACGGGATTATTCTGTATTTGAGTGTTTGCCATGTGACTAGCACACACATACACACACACACACACACACTTGAAAATGAATGTTAAATTGAGTTTATGTGAGTATTATCATCTTTCTGATGATATCAAACCATAGTCAGTGTTTGTTAGTGTTCTAGGCTGTTAATCTTACACACTGTTCACCTTAGCCAACCCCTTATGTAACCTAAACTAATCCCATCAGCAGATCCTACATCATTAAAAATATTAAAGAGAGACCTACATTCCCTTCAATGTCATTTTCTCTTGACAGCATCCTGTGTATGTTTTGCTGTCAGCACAAGTTCACTGAAAATATCAATGATCTAATGAACAGCTTTGGTGCCATGTACAGAACAAACTAGGTCAAGGATAAGCATTGAAGAATTTGTTTTTTGCTCTGTGGCATGTTTTTAAAGGTGTTGAAAGGTCACTTTATAATAAATATAACTAACATGTAGTCCATGATGGCAAGTGGATGATATGTTGTAAATATAATCCCTTGTTTTTTTTACTATAGGGTTTGTGTTTGAGAACAAATGTAATTACTCATTGGAATAATAGGAATCTGACAGGAGGAAGAGCTATGCAAAGACAAAAAGTGCTGTGGTAGATGATTTCCTCTTTTACTGTGTCCTGTATTGGGGCCATAAAACTGGTCAGTTCCAAAATCAGGAAACAAACACATCCTTTTAAGTTCTTTCCTCTGTATTTTCCTGTTTTAATGCCGATGTAAGTAAGAGTTTTTACTGAATGTTGACATTTAAAATGGAACAGTGGGACCTGCAGCATTAAACTGGGATACATCTGGGCTAAAATTACACCTTCATCTGGATGCACACAGTACACCTGAAAAGCTTGGAAAGAAGGATGGCCTCATATAGATACCCTAAAGATTACTGTAAATGGTCCCACATACAAACTATAAAGATGACACTTTCCAAAAACAGTCTCAACATTTTTCAGTAGAAAATCTCAACTGCAGACTTGTTCTTGTAAAAACTGCTGCTGTAATCATACATCCTCATACAGAACATCCTTTCAACACCCCTAGTACTCTATGACCCTGGTATAAGAGTTCATCCAGATTTCTGTGTAGCTGCTTTGTCACAATGTCCATTGTTAAAAGTGTTATATAAATCATTTAAAGTGAATGAATTAAATGAATACTTTATAATCATACTATCCAGTTTCATATTTCATCAGTCCCATTTGATTCTGGGGTCTCTCAAGTTTCTATCCTAAACCTATTTTCAGGGACTTTTTCCTGCCCACGGTCACCTCTCACCCATTAGAGAACAAAATATAAATCTACATTGTTACATTGTCTATTGACATTGTCTAAGTATTAAAATGAAATGAAATAAAATAAGGCAATAGTGGGAAGTAATACAGTGTGAGTTTATTAACAGATTTATTATCTTACAGAGTGGATACTGTAAGGGAACTAGATAAATTATGGTATAACATCCAGACTGGGCATTTCCCCTCCTGACCTCCATAGGACACTCTTCCCAGAATTCTGACTCACTTTCTCTTTTATTTCACACATTTCCTATAAAGCTCTGAAGTATGCCTTTAACCTCATATGTTTGTTATTTTATGAGGGTAAATCTGAAAATCATCATCAAAATCCTGGACAGGGGTCAGAACATAGGTGGATAAGGTAATTATAGACATCCAGAAGCAAATTTCAAAATAAAAAGGCACAAAGTGAACCTAGAACTTGGAAACAAGGCCCTGGCTTATAATAATATATGTCTGATAAGATTTTACAATAAGGATCAGGATCTATATAGAATAATCAAATGACAAATTCTGACACATTAAGGTAACACACCAACAGCATGGGGCAGATACACTACTAGAACAAAAACAAAAGCATATGGATTGCAAACTGACATGGCAACAGAATACACTTCACTGGGAAGAGGAATTCATGACAGAAATTGCATTTATTTATCCTGCTGTCTGACTATAAGTGGCTTTAGTGAATTTGCTAACCAGCTAGAAGGTTATACCTCAACCCTGCACAGAGGTTCTGAATCTGTGGATATAGGTGAAGGACCCATAGTGTCTTCCTGCTCAGGTTCCAAGACCAGCCTCAACCCTCTCCCAGAGGTCTCATGATGACTTCTGTAATATTGTATTAAAATATAATTAACTCATTAAAGCTTAAACACTGCATATAGAAATACAACTTTAGCTTCTTCTTTGTTTGCACTTTCAGCTTGTCACACAATGTCTGCTTTTCACAGATAAAAACTTTATTTCTGTTATTTCTATTTATTTATTTATTTATTTATTTATTTATTTATTTATTTATTTATTTATTTTCCCCTCACAGTTGAATAATTATGCTTGTCTTTATAACATGCCATTAATGACCAGATGATGGAGCTCTAATGGCTTGTTTTTTTTTTTGTTAGATTTTTTTTTTTTTTGTAGGATGGATAACCTACAATACAGCAAAAGTCACATTTGAATAAAAAGAATTGGCAAGATGAATTCTCCATAGCTTATATTGATGAAGTCAAGCAGCAGTTTAAACATAGCAGTTTACATGCACAAGAAGGTGATCCAGATGTTGGACTTTAATAATTTTCTCTTATTTAGATATTTGTTACAAGTAATACATACAAGTCTGCTGAATTTACCAACAGCAAATTTTACTGTCCCCTACCTAATCTTTTCTATAGACATAAGTATTTTATAGACAGCAGTGACAAGTTAATTTACCGTACAAACGGGTATACACAAACTAAGAAACACTGCATGCTGACTGTAGATTTTGGTAGTGATTTTTGTTTCATTATGATGTTTTTGGCCTGCTTCCTTTACAGCTAGGATCTTCTAGGTAATTATTATAATATAAAAGTGTGTTAAGAGGAAACTGCGTTCTTTAATTCTCAATTGTCTATTGTTTTTTTAATCAATCTATTTTACACAGTGCTTCCTTTACCATCACCCTTATCCCTTCCTTTTACCCACCCAAACATTCCTTCATCCCATCTCCTAATCCTTTTTATCCCTTAGCCAAAGACATTTCTTGTCTGTGTTCTACCATTTTACTTTTTCATTGATAAGTTGATCATTTACCTTTCCCCAAAAAATTCCTGGTCTTTAGAAATTCAGAATACTTTACTGAGTTATCCTCAGTGTCTTGGATTCATGCACTCCACATCCTGGCTCTGACATCCACTTATACACTTATCTAAGCCAGCACTCTGATCCATCCCTCCTTTGTCTGTTAGTTCACACATCTTTACTATTCTACCAGCCTTCTTCTTTTCACTCTTGTCTTTTATAGGTCTACTCTGCTATAGACATACAACAAAGTCCTTTCCATCTGCTCCTTAACCATTGAATGAATGAATAAATGAAAATTTTTTATAACATTTTCTTCCATCCCCTCTGCCATTGTGCTTAACCCATATTATTATATTAATAAATGTTTATAGAAATATACTTAGACTTGTGTAAAGTTAACTAAAGTTAGGAAATATTAGGTTAATTGACCAATTTTCAAGATTTATTTATTTATTTATTTTTGCTGTACAAAGTCTTCATTGACATGAGACATGATAAGGCAAAGAAATTTGAGGACGACATAATGGAAAAATATCTGCCAATGAAATAAAAACATCATAGCAGTTTAGCTGTATTCTAGATCTTGCAATGTTTTGGGTGTTTGGTTTTTCTTTCTTTTCCTATTTTTCCCGTCCTCTTATTTTCTTTGTAATTTGATATCTGTTACCAGAACAGACAGAATGCTGACTCTAACCTCTGGTCTGACCTCCTATTTCCTGATGCTGTTCATTGCGCACATACTGAACCAGTTTATGTCACTGTGCATGAGAGACATGTGGATTCGGGAAGGAAGATGCTGACAGTACAGTTTGAAGCAGTCAGTAGAATTCAACTCTGCACTGTGGCTTTTTCACACTTCCTCCTTATCTTTAACCACTGGCATACTTACATGCTTTCTGTACACGAATGAATCTTGAGGAGGATTGGGTAACACAAAATAATTGGACATGCAAATCTAATGCCTTTCTGGATATTTATTTTTATTCCTATGAAGAATTATGTAAAACCTGGGAATTTCTTTTTTTATCTATTACTTATTCATTTTCAGTGCAGTTTCAGTCTGATGAGTTTGTACTTAAAAAATGTTTTTATATAATTTTCTGATGCAGAAAATTATATGTGCATTGCAGTATCAATCCAGTGTGCAATTCCATCTGCCTAGTTATGTCAGTTTGTCATGCAGATTGTAAACCAATTACTAAAAATGATTTTAATAACAACATGTACTACACGTTCACAGATTGTCATATGTAAGGTACGGCAAGAACAAGGAGACATTGTACAAACTGAATACACCATATATTTTGAAAGTGTAAAAATCACACATAGTTATATGTGTGGATATGATCTTATATCCACCAAGCCACCGTGACCCCCCCCCCCCCCCCCCCCCCAATTCAGTGCTTAACTTTTTTAAGAAAAGTTAAGCACTGAATTGTACTTATAGTTATTAACTTTAAAAAAAACATATATTTTGTTTTGAATTGATGTCATATTCATTTTTAATCATTTTGTTCTCTTAGGGTGGGGCTGAGAATGTTTTCTAGGCTCCTAATTTAAGAGGGCCTTGTTTGTTGCAGATTTTAAAGCAAAGCAGTTGAGATATTTAGCTGAAATGCTTGTCAATTGACAATGAAGTTGTCATGTAGAATTAGAATGAGCATAATTGCAAAGTTTTATAG
This sequence comes from Hemibagrus guttatus, assembly GCA_033459395.1. Classification (NCBI taxonomy): domain Eukaryota; kingdom Metazoa; phylum Chordata; class Actinopteri; order Siluriformes; family Bagridae; genus Hemibagrus; species Hemibagrus guttatus. Next base: position 26,451,707 of record JAUCMX010000005.1, on the reverse strand, counting down.
TTAAAATCCTTAAAGATACATTGCAATAATTGTACATTGTGTTTTCTCAATAAAAAGGAAATTAAGTAGAATGGCTCATATCGATTCCAAAATGAGTACGAAATATAGCATTGCCTATAAATGATCACTGCACCTTCAGTATTTTTTATTTGTTTTATTGTACATAGAAAGAGGAGTCAAAGTAGCTTAGAAAGAAAGAAAGAAAGAAAGAAAGAAAGAAAGAAAGAAAGAAAGAAAGAAAGAAAGAAAGAAAGAAAGAAAGGATCCAAAACATACGTACTAGTTGATGGGTCAAGCAAAATAAAGGTAGTGTCATGGCTTGTGCTTGCATCGCTGCTTCTGGAAGAGACTCACTAATCTTTATTGATGATGTCACTCATGATGGTAACAGCAGAATGACCTCAGAAGTTAACAGAAATATTCTGTCTGCAAATTTACAGAAAAAAGCAACTCAACAGAGGACTTTATTGTGGGAAGAGTGGAAGTTTTTAGACTGGCCAAGATCTTAACCCTAATGAACATAAATTTCTACTCCTGATGAGGAGACTGAAGGGAGAAACCACCTAAAACCAACAACAACTGCAGTAAACCATGGAAAAGCACCACAAATGAAGACGCCAACAATCTAATGATGCCATTGAGCTCTAGACTTGTTGGCTTGCTGGCTTGATGCAGATATTGCAAGTATTATTTACTTGAATTTACTTTAAGTCTGTCTGTACCTATATTTTTGCTTACCTAAAATTAGGTGGCCTGTTACAAAACTTTCTAGGTTTTATGTTGTTTAACACAAGTAGATGTAAATACCAGGAAATAAAGTCTGAAATCCCAATCTCTCACCTCATATCCATATTTTGTTCTCAAACCCAAATGTCTTTGGTGTACACTACTAACAAATGAATTGGATTTGCTGTTCCAATAGTTTTGGAGTGGACGGTACATATTACTGCTCAGATCAAGACTGATGTTTGTTACGAAGATTGAATTTTGTGAAACAAGATTATGTTCTAAACAGTTTTAGAGTAATCTGTCACACATTTATAAATGAACCTCAAGCAAAAATTTTTTTTAATGTTGTCCACTCTTCAAAGTAAATAATAAAAGGAAAGGGTATAGTACATGTGATTTCCTGATGATATTCCAGGAGCAGCTAAACAGACATGTTTTAGTGTTTCCTGAGTCAAATCCCAATTCACAATGGCATCTCATGGACACTAACAGGGGCAGGTTTAACAGATTTTCAGGCAGGCCTGAGTCTGTAGTTGAAGTTATAAGTACAAGTATAAAAATATCTTCTAATAAAGATTAAAGACAAATATTAGACATGATAAGTGGATACATCTGTTTATTGATGTCCCTGTGAGTCAGATGCCATAGCTACTTTTTCTTTTTAATTCAATTCAATTCAATTCAATTCAATTCAATTCAATTCAATTCAATTCAATTCATTTCAATTTATTTGTATAGCGCCTTTTACAATGGACATTGTCTCAAAGCAGCTTTACAAAAGTAGAGAAACAGAGAAAAAATAATTTTTTTTAAATTAAATTATTAAACCGGGGGCACGGTGGCTTGGTGGTTAGCACATTTCCCTCACACCTCCAAGGTTGGGGGTTCGATTCCCTGCCATGTGTATGTTGAGTTTGCATGTTCTTCCTGTGCCTTGGGGGAATCAGAATGTGCTTTATTGCCAAGTATGCTCAAACATACAAATAATTAAACTAAATAATGTCCTATCTATAACAGCAACCAAGCGCCCATGAGGAACAATTAGGTCAGTGTAGTTTCTGTGTTCATTATAGGCACTAATTCCTTGCTGTCAGAAGCTGACAGATGTAATGGCAGATCCGTGACAGTGTTATAGTCCCCACGACTGTCTCCTGGTCACAGGCTGTCCACACAGATCCATCCACAGCATCAGTCAGTACCACCAAGTGACGAGACTCCGACCAGGGGTAGAGCCAGTGGCCATTGGGAGCTCGGGAGTGGGACGTATAGCTCCACAAAGAAAGACAGAGAGAGAGAGAGAGAGAGAGAGAGAGAGAGAGAGAGAGAGAGAGAGAGAGATTAAGTATGCTTGTGAATCATAAGCAAGATTAAAGATTACTCAGTATATATGTTTCAGTTGTCAGATGTGGGAAACATTATTTCGAAGTAATGTGTAGAAGTAATAAATGATAGAAGTGAATGATAGGAGCTAGTATTGCATGCTTGAAATACTTTTCATTTATAACAAATGAATCCTCTCCTCATGAGAATGATTTAGGCTAGGTGAAGAAAATAGATAAACCAGGTAGTTGTTTTGTGTGTTTCTGTGTATTTAGATATTTTAAACCCTATGTCATCATGAGTATGTGTAGTTTATTCATCAATCTATCATTAAGTGACCCAACATGCTAGTTTTATAATAAATAGTAAAGTATTATTTTATACCAATACATTAAGTCATTGGCTTTGGAGAACTGTACAGCTTTTGGGAAAGCACCGTGTTCAACCCGCAGTCCAGAGCCAAGCAACACACTGTTTGAATTTATATTTTTCTTAGTATTATTTTGTTAGTTAGAGAGTATAATGTGACATTTCCTTTTTCTCTCTCAGATCCTGTTTAGTAAAATATCGCCTAATTCGCCTGATTGTTTGACAATTTCCTGTTTCTGGTCACAATTTTGGCTGCCAACTAGACTTTAGGACTGGATTGAGCTCTTTGTGTGCCCACTTCTGAAGAGGACTGAATGAAAACGTACAAAGTGAAGCTTGGACTCTCTCATTAACACATCTAACGAATTAGATAATTTGAGAACAGGAACTTTGAGAGTCATTGAGAGCTTCTCACTAGTAACCGAGAGCTATCCTAATCCAAACAGTGGTCATCCCAGGAAACCCCTTAGCTCTGTCCCTGACAAGCAAAAGTAGGCAGAATCATAATTTCAAACAAGCTAGTATCAAACAAACCAAAAATCTAACAAACTTTGCATTAATTAATTAATCAGGAACTGATCTATCCTGGACAGTGTCACAGTGGATCCTATGAACACTGGGTGTTAATGGGATGCCAATCCAGTACAGACCCAAGATCCTTTGACAACTATCTAATCAATAAACATATGTTCATAAAAGCCTACTGAATTAATCAGACATTATTTCAGCAAATGTTGTAAGAGCAAAGACTTATCACTCAAGTAAAGAGACAGAAATGAGCATAATTAAAATTGACCTTAAGTGATAAGATGGGAGAGACTGATGTGGATGATAATCTTCTTGTAAACTTCAAATTCTTTGATACCTAATATAATTTTTCCATAAGCAGATTAGATCTATTCTGTAGTGATTTATTTGCTTTCTACAGCATGTCAGTTGAGGATAATATTAAAACACATATGAAAAAACATAATTCCAACTGAGTCAAACATTCACATCAAAATCATTCTTAAAATAGTTTTGATGTAAATATAATGATTTGTAATAATTTGTAGATGTTGTTTGCTATAGATGTTTGCTGTAGATGTTTGTTGTAGATGTTGTTTATATAAAGATTATATGTGCTAAATATATGTATATATATGGATGGAGAGATGATGAATAAAAACCTGTATGAAAGACATAGTTTTCAAATTCTTTGTTCTTCAATCATAAATAAATACACTTTATTGATGCACAGAGATTTGCAGGTAGGAACATTTAGATGTAAACATGCAAACTATTTTCAGTAAACTTAACAAAGGTCAAAGAACAGTCAAATTATTGAAAATTGAAGACGCCAACAATCTAGTGATGCCATTGAGCTCTAGACTTGTTGGCTTGCTGGCTTGATGCAGATATTGCAAGTATTATTTACTTGAATTTACTTTAAGTCTGTCTGTACCTATATTTTTGCTTACCTAAAATTAGGTGGCCTGTTACAAAACTTTCTAGGTTTTATGTTGTTTAACACAAGTAGATGTAAATACCAGGAAATAAAGTCTGAAATCCCAATCTCTCACCTCATATCCATATTTTGTTCTCAAACCCAAATGTCTTTGGTGTACACTACTAACAAATGAATTGGATTTGCTGTTCCAATAGTTTTGGAGTGGATGGTACATATTACTGCTCAGATCAAGACTGATGTTTGTTACGAAGATTGAATTTTGTGAAACAAGATTATGTTCTAAACAGTTTTAGAGTAATCTGTCACACATTTATAAATGAACCTCAAGAAAAATTTTTTCTTAATGTTGTCCACTCTTCAAAGTAAATAATAAAAGGAAAGGGTATAGTACATGTGATTTCCTGATGATATTCCAGGAGCAGCTAAACAGACATGTTTTAGCGTTTCCTGAGTCAAATCCCAATTCACAATGGCATCTCATGGACACTAACAGGGGCAGGTTTAACAAATTTTCAGGCAGGCCTGAGTCTGTAGTTGAAGTTATAAGTACAAGTATAAAAATATCTTCTAATAAAGATTAAAGACAAATATTAGACATGATAAGTGGATACATCTGTTCATTGACGTCCCTGTGAGTCAGATGCCATAGCCACTTTTTCTTTTTAATTCAATTCAATTCAATTCAATTCAATTCAATTCAATTCAATTCAATTCATTTCAATTTATTTGTATAGCGCCTTTTACAATGGACATTGTCTCAAAGCAGCTTTACAAAAGTAGAGAAACAGAGAAAAAATAATTTTTTTTAAATTAAATTATTAAACCGGGGGCACGGTGGCTTGGTGGTTAGCACATTTCCCTCACACCTCCAAGGTTGGGGGTTCGATTCCCTGCCATGTGTATGTTGAGTTTGCATGTTCTTCCTGTGCCTTGGGGGAATCAGAATGTGCTTTATTGCCAAGTATGCTCAAACATACAAATAATTAAACTAAATAATGTCCTATCTACAACAGCAACCAAGCGCCCATGAGGAACAATTAGGTCAGTGTAGTTTCTGTGTTCATTATAGGCACTAATTCCTTGCTGTCAGAAGCTGACAGATGTAATGGCAGATCCGTGACAGTGTTATAGTCCCCACGACTGTCTCCTGGTCACAGGCTGTCCACACAGATCCATCCACAGCATCAGTCAGTACCACCAAGTGACGAGACTCCGACCAGGGGTAGAGCCAGTGGCCATTGGGAGCTCGGGAGTGGGACGTATAGCTTCACAAAGAAAGACAGAGAGAGAGAGAGAGAGAGAGAGAGAGAGAGAGAGAGAGAGAGAGAGAGAGAGAGAGAGAGAGAGAGAGAGAGAGAGAGAGATTAAGTATGCTTGTGAATCATAAGCAAGATTAAAGATTACTCAGTATATATGTTTCAGTTGTCAGATGTGGGAAACATTATTTCGAAGTAATGTGTAGAAGTAATAAATGATAGAAGTGAATGATAGGAGCTAGTATTGCATGCTTGAAATACTTTTCATTTATAACAAATGAATCCTCTCCTCATGAGAATGATTTAGGCTAGGTGAAGAAAATAGATAAACCAGGTAGTTGTTTTGTGTGTTTCTGTGTATTTAGATATTTTAAACCCTATGTCATCATGAGTATGTGTAGTTTATTCATCAATCTATCATTAAGTGACCCAACATGCTAGTTTTATAATAAATAGTAAAGTATTATTTTATACCAATACATTAAGTCATTGGCTTTGGAGAACTGTACAGCTTTTGGGAAAGCACCGTGTTCAACCCGCAGTCCAGAGCCAAGCAACACACTGTTTGAATTTATATTTTTCTTAGTATTATTTTGTTAGTTAGAGAGTATAATGTGACATTTCCTTTTTCTCTCTCAGATCCTGTTTAGTAAAATATTGCCTAATTCGCCTGATTGTTTGACAATTTCCTGTTTCTGGTCACAATTTTGGCTGCCAACTAGACTTTAGGACTGGATTGAGCTCTTTGTGTGCCCACTTCTGAAGAGGACTGAATGAAAACGTACAAAGTGAAGCTTGGACTCTCTCATTAACACATCTAACGAATTAGATAATTTGAGAACAGGAACTTTGAGAGTCATTGAGAGCTTCTCACTAGTAACCGAGAGCTATCCTAATCCAAACAGTGGTCATCCCAGGAAACCCCTTAGCTCTGTCCCTGACAAGCAAAAGTAGGCAGAATCATAATTTCAAACAAGCTAGTATCAAACAAACCAAAAATCTAACAAACTTTGCATTAATTAATTAATCAGGAACTGATCTATCCTGGACAGTGTCACAGTGGATCCCATGAACACTGGGTGTTAATGGGATGCCAATCCAGTACAGACCCAAGATCCTTTGACAACTATCTAATCAATAAACATATGTTCATAAAAGCCTACTGAATTAATCAGACATTATTTCAGCAAATGTTGTAAGAGCAAAGACTTATCACTCAAGTAAAGAGACAGAAATGAGCATAATTAAAATTGACCTTAAGTGATAAGATGGGAGAGACTGATGTGGATGATAATCTTCTTGTAAACTTCAAATTCTTTGATACCTAATATAATTTTTCCATAAGCAGATTAGATCTATTCTGTAGTGATTTATTTGCTTTCTACAGCATGTCAGTTGAGGATAATATTAAAACACATATGAAAAAACATAATTCCAACTGAGTCAAACATTCACATCAAAATCATTCTTAAAATAGTTTTGATGTAAATATAATGATTTGTAATAATTTGTAGATGTTGTTTGCTGTAGATGTTTGCTGTAGATGTTTGCTGTAGATGTTGTTTATATAAAGATTATATGTGCTAAATATATGTATATATATGGATGGAGAGATGATGAATAAAAACCTGTATGAAAGACATAGTTTTCAAATTCTTTGTTCTTCAATCATAAATAAATACACTTTATTGATGCACAGAGATTTGCAGGTAGGAACATTTAGATGTAAACATGCAAACTATTTTCAGTAAACTTAACAAAGGTCAAAGAACAGTCAAATTATTGAAAATCCATAACCACTTTTTCTTTTTAATTCAATTCAATTCAATTCAATTCAATTCAGTTCAGTTCAGTTCAGTTCAATTCAATTCAGTTCAGTTCAGTTCAGTTCAGTTCAGTTCAGTTCAGTTCAATTCAATTCAGTTCAGTTCAGTTCAGTTCAGTTCAGTTCAGTTCAGTTCAATTCAATTCAATTCAATTCAAATCAATTCAATTCAATTTATTTGTATAGCGCCTTTTACAATGGACATTGTCTCAAAGCAGCTTTACAAAAGTAGAGAAACAGAGAAAATTAAAAAAAAAAATTAAATTATTAAACCGGGGGCATGGTGGCTTGGTGGTTATCACGTTTCGATTCCTGCCTCTTCCATGTGTGTGGAGTTTGCATGTTCTTCCTGTGCCTCGGGGGTTTCCTCATCCGCTCCAAAGACATGCACTGTAGGTTGATTGGCATCTCTAAATTGTCTGGAGTCAAGCTATTTTCAAACTATTTTCAGTAAACTTAACAAAGGTCAAAGAACAGTCAAATTACATACAATTCAAATATTTGACTATAGAGTATTTACAATTAAAATAATGGCTAAAAATTGGCTTTTTAGTACTGATTCCTCCTTAATTACAGTTTGTTGCAACTCAAAAGAATAGTGTCTCTACAGTATGTTTTTATATTTTACTCCTGGCATGGATCTGGTCTAAACTTAGCACTGCATTGCCTGATCATTATCATGTCTAGTGCTGTAAATGCTCTTGTTTTTTCTGCTTGACTGCTGACTTAGTACAAAAATCACAGTCCTTCATTCCATAAATGGAATATTTATCTGGTTCAAAGGCTATATTTAACATTTTCAGGTACTACAGTAAAAAGGTTATCAGGTCTTGAGTGATTCCAGTAATTTCAGTCTACATGACAGCTTCAGTGATGCTCAGAAATGGAGCAGTTCCAGTAAAATCCCATAAAGAACTTGCCAATTACCAATTTCCTGCTGGCTTTTTGCCCCCAAGCAGGTGATTGAAGGCTTCACCTGCAGCATCCTGTTCTGGCAGTTCTGGAAGGTCAAACTAGTCTCCATTTTTGTTTTCAGAATCAGACTCAGAATCAGAAAGAGCTTTATTGCCAAGTATGTTTGCGCATACAAGGAATATGTTTTAGTGTCACGAGCTCCAGTGCACAGAGACAACAACAACAATACAAACAACAACAACAAAAAATAGAATGAGAAATAAAAATACACATATTTAAATAGGAAAATAAAGTCATTTGTATGTACAAAATAGGATAGAATGAGTTGAGATGTAGGGATGTGGGGGTGGGAACAAATAAATATGAGGTTATTGCACATTTTGAAGAGAATGTTGGCATTGCTATATTAACTGTAAGCAATTACAAAGCTTAATGTTTTCAACCAGTAAGAGGATAATCTGACTGGTTATAGCAATAATACAATAAGTATTATATATTGATATCCCTATAATAAAATATGGATCATCTGTGTTTACAATAAGGTACAAATACCTTACTGTAGAATAACTATGCCACAAAACCTGTTATAATGAGAATTTAAGTGATGGCATGTTGAATTTAAACAAAGCTTGGATTTTGAGTAAAAGTAATATTTATTCTGTCACGTTTTTCCGGTGTCCATGGCATGAAGTAACAGACCCAGAGCGCAGATGGACAAAAAACAGGGGTTTTATTAAACTTAAACAAACATAAACACACGAGACTGACACCACACGAAGACACTACATAGAGACATTACAGCGACGACGACCAACCCCGAACCCTGGCAAAAGGCCACTATAAATACTAAACATAATCAGGATAAACATTAGGAACGGGTGAACAACAATTAGAGAACAGGCGGGGCTAAAACAAAGCACATGACATGAACACAAACAACAACAAAACACAACATGACACAACCCCTGCCGGAAACCCTAGTGGCCCAACACAGGGCCTACACCCGTAACATATTCTATAAGCTATTTTATTCCTTGTGTGGCTTTAAGGTTATTGCACAAATTATATTATATCTGTTACTATTTTCTTTATTTTCCTTTCCCTATTTTCTTGTCTTATGTACAGTATGTACAGCTTTAAAACACAATAATGTGATTTTCTGTATTCTTTGAAACCAACTTCTGAGTTTTGTTTTTCTAAGTTTCAAACTTCAGACAAAAATAGAAAAAGGGTATTTTTCTATTTTTCAGAAATAAAAAAAGGGTATTTTTCTATTTTTCAGAAATAAAAAAAGGGAAATGATCAAATTGGTTTCCTGAAAAGCCGTCTTTGTATGTATGAAAGCTTCTTTTCCTTTTCTATCTCATGCCTTGCATAGTTTTTTCTTTCCCTGATCTTCCTTATTCAGTTGCTTTTGAGTACCTGCTCCTGTATGAGGACTGCTGCAGTGAAAGAAAAGAAAAAAAAAAAAATCTAAAACTAAATTGCTTTGACAGATTTCAGATTAAAAAAAAAGATAAATTTATTACTGATTTATTGAGGTGAATCTTTTTTCATTGATCCAGCTTTTCATTTGTATTATATATGACAACCTCAACTCTTTCTAACCCCAGGGGAGGAAACAGGATTTCCCTGCTTTGTACTCCAGTGTTTGGAGCAGATGTCCTTCTTGCTGAGCTGCAGGTCCTCTAAAATTCCTATTGCCTTTCTCTCTTACCCTATCAGCATTTTTTCTAACATCAGCCCCCCCATTCCCATACCACGTGGAAATACCTCTTACAATCATTTTGAGCATTTGAAGTGAAAGTCCTCCTGAAGCATTTATTGCTATTTAATAAATTATTTTCACAACCGTTTGCTAGGGCTAATTTATTTATTTACTGATGAGTGCAGGATTAGTGCAATCCAAAAGCAGTCTTAACCTGTGTAATTCAGGTCAAACTAATATACTGTAGACCTCTGCTGGTTTGCAATTGTGCCTGCAGTCAGTCTGATTTTCAGTAAGAGAAATAAAATTGAGTAATTGTGCCTAAAATCTAAATACATTGTACATTGCTGTATGAATGACATGAGAATGTAGTGACTTTAGCCTACATATGAACTTAAGTGTATGTTCTGTATTTTTCACGTTCTTTTTTTCTTCACACACACACACACACACACACACACACACACACACACACACACACACACACACACACACAGTTTCTGTTCTCTAAAGTAGAATGAATTGTGGCATATCATTCAGTATAAATTCTTCTGACATATTCAGGAGAACATTCCTGGACACTACTTGAATTAATTTACGATTCGATTTATTTCACACCACCAATTATAAATACACATCAATATGATAAAAGAAACAATAATAAAAAGGTCTGGAGCAGTTTCTAAAGTAGTATGTGCTTGTTGTGAGAGTGTGTGTCTGTGCACCAGTGTGCATGAGTGAGTGAAAGAAAGAGTTCCTCTACAGGGATTGCCACATTGTTCCTGTCTTTAACTCCCACCCCAAAAAGGATTCACACTTCAACCTTTAAACAAATGTGGGGTGTGTATTTGTTTCACATGGTTTGTTAGCTTCATACTATTCACTAGAGAAGAAAGCCACACACACAACCACATAAAGACTCTTTGGATTATTCTTCTTGGATTATGAACTAAAGGATGGACATGAAGAAGCTCCACTTTCCTCTGTTTGTACTGCTGTGCCTCTGCATGGCTTTGCGCTACACTGTGCAGCTGGGTATGGAATAAATATGTGTGTATGTCTAGATAAGTCAGACAGATGTGTGCAAACAGACAGATCAATTCAGAGAGATCAATAGATTCCAAATGACTTTCATTTAATAGAG